>CM076578.1:663081358-663681358 GCA_034641835.2 Pinus albicaulis | reverse complement strand
TTATGCATAAAATATGGTCATCTATGGTTATTTCCTGAAAGGGAGGCATGGGAAAACTATAGGTTTTAAGACAACAAAACTAGGTTATGTTAACTTCTTCTTGCAAATGAACTATGCATTTGTTTACATGAAAGTAATAATTAATGATGGTGTAATTCCAAGAAGGGAATATGTCCTACGTACATTAAATAAGAGTTGTTATGATAAGCTCTTGCATGCACAAAGAATAGTGATTGTGGTACATTAAATAAGAGTTGTTATAATAAGCTCTTTCATGCACAAAGAATAGTGATTTTGTTATGTGTTACGTACATTAAAGAAGAGGTATTATGATAAGCTATGGCATGCGCAAAGAATAGCCATTGTGTTATAGAAATATATTCTTTGCATGGATAGAAGAAATATTGAGTTATAATGTTTCTTTAGGAAGAATTATTTGTGAGTGTTTTGAGCTATCATAACCATTATGTTAGTTTCATTTGGAATGAGATCATGCAAATGTATGCAATATTTGTATTAGCTTCCGTTGGAAAGATTATACATATTTGTATGTGGGAAAAGATAGCATGTTGTGTTAGACTACATTGGAAAGGATTGTTAGTATAATATTTGAAAAAGATGACATGTACTTGTATGCTTCATAACATTAGTGTTACAGAATCTCTTGTGTTAAGCATTCCTTTGGGAAGACTCTTTTGGAATCTATTTGCATTTGCGTGCATGGGAGCAACATTTGTTATGTTAGATTTCCTTTCATGCACCAAAAGTAATAGCTTAAGGGTTATTTAATTTGATTAAATTTATGTAAATCGCATGCATGAATATCGTAACTGATGTATCAGTTTCTTTTAAAGAAAATCTTGGGAGATGTAGCTATTATCTTTCAGGAATGGGTGCTTATGTGAGGGAAACATTACTTAATGTGATGACTTATAACTAGCACATATGCAGTAAGTGTTGTTAATGGGAGGATGTCAAGGTATTTTTCTTTCATGTCATGGATATACATGAGTAGAGGAAGAAGATTCTCTAGTATAAATTTATGAAATGATTGATTAATACTTTATGAATCTTGACATCAATGTATGTTGAAGGAATCATTAGCAGGGAATGATGGTGACATGTACAAAGGAAATATTATGATTAACCTGGTGGTAGGTAAATGATTATGATTTAAGCAGATAAGTGTGAGCTGCAGGATGATCCAATGTACGATGGTCCATTGTAGGGCATCCATGCCACCAAGATATGAAGATATGAATATTAGTGGGTAAATGCTATCATAATTATTGTAATGGATTTAAGCTAGATATTTGTATATTTATTTGTAAGATTTATAACAATGGTTAAGGGATGGTCTCCCTTATAAGACATTGAGTGAGGGTTGAACACCCTCACGAGCACTTAATAATAAAAATAAACGTTTGTTGGTTTTCACCCTACGGGGTTTCCAAGGTATATTGGTGTTCAATGATGTGATTGATTATTGTGTCCAATTGATGATGTGGATTCCTTTCTTGTTGTGATTTTCATAATGTCAATTATGTGATGACTACATGAATAATGAAATAAATGCAAGGCTACATCATACAATTTTATGTTAATGTACTACAATAGAGGTGCTTAATGGTTAAGCAATTTACTATTCTTATACTAAGGTTACACTATGAACTGATGAACATTCTATCTAATGATGAGTAAGGAATATATAATAGTGATTTGGATAGTTACCTGTGGGTAACTTGTATAAAAAAATTTTAACTGGCATTTCCATGTGAAGTTATCAGTGTATGTTACAATTTATTTGTGTGAGGTTTATTCCACTATGTGAGAGGTTCAATTCTATTAATAATAAACACAATATCCAAAATATAAGGCACCATATATATATATATATATATATATATATATATATATATATATATATATATATGATTTTATTTTATATTATTGTTAATTATAAAAATAACTAATATATAAGTTAAACATATATGTATAAACATGGAACAAGCTTCTTAACCATGTAGATTTACTCTTATTTTAATATGGAGATTCTTAATTTGTAAATAAGCTTTGTTACAATACCATGGGGCAATACCATAGTTTATCAATACCACATGCCCAAGTGTCATATGCCATATGACACTTCTTTAGATGACAATTTTTTTCATTAATCAATTTAATTAAAAAAGTAAAAAGGGCATAACTACTATGGAGATAAATTTCAATCAATGATTTGTATATAGTGTTGTATTGCACCACCCTAGTTGATTGACCTTGACGTCACATTAACATTAATATAGTATTAGGGCTCACACATTATTCTTTGAAGTCCTCAGGTTGAGGATCCAAATACTTGACTCTTACTAGTGGTGAATGTGATAGATGTGTTTGTTTTCTAGTCGATGTTATGATGATAATAGTTGTGATGGATGTGTTTGTTTCCTAGTTGATGTTATGATGATAATAGTTGTGTTGGATTCATTATGTCAGTTATTTACATTAGTTTTGGCTCACTGTGAACAATGATGTTGATGACTATGTCAAGTTGATGATTTAACATATGCTATTATGTCAATGACTAACACTATGAAACATTATTACTGATGATTATCGACTATGGTAGGAGACTACTAGATGCACTCGCATGTGATGAGTCAACTACCTTTGGTTTTATATTATTTTTAAAACCATCCTATTCATCTTATTTCTGGATCTACCAAGACTCGAGAGGGATCAAATATCTTAATATATAAACCTTTTTTAAGGTGAAAAGATATTTGATCCCTCTCAGCTCTTGGTAGATCCAGAGTTAACATGGATATAGGCTAGATATTTACTCATATTTTACTATAGAGATTCTTAATTTTTAAATAAACTTTGTTACAATACCATGGGGAAATACCATAGCTTATCAATACCACATTCCCAAGTGGCATATGTCATATGACACTTGTTTAATAAGTACTATGGAGATAAATTTCAACCAATTATTTTTATATCATGTTGTAGTGCCCTGCCCTAGTTGGCTGACCTTGATACAACATTAGCATTGATATATACTTAAGGCTCACACATTATTCTTTGAATACCTTAGGTTGGGGATCCAAATATTTAAATAATAATAGTATATGTGATGGATGTGTTTGTTTTCTAGTCCATGTTATGATGATAATAGTTGTGATGGATGTGTTTGTTTCCTAGTCGATGTTATGATGATGATATATATGACAGATGTGTATGTTTTCTAGCTGATGTTAAGGTGATAATAGTTGTGATGGATTTTTTTGAGTATGTTTAATCATGTGATAAATTAATTATTTCATCTATTTACATTATTTTTGCTCATAGTGAACAAGGATGTTGATGACTATGTCATGTTGATGATTTAACATATGCTATTATGTCAATGAATAACACTGTGAAACATTATTACTGAGGATTATCAAGTATGACAGGGGACCACCAGATGCACTCGCATGTGATGAGTCAATGACCTCTGGTTTGATGGAATTAAATGCTTTGTCTTTGAAATTTTATAGTTAAGTTTATATTTTTTTTGTAAATTATAATGACATGTTAGTGACTGCAGGCACAGGTTAGTTTCTTGGTCAAATGAATCACACATGGGTGATGGGGTTACACAAGTAAATGAAACTTCATGGTAGGGGTGGGACAACATCCCTGACTTCACCCACTAGCACTCTCGTCGTGTCATGGGATGGAATTTGTTGAGATACCTTTGCCTTGAAGACCATGATTCAATAGGGGCATACCTCATATTGGGCCCTCACAATGATTTTATAAGGGAACACACATCAAGGTGGATTCCTTAACCCCCAACACCATTAGTCTCACTATAACGGACAACGTATGAGAGCATAGTGGTCTTCATATTCGCACCTATTTTTTCCCCTTGTAGTCATTGGATGTTTGAAGGGAAATAAGCGTGCTACCCTTAGAAATTCAAGGGAATTTCTTGAAGGGCACAAACGACTTGGCACCCTTGTAATGAAGAAGAAACTTATTGGCATGGAACCATTGGAAATTTGAAGGGAAGTTCTTGAAGGGAATGATCGACTTGGCACATTCGACATCAAGAAGAAACTACTGAAATATAATTAAGATATGATAATCATATTGGTTCACATAATGTGGTAAATGAAATTTTAAAACCAAGTTATATAATAAAGAATAAAACTTGGGGTAAAGGGAGAATAGGAAGGAATAAAAAAAATTTCAGACCACTTGAGAACTCTATCCTTCTTTCATTTAGAAAAGCATAGGTAGATAATATGCATAAGTGTTTTAATAAGCAAAAGGGGGATGAGGGGCATAAAGTTAATTAGAGATATTAATCCTAATATAGTTTAACCTCATTAAGAAAATAGGATGTTGAATAAAAATAAAGATTAATAAGTTAAATTAGAAATTTAGAGAACCTCCATGTGGAAAGAACCAACAGAAGAATCTCCATCTAAGAGGAAATTTGAGTTAAATTAGGAGGTAGTTGGGAGACCAAATCTGACATGTGTTAGTTGATTTCAGTAATGAACACAAATTAAGGAGTAGAAAAGAATGATCAAGAGAAAACTAGGATAATAAGTAGGGAGTCATGTTGGGGTGATGAAAAATATTATTTTTGAATTAAAATCGAAGTAAATAATTTTGGAGAGTCTTGGTGAGAGGGTGACACATGGGTGGGTGAATAATCATATTTTTGGATTAATAAAAGTAATTAATTATGCATGAAGTGCCAAGTGTCACCTATGAAGCCTCTTATAAAAATAAGGGGCAAGTTACGGGAGAAGGGTCCTTTTTTTCCATATTGTTGGATGAACTAGATAATGTTAGTTTGATACTGAATGCGACTATAGTGAGTTTGGTATAGTGGAGGTTTTGTTTTGAGAAGGTGAATCTTGAGCATGGTCTCCTCCACTAGTTGGCACTTCTCCACTATCTTACTGCTCCATTGTAGCACAGGGGTCAGTGGGGAAGAAGAGTACCCAAGGGGTAAGCTGGGAGGTGAATCGTTGAGTCGGCGGAATTCAACTATGAACATTACTTCCTTCACACTCGTACTTGGATTGCCACATGCAAATGCAAGAATCAACAAAGTTGAGCTGAGTCTCCATCTCTTGGGTGAACGATACTTTGGGTTATATAAATTTCCACTACAATTTTATTGCATTGCACTAATTTGTATAATTGAATTATCGATGAATTGACTTTAAAAAAATTTGTGTATTGCATATTGATCAGCGGTATATTATGTGTTTCACTTATAGTTATTGTTCATGGATAAATGAATGTCAGACATAAATTCTTAATTGCCTCATTCTTGGTAATACAGTATCTTAGGATTGTCTCTTTATTTCGTTAAAATAATATATAGTGTCTTGTATTCCTTAAATTTTTATTTACTATGTTGCATGCAGTTAAAAAAAAATTGTGGGTATATAGCATGACAGGTGTAATCCCTACACCTATAATGAATATTCTAAAATATTCTATGGAGATTAAATCCCTACTATTCACGTAATTAAATTAAAATTTTGAAAACCCTATTCCAAAATAGACACACTATTAACATAACAAGGTAGATTTAATTCAATTCATTTATACGAATAAGAAGAGTAGCATTGTTAGTCCCACATAAATAGCATGTAAGAAACCATCTATGTTAATATGAAACTATTTATCTATGTTAAATATTACAAAATAATGGACTTAGAGTATGCCATAAAAATGCTTATGCTTGGATAAGAGCTCGTCTTCCTTGGAAGTAAGGAAACAGGTTAATGGCCCAAGACCCAGAGGCATCTGACAAAAGTGAATTATTGTCAAAGCCTGCCCCTTTATGGACCACCAATGCATCATTGTAGGTGGCAGGGTTTTCCTTGAATAATGATGATGTGTTAGCCTACATTCGTGGATAGTAGTCAGAGATAGTTGTCACCTTATGGACCATTAACATGTCATTCCAAGCGGCATGGTTTTCCTTGAATAATGATAATGTGTTAAATTGCATTTGTGGATAGTAGCAAGAGATAGTTTCCCCCTTATGGACCAACAATGCACCATTCCAAGTGGAATGTTTTTCCTTTAATAATGATGATGTGTCAGCCTGCATTTATGGATAGTAGCCAGAGATAATTGTCATCACTGCTGGTTTTACAACTAAGATATAACATATTTTACCACTATTTAAAAAAGAATTACAAAATAATATACATTAAATATTGCAAAATGATATATATGCAATAATATACATACAACTTTTAATTAAGCAAAAAAAAATATTTCAATTGAAAAAATAGGGATGTTACCATATCATTGGTTTCATATGATTTTTAATTGATTATCTAAAATAAGTATTATAAAATAACATGCATACACTTTGGTCTTGTGAATTAGTGAAAGTAGGTTGAAACACATAAGAAGAGGTTGTAATTTCCATTTTTTTATAAACCTAATATTTGTTTTGGCAAATGTCTTTTGATGTATTTTATTGGTTGAATTTTCCATGGATTTTAACCTAAGTTTTTATAGAGTTTGTATTTGGTTTGGTCTTGTGATTTAGTGAAAGTATGTTGAAACACATATAAGAAGAGATTGTAATTTCTATTTTTTATAAACCCAATAAACCTAATATTTGCTTATGTTGAAGGATTGCACAGTTATGCCCAGGAGAGAGAGAGAGAGAGAGAGAGAAAAACTTCAAAATATGATAAGTGTAGATCATCCTTATGATGAATTAGATCATTCAACATCATGGGACAAAATATTCTATGTAAAAGGATAAAACATGCATGCACAAAAGAGCCAACAACTGCTAGTAGGAAAAAAAAGAGAATGAAATGCAAAACCTATAAAAACTGAATGATGGACCAAAAAAACACTTGTACAAGCTAATAATAATAGAAACACAAGCTACCATGAAAATAAATGGGAAAAATAATGTTGACAAAGATAAAAACGAAAAAAGCTACATAAAAGGAAGCAAAAAATGATACTTGAGAAACTTACCTGGAAAAGCGTTGCAAACTGAATCCAGAGCTCCTTTATCTCGTGGGGAAGGCTATAGCCCTAATGTCAAGTGTGAAAATTATCTCTTCAAGTGTATATTATATAGATGTAGCCCCCACAGGTTTAGTTTAGGGTTTATGATGCGCATGCCTAAAATCAAGGAGGAAATGAAACTTGTCCTAAGATCGAAAATAGAAACTTTGTGCCACTTTTCCATAGGTGATTTTATACTCCCTATTTTCTAGGGATTCACATTTACTTGCTCTGGAGAACTACGTAGTGTCACTGGCAGAATGGAGTGTGCAATTCCCAAGGACAAGGGATTGCGCAATCCACTGACTCAATGAGTTGCACAGTCTCGACTCTTTGTGATTGATTGTGCAGTTCACATGTTCAGTGACTACTAGCCTCTTAGGGTTGCATAGTTTTGATCTTCAAGGATATTGCATAGTTGAAATCCTCAAGGGTTGTTCAGTCTCTAGTGACATGGGATTGCACAATTCTTAGAGGGAAGATAGACATTTGGTGCAATATCAATGTAGAATTTGGCTTGTGTTTAGAAGTTGTTTAATGAAGTCATCATGAGCACTGCATGCAAATAAAATTGATATCAACAGTAAAAAACAAGAAGAACACTTGACGACTATGAAAGTTAAGCTCTTATGAATATAGGGTAGGCTCCAAAATCAAAGCATATACAAAATTTTGGATGGGGGTTGTAGCAGCTACAACACAACCTCAAGGGGAGTCATTTTAGTGGCACCATGATAAGTTATATTATACCACCATTATTCTAAAGGTAACCACTTGACTCATTAAGAATGGTGCTCTAAAGTAAAACATTAATAATATGCTTCCAAGCACTTGTTGAGATATTTAGTTTAAACATCATTTTGGGGGCGATTCGTTGTGCTAAGATTCAATTGTCTATGAATAAGCTATTGAAAAAATTCCATTCGGGTATGATTGCGCAATTCAATGCCATACAAGTAGTCGATACTCCTCAAAAGAGATTCACCTTAATTTGCAATTGGTCATCTCTAGGAGTCAACAAGTACTTGAAACACCGTAATTTTTAACATCTTCACATATATAAGGTATATGTGTATTTTTTTAATATTTTTAAAATAAAATATTTAAAATTTAGTCATTTAAATACTTCAGAAAATTATGTGTGTGTTCTTTATTATTATGTTGTACATATTTCTTTATAGTTTTATATAAAAAATTGTTATAACAAGATACATAATAAAACTCATGGTTGATGAATGCCAATAAGTATAAGTACTGGTTGTTTCTTTCTTAAACCAAGGGTGTAGATTAGGTAAGACATGGTGATGTTTCTCTATAGTGATAATTAGAAATATCTTGTCTTTTGCTTACCAAATAACAAAAAAATCTCAAAAAAATAAATAATATTGTTGAAATAAACTCATCTACATTATGAGCATTGCAAGAAAATTTGTACCATGTTAACATCTAAATACAAGCTCATCTATTGCCTGAAATATTTCCATATAACTTTACATTTTCTTTTAAAAAAACATTATTCCAAATAAAATATATACCTTTAACCATAAAAACACATTTTATAAAAACATTTCTAATAAACAAATAACTTCTACACACATGATGTATATATACATCTATGTTTATTATGCGATAACAAATATAAGAAGCTAGAATTATGAATACCTTGATAAATATTATATAGACCTTGGTAGCTAGTCCCAGTGGGTTCGCTCACAAATCTATCAACCTCTTAAAAGTTTGACCTCAAGTTGAACGTGATTGATATGTTTTAAAAAATAATTAATATTAACCATTTAACAAACCATACCATAAAATATATGGTTTATTTTGATTTTTAAAAAACCTTAAAGTTTATCAATACATTAATTAATGAAGTTCATATAAACAAGGCTGGCCGTAAGAATCAACACATTCAACCGCTTATTCTCATGACAAAGTAGTTATAGAAACATAATACATGACCTCTTGTGTGCACCTACAAACATAAATTCATATCATATGATAACTTAATATTTATACAAAACAACTAACTAAAGTTAAAACATAATTCAATAGTTCAAAACCTACTCAGATTTCTACAAAATTGACGGTATTTTTCAACTCCCTGGAAGAAATCAACTAAAACCAGAAGTACCGTGAATGAATTCATTCATGTGGATGGGGATACCATAGTGAGTCGGGAAGAGTAGCGTACTTAGTCTCATATGGGAACCGTGAAAGTAGTTCACTCATAATAATTAATTCTCTTCGTAGTTCAATTCAATGTTGTTACAGTTGCAGAAAGGGAAAATTTTAAAGCTAAAAAAAATTATTTTGAAGTTTAAAAATATTGGTAATTTTATCAGGTTTTAATATACAAATTATAAAATGTTTATTGATATATTTAATATTAATTAAATTTATAATGATTTTATATATAGTGTCTATATAATGTTAGTGATTTTGAAGGTAAAATAATTTTATATTGTAAATTGGCAATTGGCTTACTTTTGAATATTAGCTCCTAAATTTTTTCATAGAATTTGCATTTGAGTCAATCATTCTTGTTCTTACATGCAAATTATTCATTTAATTTTAAAGTAAGCAATCAAACTCCATAGTACGAGATTGATTTTATTTATTTTTCACAACTTCAATATTTTTTTGTTATTCCTAGCACAACTTTTTTACAACAGGAAAATAAGAGTTGCTAAGAAAAGTAGTTGCCCTAGCTCAATGTCACATGGTTAGGGTTCGGCAATGATTAGGTTTGGTTCAAGTTTGAATTTTTTTATGGGGTTCGGATAAGGTTTATCTATATACATTTTCTATATGTATAGATATATTAACATGAAAATGAAATATGAGATAAAATCGTAAGAAAACAATATCAATAAAAAAAAATGCTATCATGAACATTGAAACTGCAAGGATAGATTACAAGCTTGAGTTGTGACATGAGGTTATGAGTTTTGATCTATGGACTTGGTTAATGGCCATGAAGTTCGATGAGGTTCGTCGAACCTCAAAATCTTTTTAACGTTCACCAAAATTCAAACCTCAAGGTTGAAGTTTGACGAACCTTGTGACATAGCCCTGGTTGTTGCTTAAATGTGCAAAGCAACAATTGAATACAACACAAAATGCAAGAAGAGACAACATTATAGCATGTCTTATTGCCTAATACATACAAAAAAAACCAACATAGTACATGGATTTGTATAGCCAACATGGCTGACAGAAAAAGTAAGAAAAAACAACATTTGTGCTGTAACAACTTCCTAATACCAACATCAACAATATGCATGATTGAGAAATAATGAGGATAAGAAAATATGAATAATTTCATAACAATAAATCTTGAGATTGAAGCCTTCAAGCTGAAAAAATGAAACTTCAAAGGGAAATTTGTATTGCTAATTTGTTGGCGCTAAAAATGTTGGAACTCAATTTAATTCATGAATGCTATGGGTATGGATTGATTTCTCTGTAAATTGTTGTTTATGTATTCTTCATATATAATGATGTAGGGATCCACGAATAATGTACTTTTTGATAGCTTATTTTTTGTTCTATTATACTCAATGTATATGTTTTGAAATCTTATGACCTGAAAGAATGATTTTGTTTATTCAATTCTACATTTTCATGCCTCAAGATTCAGTACCTCCAGATGTGCCCAACATGTCAACCAATCTATGACGCATTTTGAATCTCCCAGAATTTGAATCTTTTTTATGTTGTAAATATTTGCAAGTGTCATTGGGGCCCACACTACAATCAACTCTACTTTTGTGTTTGTCCAACACCGAGGCCTATTTTGAAGAGGAAAAATATTTTTTGCATTTATTTTAATCATTCCCCCTCCATCGGAGACATTCCCTTGAGCCACTCCATCGAAAAATCCAATATGAAGCTCCTACGGTACAGTGGGAAAAAAGTTCTCTTCTCTGGATTTTTTATTTCTGTCATGGAAGAAAATCCCTAAAGAGGGAGATGATCTTTGTGGCTTGAAGGAGAGTACATCTCCTTTCATTGTTAAATATGACCTTGTTTCTTAGAATCCAAATTCCCCGCGCTACAAAAATGGCCAGAGCTTTGAGTTGTTTGTATTTTTTTCACCCAAAAAATAGCAAAGCTTGAAAGATGGACATGTTTAATCCTTCTTTGATACTAAGGATCTGAAATAATTTCTTCTAGACCTTCTAGGAAGCAAGGAAATTTATAAGTAATGATCATCTGATTCTTCTTGTTGTCTACATAATACATATCCATTTGGACCCACAAAACCCCTTTTTTCAAGGTTGTCCCAAGTTAAAATTTTGTTATGTAGGACCAACCAAATGATGCATTTTAATTTGTTGGGGATAGGCCATTTCCAAATGAGCTTATTCCATCGATTTTAATTTTCTCTTATCTCAGAGTGGACTATTGCTTCATATGTTGAACTAAATTTGATCTTCCCTATTGTGAAATCCCAACTCCAGACCAAGGAATCATTGGAATTGAGAAGTCTTACCCCATTGAGATTTAACTCTGTAGTGAAGGAATTCCATTCCTCACCAAGAGTTTTAGGTAGTCCAAGATCCACTAAGGACAACCAATAGTTGTTGGGGATCTAGGAAGGAGTTTCTTTATTGATATTGTGCAAGTAAAAAAGTCCTTTGGAATATAAACAATATCTTAGTTGAGAGGACAACTTATAAACTATTCCACCACCTATGAAGGGATCCTTTCCAAGGACGACTTAATTTCCATCTCCGGACTCCCACTTTCCACACAAACCATTTGTAAAGAGTAGGAAAAGCACCCATGAGCGATTTCCAGACGATGGAGCCTATTTTGGTGTGTTTGAAGGTATGTCCTCTAATCCAATCCACCATCGGAAAGGCTCTTAAATATTTTTATTTGATGATCTGACACAAAATTCCCTCTCCAAATATTTTTCAAGGTCATAGATTTGGAAAACCATGTTATGTTTTTTGTATCCCAACCTCCTATTCTTTTTGGGATGGATAGGGAGAACCAATTTTCTAGATGAAAGCCTTATTGACTAGATTTTCCAGCCCATGGGAAATTGAAGATCAGTTGTCTGATGGAATTGAGGATAGAGGAGGGAAGTTTGGTTAAGGAGAGCCAATAGACTGGGATGTGCTCCAATACATATTTATCCAAGATCAATTTTACCCCCAAATACAACCAATTTTTACACCATAAATTTATTCTTTGCTCCACTCTTCTTATCCTCCACTTCCAATCATGTTTTTGATAGTTGTTTGGCTTAATAAAGAACCCCAAGTATTTGATACCATTTTTTAAGGGGATAGTCTGTAGAGGTAAGAAGGACAAAATCTCCGTGAGAGTATCGGTACTAAATGTTGATTAATGAATTGATGATTTATTGAGATTGATCTCCATACGAGTTTCACCACAAAAGTGATTTATTACTCTGTGGAATTCTTGACATTCAACAATAGTTCCCAACCCCAGTAGAAGCACATAGTCTATAAACAGTAGGTGTGTTATGTAGTGTTTTTTGGAGATTTTGATGCCCTTTATTGTGCCATCCTATTTTTCTTTCAGATGAAGGCGACTTAGAACTTACATAACTATGAGAAACAACAATAGAGACAAAGGGTATCCCTGTCTGAGACTCTAGAAACCAATGGATATTTTTGGAGGGAGAGCCATTTATAAGAACTGCGAAGGTGGCTGAGGTGACACAACCCATGATCCAGTTAGTAACCTCCAGACTCAACCCTATTTTAAGGAGAATACATTTGAGAAAAGTTCAACTGACCTTATCGAAAGCTTTATTAAGTTCTATTTCAAGAATAAGAGCTTTCTGCTTTTTGGACTTAATCGAATGGATTTCTTCTTGAGAAATGCCTATGGCATTGTGGATTTTCCTATCTGTTAGGAAACCAAATTGGTTTGGATACAATTTCTCTACTAGTAGCTTCTTGAGGCTATTCTATATTATCTTGGTAATAATTTTATAGACCAGGTTATACAAGGAGATGGGCTTGAAGTCCAAAAAGTACTTGGGCTTAGAGAATTTTGGAATCAAGGATATGTATGTGGCATTGATGTATGTTGACACTTTCCCTCTTCTTCTATATTCCTCAACCATCATGTTGAGATCAGGTCCCATGATATCAAAGAAGGTGAGGAAAATTTCCATGGTCCAACCATCCTGTCCTAGACTCTTGTCCTTAGAATTTTTTTTCGGAACTCCAATTTCCTCTAGTGAGATAGGGTTTCCAATTTGGTTCAACTCATCTTGATAAAATAAGCATGGATATTGATATATAAGTTGAAAATGTGCATTTATTTTTTAGGACCCCAGATCCCTGAAGAGAGAGGAGAAAAAAGAGGATGCAACAGATTTTAAATCTTTGGTGGAAGAGAAAATTTATGTTCATGTTGGGATCTGAATATGTCATATCATTAATTATATAAATTCCTCATTCATGATCCACATTCCAAAATTTATGATACTTTTCTTAGTCATTATACCATCAACTTCCGCTAAATGAATCTCTTCTACCTTGTGGTTAATTATCATGGAATTCTTATAGTTCAATGATTAAATGTCTCTTTAATATGGTTTTATCGATGACGATTTACTAATGTGTTTATGTGGCCAAGAGTCATGTTAAAATATTAAAATTTCTCTAATAGCTCAGTAAATATTTGGCAATTCAGTACTTAGTTCGGTACCAGTTTAGCAGTTCGATACTCAATTCTGCACCTGCACAAATGGAGAAAAAAAGTCAAAATTATAAAATATGTTTTTATTTCTCAAATCATGGTAAATTAGGTGTCACGTGGGATTAATATGATGGTAAAAGACTTGGAATATACCCAACTCACACATGTGGGATCCTATCAGATGAGTTAAGCTAGAGCCAAAAATAGATAACTGTTTTGAAACTACCATGTTCTGCCTTGATTTCCATGCATATGGTGTCATATCTCAAGAATATGGAAATTTTGTTTTTGAAAAACATAGAAATTTACTTATATATCAAACTATTTCCAAAAATTCCATACGGTTTAACAGCTGATTCTTCAAAGCATATTTGTACAAAATTTCTACAAAACCCAAATTGGCAAAAGTATTTAAACAACCAACTTTAAGCACAATTTACGAGGCCATGGAATTGAATTGGGAAATTTCAAGAGATTTTTTTTTTTTTAATATGAATAACTAGGCTCCATATAAATATCTCCCCAAAATACATCATGGTCGAGAAGATATGGTTGGTTCTTTAACACTAATTTGTATAAATTACAGAAAAATCAGATTTCTGAGATTTTCCTCGATGTAAATTCATTTTATAATTTTAGGGGATTGGATCTTATCCTTCATCAATGCCTTTTATATATAAATAAATCCTCAAAGGCATATGAAGAAGGTGGTTCATTCTTGTAATAGAGAATATCAATGACTAGTTTTCGAGAGATTTAGAGAGTTGAATTGTAACACAGTTTTTGATGTGAATAAAGAATTGACGCTTGTTGAATTATGGTACAAAGTCTTAGCTTGATCTGATATTTCATGGCAACACTGACCACCTGAGAAGGGCCCCTTAGTGTGGGTAAGTGTTGCTATATTTCATTTATTCAATGGTTAGTATTGTGTATTTTAATTTTATGTCCTCTCCTCTTCATTTGTGTAGTTGTATAGTTTCATATTTGCTATTGTTTATATGTGTGATAAGATACATATTTATATGAATAATAGTGTTTTGCCTCTCATTGTTTCCATTTATTATACATAGGTATGTTTGTATTCACACACAATAATCCTCAGATTTTCATTTTGGTTTGGGGTCTAATTCCATTCAATATCTTCATCACAACCCTATTGTTATTAGTAATAATAATCTTCAATTTTTGTTTACTTGAAAATTGAAATATTTCTTTTTGGTTTTGATATAGAGCAGGTTTGAGACAAAGTATCTACTCTTCCATACTCAACGTTTTAGACTTTGAATCTGATATGTTATTTTAGGACCATACATGAATAGTATTGTTATCGTTGACATCATATCAAAGCTTATAACAAGACCTTCATTTGAAATTTTATAATACATAATTGTGAACAAGCCTCTGATCTCATTTCTTAAAGTCTTTTTCTTTTGAATAGAGCTTTGATATCTTAGTATGATAATACAAGGTGTGAGTTACTCATTGAAGATATTACTTTAAGTGTTGTGATATATCTTGAATATAATGTGAATGGATAATGATACTTGGGATGTTATGGCTATGCAATGATTTGTTTGCAAGTATTCTGATCTCATGAATTGGTGTGAATATCATTTGGTGGCATATATGTAAAGAAGTCATGGATTAAAAACAATGTTTAGACTTAGGCTAGTTTCTTTGCTCCAGCATTTAGCAATTAGTCACTAGCAATTTGTACTTCATTATTTAGTATATTTTTTGCATGAAATTTCCTTTCAAGCATTTAGTTTACATGCCTTATTTTTCCTTTCCGCATTTAATATAGTTTTTGAACGAAATTTCCTTTCAATAATTTACTTTACGTGCCTTGTTTTTCCTTTCAGCATTTGGTTTTAAAAAAATTTGGGACTATAACTAAAACCTCTTTACTAGTTTATCCAACCTACATTGAACACTTGAACACCTACCATGAATAATGAAAGATATTAGTTCTGAAGCCAAACTAGGGGATCAAGGGTAGAGGCTAGATTAGACAGGCGTAAAACTCATGCAAATTTCCTTTGAAGATTTCAAAGTTTGTTTTGTATTCTCAACTAGATTAACTTAGGATCTAATCCCGCATTTCTTGTGCTTGCATATCTTTGTCTTACAATCCCAGATTTGATAGTTAAACATTGTAATTAGAGTACATATAATTTTACCAACACTTCCTTCTATGGTTTGTGTAGCTTTGGAAAAATTTGGTATTTTCTTCTCCTTTTTTATCTAAGTAGCCCTACTTTTTAGTCTCCAAGCCTCTTCCTCCATCTTAAGGATATGATATTTCTTGCTTTATAGAGAGCTCATATTCTGTGCTAAATCAACCAAGAAGGATGGGGAGAAGGTTTGTGACAAGAGAGTATATACAAAATCAATATCAGCAAGCTCCTTTTGTTGTTTTGATTTTCTTTTTCTCTCTCAGACCACTACTTCATTTTTAATTCCATGAGCTTTCCGGAAATATTTTCCATTCTGAAGTGTTGTTTGAGGTCTACTTTTTTCTGCCATATTTCTTTTACCAATGATCTACAAGTCTCTTCCTCCAGGCATGAGTGGTTGAATTTAAAGGGGTAAATTATAGGATCAAATTCTATCTCCAGAAAAATGGGAAAGTGATCTGAAAGTGTCTTGAGTTGTCCATGATCTGAGTCTCCCAACTCTTCCTGTCAACTAGTTAGTCATTAAAAACCTATCCAGTATTTTGGAAATCCTTTACTCTAGTCCTGCCATTTCTCCGAGTTGGAGTTAAGGGGAAGGGAATTGTATCACGGATATTATTACTCTTCAACATCAATGAAAAGTAGGAGCACAAAGGATCTAAATGAGCCCACAAGCCCCATGTCTCTCCTGCAGAAGTGGTGAAGTTTAAATCTCTAGTCATAATGAGGGATTGGTTCTATAGAATGTTGTTGGCTTGTGCCAAGTCCCAAAAATAAATTCTGTCATTGTATGGTCCATAAAAATTGATCAATTTTATGGGACCTGAATAACCTCTAATGGATCCTTCTAAAATGATTCCTAAAGAGGAATAATAAGCCCGAAATGATGCCATTTTTAGGTCCCATAAAGAAATGAGCCCATCAGAGAGGCCATTTGAGTCATGCACACAATTATACCATCTTGGACAAATTTTACTTAAGCTCTTTATGCTTTTTCTCCTGAGACCATAGTTTCTTGTAGACAGATGATAGATGGACACTGGGAGCTTATAATCATTTTGAGGGAGGCTAATTTTTAGGGTCCCCCAACCCCTCAGACGTTGTGAGACAAAATTATCATTGTTGAGGAGCAGCATAGCGTGACTATGCTCTAAGGAACCCTTGGGTTAAAAACCAATTCATCAGGTGGTGAAATTTGGTTTTATTTTAAAGTGACCAAGCAAACTCCATACCACATTCTTGTAATATTCTTGTAAGTATTCGCCCCTATTACACAATTACTTGGGTTTGGTTTTTGGTAACAACAATGTTTTTGGGGGTTTACTGAAATTAATATTTTTAATAAGGAACCCCTGGGTTAAACACGAATTCATCAGGTGGAGAGATTTGGTTTTATTTTAAAGTGACCAAACAAAATCCATATCACATTCTTGTAATATTCTCGTAAGTATTCACCCCTATTACATGATTACTCGTGTTCTATTTTTGGATAACAACAATTTTTAAATGGTGATAAGTATTACTGTTGTCATGCAGGTGACTCGGGTTCAATCCCCTATAACGATGATGTTCATAAATTTTTTCATAATTTGCGTTGAAGATCTCCACCAGATTCAAATTCCTTCTTTAAGAAGGTTTAATTAATTAAAATGACATGTTAAGTGTTTTAGTGCTCTATAGAGAATGAAGTAAACTAGAAGTTTCCCCAAAAGGTGAAATGAGATGTCGATAGGATTTTTAAATTGCAATATTTCAACAACACATGCACATTTGATCCAACATTTTTAAATTTTAAGATCTCAATATTATCTGCCTTTCAAGTGAGGAATATAACAACAATTAATAAAAAAAAGGAGTAATTCAATTGCTCCCACAAGTACTTAAAAATTGCAATCCAGTCAATACAAAAATAACACAATCAAATTGAGATTATAAGGTAGGTTCCTCTAATAAATAAAAAGCTTAACTCATTTACCCAATTGGATCAATGGGAAACTATAATAATGGATGAATAGAAAGCTAACCTAGCCCCATGAAATTGTTACTTGTTTAGTTTTTAAAATATATTTTTAGGTATTTTAGTTATGAATTGAATCATTTTAATTTATATAATTTAAAAATAAAAAAATTGTTAAATTTAATTAATTGTGGAATTATCTATAATAATGATAGAATCGCTATTAATTTGTACATTCATTTAAAAAAATTTAATTAATCTAGTTTCGTTTTAATCTCACATTCATTAAATTTATAAGAATTATATTTCAACTTCAAAATTATAAATCCTCAAATTGACTATTGCAGTAACAGATGAAAAAATTGAGCATTTGAAGTTTGAATCATTATTCTCCTCATGTGGAATATTAAAATTTGTATTTGCGGAAAATAAAAATTGATTTGTGCTTATAGTGATATTTTATTTTTTATTGAAATCTGGTAATACAATTTTTAATAAAACTATATTATTTTTATTGTTTAAAAAGATATTTTTAAATATATAAATACACTAATTTCTAAGACATTTGAATTTTACTATATAAACTTGCTATTTAAAAAAAAAAAAAGCGAGCAAGCAAGCGAGCAAAAAAAATAAAAAATTGGACAAAATTTACCAAAGATATATATTCAAAACAATGCAAAATATACATTCAAAACAATATCGTTGTTATTCTTAAAAATAAAATAAAAGCGAGCCAAAAAAAAACTATTAAATTTGAACCAAAATTACCATAATTATATATTCAAAAACATACAAATATACACTCAAAATAATATTGTTGCATCAAGATCTTATGTCGAGTGAGCTGATGACGGGGTATTGCTAGAAAATGCAATTTTACATTAACATAAAGAGAGAAATACTAGGAAAACTAGGTTCGATAAAGGGTTGATGGTGTTGCCCTATTGATTTTGTAAAATATTGAATCAACTATGAGGGTTAATTCCAATTTTTAGTCCATTTTCCACAAAATAATTGAAATCAAAACCAAATGATTTCCATCACATGTCGTACAAAAACCGTGAGGCGTAATTCCAATTTTTAGTCCATTTTCCACAAAATAATTGAATTCAAAACCAAATGATGTCCATCACATGCAGTACATCCATGTCGTTTGATTCTGATCCATCAAAATCCTGTGCTTCTGTCAAATTTTGGATAAGTAAACCTAATTGTGGTCATGGGTCCTTAAAATATGTTTGAGAACAGCGGGGGATCCTGAGACCTTATCGTTTGCAAACATAGAGAAAAATTGCAACGAATTCAATCCATCTGTAATGCATAAATACAATACATTGAAAGAAAAGAGCATACAAAATGATACCATGGTTCAGATTTCCTTTTCAGGAAAAAAGGGAATAGGTTATACATACATATTAATTTTCACATAGTAAGTATACATTAAAAATAGTGAGAATAACTTAAAATTAGACAAAACCCTGCAACATTAAAGCAACCATCACAATTTTAAGAGAATATAAACTCAACATTGCCTACTCACATAAACAACCCATATATCTAGTGAATATAGTCAGCAATGAGCATGCATACACCCTTTCTTGGGTTTAAAGTTTAGACTTATTTAGAAATAAGAATATTAGCATAATAAAGCTACCAATATGTATGTTCTTCAAAGCTCATACAAGTTGGTACAAGAAAAAATGATAATGTTTTGGTGTCAAGTCATTATTTACCTTAATAACCTCATGTAGATTTGATTCCATAAGTTCAAATACCACATAAATGTGTCTTTGAATTCCTGCCCCATAACATATTGTGTTTGATTTCAATAATATCAGGATGTTGTAGCAGCTTCAAAAGCTTAATTTCACATAAAATCTAGGTCGCATTAGAAATATGTTAAAAAATGTCATTTATTTTCTTGATTACAAATTTTTCCCCAATGTGAGTATCAATTGCAAAGCATACAACACCGTAACAACACCTTATTCAATGAAAAATCAACCTATGTAGGGGTCTACAATAAGTGAATTGCATCACAATCAGATTTTAAGCCTTACATCATCTTCAAAAAAATGTAATATAAACTGAATATTTAAATAAGAAGATAATAAAATCTAACAACAAAAATATTAAGCAAAACAAAATAACAAGTATGATCTAGAATTAAAATTTCAAAGACCTGATTTTTTCCTAGATGAAAGCAAGCTAGCAACGTTCCCTCAAAGCATGAAAACATTATCGAAATTAAACTACTATGAGTAGTGACACTGCCAAAACATATATAAAAGTATGAACATTGGGTTTAAACAAACCTATGTAATTCCACAGTTATGAGCTATTTCAATATTGGAACACTAGCAAATAAATTATTTTATACCCAAACATCAAGAAAAGCATTATTAATACTGAACATGAAATATTTCATTATTGGGACATTGGAAAATAGATTATTTTCCAGCTAAACATCAAGAAAAGCATTATCGAATTAATGTTTATGACCTCATTTAAAAAGACACATTAACTAAAAATTTGAATGGAGGACTGAACCAAACTTCAAAGTATTACCCGAACGGATTTATCTTCATGGAAAAGTAGGATGTTTAATTAAAATTTAAAAAATAAAATGAAAGAGAAACATTTTCCATCCTTTGTTAGAATATAGTGTCAAACCAAAAAAAGTGGGATCAATTTAAGCCTATAAGAAACTAAACCTATAAAATGTGGGATGATGGAACTATCCTTGCCTCAAAATTGCAGAAAGCGAAATTCCCTAAGATTTGGGTGAAAATTCAATATTCTTGGCATAGGCATGTAAAGCATAATTGGAGGAAAATAATATTTTGGCTAATACTCCGAAGGCGAACACATGTGAGTTGATAGTCAATGGAAAGGTTCAATGTAGAAATCACCTCAGTAAAATAAATGTAAAATCAACAAAAACGACCACAATAAGTTGGATTCTTTAGGTCATTGCATCTACAGAAGTCCACATCTACATATAGTATGTTATAACACTCAGATCCTTGTGATCAAATTCGTGATTTAAATGACTAAATTGATGAAGAAATTTCAAGGTTGAATGCATGGTTTTCCTTGTATAATTTGAATATATGCAAAAAAAGAAATGTGAACCTTCACAATGTGGCATGTTCTAAAGGGTAAGTGATTTAGATCAAGAAACATAAGGGAGTCTGAAACATAATATTCTAAAGTTTTTATTTAAATGACCTAATTGATGAAGAAATGTCAAGGTTGAATGCATGGTTTTGCTTATATAATTTGAATATATGCAAACAAGGAAATGTGAAACTTCACAATGTGGCATGTTCTAAAGGGTAAGTGCTTTAGCTCAAGAAACATAAAGGAGTCTGAAATATAATATTCTAAAAGCGTTAGAGTTGTTTGATGCAAATCATGACAAAAAAGACCTCCCAACTCAAAAGGGTCCTGAACAAGTATGGAAAATTTTTCTTTCCCAAAGAACCATTTCTGGGATCCTTTGGAACCAAAATTGTTGATTCCAGCAGCAAATGATGTATTTCTACCTGAAATGTAAACAAAACTAACCTCAATTATTGTCCACCATACTATAACTAAATTAAAGTGAAACTGAATCAAATGTTTTTTGCAAGCTCCCCCATGTAAAGAGAACATTTATGAATTCATTGAAGAAGAAAAAGGAAATTAACTGCACAAAAAGTCAAAGTATATCATGCATCTATCACTTTTGGTGTCAGCTCACAAATTTGCTCATAAATCCTCCATGCAGCCCAAGGCTTCTCAGGTCTTTCAGTTGAAACCTTCAAATTTAACTGCTCATAGATTAAAGGAATCTGAAAACCCTGCAAGTAAGAAAACCGAGAACTATGGACTTCACAATCCTCCATGAACCTATGTACTAGTTTTCCTGTCGGGAAAACACTGCAAATAAAAATTAAACGATGATGGAATCGCTTCTTTGAATAGTTAAGAGTAGTGGCGCAATTTTCAAGCCACATCATCCCATAAACTAACAAGCCAGGATAAAAAGACGTATGTAGTGAGACAAATTTAAAGCCACATCATGACATAAACAACACAGGATAATTAAATCATGTAACAAATGTATAATTAAATATCTAAATCGAAAATCATGTAAGCAACATTTGGGAGGTGAGACCAGGTTATCCTAGCATCCTTATCACGAGATTTAGCAGCGGTTGATTTTTTTTTACACTGGTCTGAGAAAGCTAAGTCAAGGTTTCTGATTTTCGATTCATATATTCGATTCAGATAAGTTAGGTTTCTCATTCTCATTTATTCTCATTTCATTCCTGTAAGCGACATTTGGGAGGTGAGACCAGGTTGTCCTAGCATTCTTATCACAGGATTTAGTAGTGGCTGATTTTTGTTTACATTGATCTCAAAAATCTAAGTCAAGGTTTCAGATTTTCGATTCAGATCAACTAGGTTTATCATTATCGTGTATTCTCATTTTCATTCATGTAAGCAAAATTTGGGAGGTGAGACTAGGTTTTCCTAGCATCCTTATCATAGGATTTAACAGCGACTGATTTTTGTTTACACTGATTTGAGAAAGCTAAGTCAAAGTTTCTAATTTTCATTTCAGATCAGCTAGATTTCTCATTCTCATTCGTGTAAGCGACATTTGGGAGGTGAGACTAGGTTTTCCTAGCATCCTTATCACAGGATTTAGCAACGATAGATTTTTGTTTACACTGATATGAGAAAGCTAAGTCAAGGTTTATGATTTTCGATTCTGATATTCGATTCAGATTAGCTAGGTTTCTCATTCTAATTTATTTAAATTCTCATTCGTGTAAGCGGCATTTGGGAGGTGAGACCAGGTTGTACTAACATCCTTATCAGATGATTTAACAACAGGTGATTTTTGTTTACACTGATCTGAGAAAGCTAAGTCAAGTTTTCCAATTTTTTATTTAGATATTCGATTCAGATCAGCTAGGTTTCTCATTCTCATTTGTGTAAGCGACATTTCGGAGGTGAGCCAGGTTGTCCGAGCATCCTTATCATAGGATCTAGAAATAGTTGATTTTCTAAGAAATTTAAGTCAAGGCACTAGTACATTTGGGGGAAATTCTGACACTTGGTTCCGACAATTTTGACCAAATGTCAGAAATTTCCCCAAATCTTTTCAATCTCGCCCGAAACCGTCGCTATACCGATGTTTAGAGAAAAGTGTCGCAATACCGACACTTAGACAAAGTGTCGCAATTGCGACGTTTGGAGGAAGACGTCGCAGTTGCGACACTATGCCCCAAAGCGTCGCTATTGCGACAGCTGCCTCCAAACATCGCAAGTGCGACACAATGTCTAAGTGTCGCAATTGCGACGTTTGGAGGCATCCGTCACAATAGTGATGCTTTGGCCGCCATCAGTATAATGACACTTATATGCACGCTACATAAAAATGATTTTATTAAAAACTACATTAACGTCTGATATACGATTTTATTAAAAACTACATTAACGTCTGATATACGCGCGCATTCACCCTCAGCTCTTGCATAATAGCATTCGCCCTCATCATTCGCCCTCAGCTCTTGCAGAACAGCATTCGCCCTCAGCATTCACCCTCAGCTCTTTTATAACAGCATTCGCCCTCAGCTCTTGCGGAACAGCATTCACCCTCAGCATTCACCCTCAGCTCTTGCAGAACAGCATTCGCCCTCAGCATTCGCCCTGAGCTCTTGCAGAATAGCATTCGCCCTCAGCATTCATCCTGCATTCGCCCTCAGCATTCGCCCTCAGCTCTTGCAGAATAGCATTCTCCCTCAGCATTCACCCCTCGGGCCTTCCAACAACATCTGCCTCACTTCTGCATGGTAAGTTCTTACCGCAGCCCTTCCTCCATAGTAGGGTTGATCATTTGGTTTTTTGGTCAATTCCATTGGATTGTGTTAGGCTATAGGGTTCTCTCTAGATGTCTTCCAATGTTCTTTCGGATGAGTTTCAAAGAGGATGTGTAAGATGTGTTTGTGCTTGCATGAATTTGACTCCACCAGTTTCATGACGTTTAAGCTATGGATTTTAGTTCGAAAAACTCATCCATATCAACACCTAGTAACGAATTGCCCTTGGTCTGATCTATATTGAAGGTGAAGTGCAAAGTGGTAGAGAATGGGAGATCGAAAGTCATCAACTTTATCACAAGGGTAGTACTTCAGATCGAAAGTGATGAGCTTTAGTTCTCCAGATTTGGGGATTTTCTGATATTTGGGGATTTTCTGATGACATACCAAAGGTCACATCCATACAACCATATCAAGGTCAATGTTGAGATAATTCTCATATAGATATAGGTCAATGATATATAGGGTTAATATCATCATCACTATCCATGGAAACCGAATGGTTACAAAATGCAGTGATTGTGGTTGGCTCATTTATAATTATTACCCATTTACGGTAAGAGCCACCAGAAACACTAAATATGGCACGAGCGAGCCTTTTACAACGGAGCAATGAAATTGTAACTTCTTTATCAATAACAGTAGCTCCACTTGAAAAACTTTTCATAATCTTGGGGCTGGATATACGCAGAGCAAACAATTGTAGTTATCATTCGTGCTTCCAATATATTAATATACTTTACATTGAACTGAAGAAAGGAAACAAGCAAATGCTAGCCATCATACAATGCTTTGACATAAGAGTTTTGAGTGACATACTTGAAAAAAAGAACTCATCCACTGATATTTATAATCATTTGAGTTATTCAAGTTAAACACAATGTCAAGAATCAAGATTCAATACCCTCTATTATCTTCATCACCCAATATAAGATTTAAAATTTTCCCAAAGAAACGCTTATTAAATTGGTAGCCATTATTTCTCCCTGCTTTAAAAACCCTACATTTAAATGAAAACAAGCATTGCATTTCAACTACAAAAATATATTAGTGTTCAAATGTACATGTGTGCATCACTTGTGTAGGGTATTCCTTTTCCACTTTCACATTATCCAAGAATGTGTGCGGTATAGTTCATATTTTTTGTGATTTAGATTATCTTGAAAAAGGAAAGGTAAATTATTTCCCATGGAAAAAGAAGGTTTTCCATTTTTACTACTAGAAATGGTACAACAAAGTTCCATTTCTACCCAAAACTCCTATGAAAAAGGAACCAAATAAAGGCCATGTCCTCAATGGACATCATTTGGCTTTGAAAATGGCCATTGCACCGTGTTGTTTCTTATATTACATCACGATATTTTCTTAGGTCATTTCTTGTTTCTTGAGATGAAAAACAACCAAAGAAATCGTGAAGATCCTTTCAAGAAATAAATGACCATTTCTCAATCATATCTCAACTATTTTTTATTTTATTGAGTGGTTGCTTACTTTGAGAGAAATTTGACACTTTTATAAGGAATATAACATAAAAACACAAAATGGGAAGGAATTGATGAGGTAGATGACCTTTAGTTGTTGTCAATTAAGAATTGATAATACACGATGCATTTTATGTACTACAAACTAGATTCCTTCTTGGAGTTAGCACACAGAGTATTGAATCAAAGTTGTAGTTTCTAACTTCTTGTATTGGTTCATCAATCTTGAAATTCAGACATTGCATGTCTTCATTGCTTCATGTTTGAATAATTTGCATTATATCGTACAATAGGAAATTATGAATTATGATTATTATTACTTTATGGATCTGTTAAGTTACTTTTAAGTTTGCATGGTTTAGTATGAAATTATTCTTGTGTGCCCCTAGGCCCAGGTGAAGGAATGCCAAGGACTGAGAACCATAGTTTTTAAATGGTATTGTTTCTTATACCCAAAAACCCCTAAACATCACTTATTATTAGTTCTTAACAATAGTGTTGTAAACAATTTGAGAATTGATATAGAAAAATCTCGCACTTCTCAAGATAAAGTCCTAAAGCTAAAGTGTGATACCATGTGTAATTCAATAGCCCCATTGTCACCTCACCAACCTCTTTTCACTTCGGGCTAACTCTCCTCCAACTCAAGGGGGGTTCTCCCTAGTAGATGTTAGGGATCTAATGGCCCAACCAAACCAAGTCAAGAGCCCCCTAACTCTCTATGTTTACTAATATCAATCAAAATATTGAACAATAGGGTCAGACATGCATCCTGAAGATAAAATTGCCAGGGTATTTTTGCGTAATTTCAAAGGGAAAGTCCCCAAACACATATAATCAAGGAATTATAACGTGATTTCAAACATGAAATATCAACAAAATCTTTTCAAGGATATTGAAAGGAAAAAGGTGATGGAAGATAGAAAGTGCCTTACTTAAATGCTCTAAGGATTTTTCAATAGTTGCTCCAAAAGCTTCACTTCAAGGCCCTTCAAGATCGTCTCCAACAATGCTATACCATCAACTTCAACAATGTTGCTCCAAAAATATCCTCAAGGTCTTCACAACAAGTTTACTAGAAGTTGCTCCAACAATATATTCAATAAGGTCTTCATTGTCAACTCGTCTCTTGTTTGGGTTCCTTAATGTGCAATGACATATTTCCAGGATTGAATTCAATGCAAGGCATATTTGAAACTCTAACTCTGTCTTCCGGTGTCTTATTAGAAATTATTTCAGTTTTCATTTTGTGTTTTCAAGTTAGATATTGTTTTCAAGTTTTTACATTTATAATTTTATTGCAATGTGGCAGACTGGTCAGGGCAGTATAGGAACAACCCCGAGACAGGATGATCGCGGAAAGAGGCCAGCGGAAGAAGATGTAAAGTGCCACCATTGCTCTATCTTCAAGTATTTTAGTTATTTACATAATTGAAATAATATTAATTTTGTTCAAATATGCAGACACCTAGCCATGATACGCCTGATGATTCCCTCTATGAGGAAGAGCTTTCTTCATCCCTATCTCCAGCGCTCTTGTTGCGAAAAAAGGCACGAGATGCAAGGTCGGAATTTAATACTTTGATAGATGCGCCTCAAACACCTTAAACATAAGAGAGGATAAAACAACTTATGACCCAGCTAGAAACATATCAGGTAATAATAAAAAGTCAAAAGGATATTTTTTTTGTTCTGCATGAGATGAATTGTGATAGTTTTATTTTTAATTTTTACATTGACTAAACTAACAAAAAGTTCTTTTGTATGTAGCATTTTCTGGCACTTGCTGAACCCAGTGTTGGTGGTAGTGGGACACAAGGGCAAGAGATTTCCCAGCAACCCTCTCGTACACTTTTTACTCCTTTAGGTGCCAGCCAAGAAACACACCCTGCCCAAGCAGACACCCAGCCAACTGCTGAACGTGTTGGCAGTGATGAGGCTGATATGGCCAACTACATTATTGCGTTTCCTGGAGCTACACGTGTCAGCTCCACAGGGACCATTAATGGCACGTTGTTGGTGAATGATGAAGGTGTCCCTATAAAACACGTACAACTCCTAGGTAAATTTTAATATTTTAACTATTTCATGTACTCTATCTAAAACATATTTATCATGATTTTTATTTTTAAATTAATGATAATATCTTTTTTTTCTATGTAGGAAACAATGAGTTCTACAGGTTTGTGGAGAGCCATGCATTGGTAATTTTTGGCCCAACCATACGCACAAGGTGGAATTCCCAGAATTCCAACCTGAAAAAAGAACTTCTAGATTATCTAGAAGCCCTTTTTGGGGTCGGCACATTTGACAGAATAGCGGTGGCTCGGGTAGCTGGAAAATATTTGAAATATACCAGGGACACCTATAGGACGCAATTGCAATTTAACCCTAGATACGAGCGTCCTCTCACAGTTCCAAAGAGTGAGTGGAGAGCACTCATCCATGACGGAAAAGAGAAAAGGGCAAAGAAAGAAGGAAAAATGCCAATTGGACCCGCAAGGTAAATTACAACTTTAATTCAATAGCTTTAATTTTCTCTATGTCTAAAATAAAAGTGTGCTACGTCATATCTGACTTTAATCTTTTGATGCTAGGTTGCCTGACACCTCAAAGGCAACCAAAGCTAGGTTTGAAAAAAAGGGCCATCACAAGCTAGGCCAGGGCGGCTACTTGAAATTGGCCGCAAGAATTGTAATTAAGTAGCTAAACATCTTATAATTAATTGTATCGCCTTCCAAATTTTTTGTAATCCTATCAAATATGATTAAAAATACAGAGGAAGATAAAAATATCGCTTTCCGTTTCGGCTATCAAAGCGTAGTTAATCCTTGAAGCATGGGGCGGGTCTTGAATCCAGTACGATAAGGTAAAACATTAACCTTTCAATATGTTTGTTTTCATCCATAAATTTAATGTCTAACAACTTTGTTTAAATCAGGGGAGCAGCACTACCGATGAGGAAAATAATCCAGTTTTAGAGCCAGATGTAGATGATCCTCACGTGCAACTTGATCATTGTAGTGGGGACCAGGTCGACAATGCTACTATCAGTGAGGGCCGTGACGGTAATTAATTTCCACTTATAATTTTTTCTAATTATACCTTGATGGTTGTCCTTATAACATTTTTTGTTTAAATGACAGAGAATGTTTCCCTTGAGGATCTTACCACCAGAGAGGAAGACAGGGCAACGGTCCCAACGGCGACAACTGGTGCACCAGGTAAATAATCTCATTGCAATTTTTTTTATTAATATTACCGAACTAGTTCAATGATATTTAAAAACTGACAATTAAAATTTAATATTATCTGTTTTTGTAGGCGATGCCCCGTCATTGGATGAGACTAGACATCATGACTACGCAACTAGGTCAGCAGTGCGAGTCGAAAGGCACAAAACAGGAGCAGAGCATGATGATATTGATGATGTAATTAGGAGCTTTAAAAATAGGAAGAAGAAAAAGAAAATTCGATAACGTAAAATATTGTATTATTATAAGACAAACGTTACCTATGACCATACTTGGAACGTTTTTTGCGTTATATAAAAAACTCATTTATCATACTATTTTTATGTCAAGCATTAATTTCAATATTTCCTTGCGTACTTTTTGTTGAATTGTTTTTTTATTAGTTATTGAATATTTTTTTTTATGCTCATGAAAGTAAAAAATGAAATATAGATTGGGTATTGGTGAATTGAGAGTGATGTGAGGGGGGGGAGAGGGGCCATAAGAGCTTCCACCTTCACGTGGTTGGCCCTGTTTAGTAGAGAATAATTTATTGGAGCGATTTAATCTTGGAGCAAACCTCCCTTGATCCAGCGTAGCAACAAAAAAGTCACTGTTGACTTAGTTGCTACTCTTTCAGATCGTGGGAGGCTTGTTCCAAGTTCATGCGACTCAATAAATTGTTCTTGAAACGAAGAGGAGCTTATTGAGGTATGTTTTGACATTTTCAACATATGTTCTAACATTATCATAAGAATGCATCTTAGAGTAAAAAATACTACATCAATTACTTGTATTTATTGTATAGATAATGATGGATTTTGATTGACTTGGCAGTGCAGGTACAAATCCTCTTACATCATGAGCAATACAACTTGTCAACCAGGGTCATGTCCAGGATATTTTTTCTTGTACGCTTGACCAGGTTCGTAATGTCACATTTTGTAAGTTCCTTTACAGTTCATAATTCAATATTAAGCTTCTTCATGATTATTATCTAGGTTTTTTGTATGTGTTTTTTCATCTATTTGATTGTAACCAACTCTGCATGTTTCCTGTTGTTCACTATGATTTCTCCCATTACCACTCCCAGGATGAATCTGACTTTATTGTTACATAGGTTACTTTATTGTTACTATGATTTCTCCATTTACGATTTCATAGGTTACATCATGTAAAGTTGTCAATCTCAAGTTGGTGATGAGCTTTAGTTCTCCAGATTTGGGGATTTTCTGATATTTTCTCCCTCATGTCATTCCTACATCACCTCATTGTTTGAGCATGCCAATTGTCTACCACTTGTACCAATTGGCACATGTCAATCTCTGAGTGGTGCCACATTTCACCTATTTTCGACCCACTTGACCACCTGAAAAACTCAAATCCACACACCATGTGTCTTTATCATGGAGTGCCACATGTCCTAGATATTTAGGCCGATAGGCCTTCTGTTATGAAAGAGATCAATTTTTTTCGTCAACACTTCTTATCTAGGCACGACACCTGTTACTTTTTTAATCTGACAGTCACAGTCTCTCGGGTTACCTTCTAGGTTTGACATACCATTGGTTTCTGGTATATTTCCATGGAATCGGTCTGAAAATACTAGCAACAATCCACACACCTGCAACCGTCGACAAACCTGCTGTTTTAGTAGTTGCATTTCCGCAACTGCCAATACACCTGCCGTTTTAGTTGCTGCATTTCGGCAACTGCCAATACACTTGTCGTTTCATTCTCCTGGCCGACTCTATGTATGCATATTTTTCATATAATTTTATCACGAAGTTGGCTACAGTGCTTTGACATGCCTTTGAATATTTTTACAGGTTAGAAGACATTTCAGGCCAGAGCTATTGAATAGACTTGATGAGATAGTTGTATTTGATCCTCTTTCTCGTGATGAGCTCAGAAAATTTGCTAGACTACATATGAAAGATTTAGCGATTCATCTTGCAGAGAGAGGTGTTTCTTTAGGGGTTACAAATGTTGCTCTGGATCTTGTTCTTCAGGAAGCCTATGATCATGTAAGTAATCACTTTGTTTTTCTTTCTTTCTTATTCAAAGTCTATCTTGCTAGGGGATGTGCCCGTTATGGTTTGTTATGAGACCGTTGTCAATTTCATCACCGTCCCTCATAATATGTTTGATTGTGTTTATAAATAATAAACAATTATTACACCAAAAAATAAACAATTAACTGTACTATGAGTAATATGATATCTTGAAATAATTCTCATTATAATTTCATAACCTCTTCTCTCACTTGGTGGTGTCTATATCACTAAGTGTGTCTTCTTTAAAATTATAGTTACAGCAGACAATGAACAATCAACTGCACTGTGAGTGATATCTTGTAATAATTCTTATTATAATTTCCTAACCTCTACTCTCATTAGGTGTCTATATCACTAGGTGTATCTATTTTAAAATTATAGTTTCAATAGTATATAAATTGTTATCTTAAAATTATAGCTTTGATGGTGATACCTTGTGATTGATAATGCAGTTTGAAGCAACTTTGGCTTTGACTAATATAGTCTCAGGAACCTCTGAGAATACAAAGGTTGTGATTGATTACGGGGCACTGCCTATATTTGTGGAACTTCTTACCTCTAGGAATGATAATGTTCGAGAACAGGTAGCACGTTTATTTTAGAGGCATAAAATTATTCTTCCCAACTATCTTTATATGTCTATAATTTTGGAATTTGATTTTAAAAACTAGTACCCAACTTTGAGTTCAACTGGTGTTCGTGTAAGGTTGTTTGGGCTTTGGGAAATATTGCTGGAGACTCTGCAACATTTAGGGATCTTTCCCTCAGTCATGGAGCTCTGAGGCAGGTGCTTGCCCAGTTGAGTAATACTTCCAGAATTTCAATGATAAGAAATGCTACATGGGCTCTGTCAAATTTTTGTTGTGACGTAAACCCCAACCACTATTCAAACAGGTAAGCAGAATACATTTTATGCCTCTTATTCTTAGTTCGCAGATACTATGGATTTTTTTTATAGATCTTGGTGCTTGGTAGATTTGGACGTAATATGGACCTAGGCGCTTGTTCATTACAATGACTCTGTCATCAGGTTTTAGAAAATGCTTAGAAATTTGGGTTTGACAAGGGGATTACCCTTGCTTACAATTATCGATTATCAATCACATTCAAAAAAATTCTTTCGTAGCATTGCTGAGCTCTTTGTAGGTGAATTTCCGAGGCAATTTCACAATATCTGAACTAAATTTGTTTGTCCTTTTCAATACTCTGTGCTTGTAATAGAAACAGACAAACAATCTAGTGGCCAATGCAACAACAACAAAACCTCCTGTTGCAATGCCTGCAATTCACCCTCTCTATATGCATGAATGACTATGGCACCCTCTTTTGTGAACAGGTACTGGAGCTGAAGGTATTGGTTTTGATTAGGATTGTGGAATTCAACATCCAAAATAGTATCAAATTCCACTACAATAGTATTCCCCGGCAAGGGAAACAGTTCATTGAGACCTATTGGACTCATCACCCCCAAATAGCCTCCAGGGCTACCGAGAGTGTGATCATCTTTGTTGCTGAGTATATTTTTATTTTTTCAGTGAGAGTTTAGGGTTTCTATAACATAGCTTTAGAAATCCGATTCAATGCCTGCTTGAATATCGTCACATAATACTCATGATTTGGATTGATGAGCATGCTCTTAATGGTTGGTTGATTCATAAGAAACAACCATATAGTCATCTCGAGATATTTCAGAAGTTTTCTCAGGTTTCCTTTTTCACCGTTTCTAGTGGGTGGGATGGTGTAGGGTGATCCATCAATACTGGTGCTCTTGTAGTAGGGAATTTGTTTCTGGGGATATAAAGGAGCATTTGATGTAGATATCCAATTGGATGCATTCATAGATGGGCATGAGAGGTCAAGAATTTAAATTAAAAATATGCAACCTCTAGCATGGCAACCTGAAGGCTGCGAGAGACACTGATTAAATATTGTTTTGTGCTGGCCTTAATATATTAGTGATTTCTTTCTATTATCTTAATGCAAATATATAGTCCGGTCTCATTAAAATGAGGATTGTGGTTTTATTTCTCTTTGGTTGTTTCTCTCTTAATGCTCCAGAAGTTGCCAAAAGTTGCGATAGTTGTTTAGTTTTACTGTTACAACTTAAAAGTGGTTTTTAGCAATGGGAGTCATGTTTTTTAAGGTTCATACTAATATGAAGATCTTGTAATTCTATATTCAGCATAAGAGAAGATGGCCTCTGCTTTGGGCGGTATGACAACAATTTCCACATCTACCTCATTGGGTAACAATGGAAAGGGGAAGAAGTTGGGTGCAATGTTTGATAATTATGGCATACAATTGTCTTCTCTTTCAGTTTTTTCACCCATTTCCTTTAATCGCTCAAGCAGAAGAGGGACTCTGAGATTACGTGACAGAGATAAGGTAGTTAATACAAGAGCTATGGAAAAAGAGTTGTACTTCAACAAGGATGGCTCAGTGACAAAAAAATTGCAGGTCAGAGAAAAAATTATGTTTAAAGTAAGGTCACCTGCACGTGAAACTTCACTGCGGTGGATCTTTCCTTGTCCACTTATATTCGATTTTAATGTGTTATTTTAATTTTTCATGGAGGGTTGTTTTGGCATATGGTATGGCATTCAATTGCACACTTACTGAAATCATTGTCAATTTGTCTTGCAGGTGGTGTGAACAAACTTGTTGATCTTGTTGGAGTCACACTTGGGGCGAAGGGAAAAATGTTGTCTTGGAGAGCAAGCATGGTTCTCTGAAAATAGTTAATGATGGTGTGACAGTAGCTAAGGAGGTAGTTTGTAGATGTGTGCTCTAGTTTTCTTTTTAACGTTGTATTAGTTCCCCCTCTTAAATGTCTTAGATTTGGTAGGCATAATTTGAAAACTCAAAGGTGAAAGAAAACATATTTGTTACCCAGTGGTCTACTTGGCCTATGGACTAGCCACATTAGAGTAATGCATAAAGCTTTTCACAACAATAAAAGGAAAGGGTTATGGCTGAGTCAAATTTTATTGTTATTAACAGTGTAATGAAAAGTATCTCAATGCTATGGTTTTGGCCTTTTTATTGGTTGAATTAGAGGACCTAGTGGAAAATATTGGGGCCAAGTTGGTAAGGTAAGCTGCAGCAAAGACAAATGATTTAGCTGGGGATGGAACCACAACATTTTTTGTTCTTGCACAGGGTTTAATAATTGAGGGTGTAAAGGTAACTTTTTGTCGATAGTACTGGATTAAGATCATCTATTCATTTTTGTAGGGTCTTATGGTGTTTGGTTTTTTAGTTTTGGGTTGGGCTTATTGAGTCTAAGATAGTTTTGAGTGAAAAAATTGCTATCAGGTATTAAAAAATTTTGGTTCTTTTGTCAAAATTTATGAGCTTGTTAGGAAATACAAAACTGACAATGGTTGTATCTTAAATTTGTGGAAAATAATTTGAAATGAAACTTTTTTTTTTAGGCTGTTGCAGCAGGTGAAAACCCCGTTCAAATTACTAGGGGCATTGACAAGACAATAAAGGCCCTTGTTTCGGAACTCAAAATTTTTTCAAAGGAGGTAAACGCTTGCCTTTTGAGTAGGCTGGTTTTCCTTTTTGTTGATGGTTTGGTGTATCTAATTGAATTAGTTGCCTAAGGTATTTTTGGTTGCAAACTCCTTTTCATTTTTCATACAGTATTTGCCTTGTGGAATACATTTGATTGTGTGGTCTTGTTAGATCTACAACATTTGTAGTTGTTTAGTCTTATGGCCGAGGTGCACTTTTATTATGGAAATAGTTGATGCAATATTGTCATTTAATCCTTACTGTAGGGTAGCATGTTGAGAAGTTTCTTGTGAAACATTTGGTATTCAAAATGACACTTGATCCTATACATCATCATTCACTTGACTTCAAAATTCATATTTAAAGTGTGCTAGACAATTCTTGCAAAATTTCAAATATTTATGTTGTTTTAAACCATTATCTTTTTCATGTATTGGATGCTGAAAATGAGAAAAAGACTTTGGTATGAAACCAACTGGTGAATAATTTCCAGCAAAAAAACCACTTCCAAGACATAATGTAGAAGTAGAACATATGTACTTATGAAGCATAGAAAGATATCCTTGATGCATTGTCAATGTTTGGCTAGGGTTATTTTTGGAGAAAATAACTCCTTATTCCTAGAATAGTGATCTTCAATACAAGTAAATGCCGGAGAAGAGAGATCATCGTGTGACATAAACCTATTAACAAAAGTGAACAGGGAATGATTATTAATTATGGCATACTAAGTTGTCAGTGATTTTGACTATTTGTCTTTAACATGTAAAAATGTTAAATTCCAAGCTTACATCATCATGGTTTGGCATCATGAGCTTGACTAATTTTCCACCATGCTCATAATTTCATTGTTGTATTCATATCTATAAACAATGTTTCAAATAATAATAAAAAAGTTCTATAAGAAAAATCCAGACCTCCATGCTGCTGCTCCTTGTGAGACAAAGTCAAAATTGCATTACACAATCTAACACATAAGAATCTCCTATATCTCGGTGGTATGTATCCAACTTCTTATAATAGTGTCTTCAAGACTTATGTTGACATTTCCAATGAGATATTTAAGCAATGAAAGATGGAGCCTTCTTCATTGTTGTATATGTAATAGTCTTTTATTAATATAAAGATTGATGGTTTTGTCTTTCTGAAAATGAAATGTAAAAATAATTTATTGTGGTCAATTGAATTTTTTTTTTTAAAGCTTTTCATTATGGAAGGGCGACATAGATATATGCCCTTCTAATTGAAATTCAGACCTGCCCTTCAAATTTGATCACTGTGTGGGACCTTAACAAACAATAAAACTTTTCCGCCACTCGTTATATAAAATATATAACAAAACCTTTGTCAAAACTTCAAACGAACCCTTTAGCCGTGGGTATTTAATCACGAATTGATCATTTTACCATGTACTTTCTTCTAGAGGAGTATTCTTCCACTTTATTAGGTACTTCAAAATGGTTATATATCAAAGTGATACAGAATGTTTATCTATAACTTTTTGTGGTTCAAGAATCAACTTTCATTCTTCGTCTAATTTTGCAAGTTCTATTTACATTGGGATATTTTTTCCCAAAAACCTTTTTAGGCAAGATACATGAAAAACCTTATGAATGCAAGAAGAAGGAAAATATAACTTCTATACCACTTGTGCAATCCTATGAATAATTATTTAGGGCCATAACATTTTTGAGCTAACTCTTTATTCTTCTTTTTCTTGAATGAATATTGCTTATAATGCTATAATCTAAAAAATACCCAATTACCCTCCTCAAATTATCTTTCACTTCAATGTTGTTCCCCTTGTTGTTTTATCATGTTTCATGTCATTTGAAGGTTTTCCATAATAATTTTCAAAGATTCTTTAGTATTTTCCATATGTGACTCTGTTTCCTATACTTTGGACTTATCTTGCAAAAAGTATGAGATACTAGGAGTTGGATATCCATAAAGGGCCTTAAATTGGGAAATTTTAGTAGATGTGTGATAGGTAGTATCATATTACCATTCTTCCTTGACGAACCCACTTCATCCATTAAGATTGCTTTTCTAAAGAGTAACATTGTAGACAACCTTAAAAACATTTGTTAACTATTTTTGTTTTACCATTTGATTTTGTTTGATATGTAGAACTCATGGCTAGTTTTTCTCCACTCATATTAAATAATTATTTCCAAAATTTTCTTGTTACTATTACTTTAGGAAAACCATGAAGACTATGAATTTCTTTCACGGACACTTCTGCCACTTGGCTTGTTGTTTATGTACTTTGAGCTCTACCAAAAAAATCTACAAAATTTGTCTATATAAATGACCACAAAAATGTAATACTTACCTTTATATTTCAGTAACCCTGTAATAAAGTCTATTGATATATCTTATAGTCTTTGAATATGTATGTGGAATGGTTGAAATAACCCTAGAGATTTTACTATCTCTCTTTTATTTATTATGCAAACCTGACCTTCTCTTACAAAATTTTGAATATCTTTCTTCATTCCTTCCAAAAATATATTTTTTGATCCTTTGAGATGTTTTAAGGAACCCTGCGTCCTACCATTAGAGAGACATGGGACTCCCTTAATATTTGTTTATTCAAATATTCTTGCATGCTTAAAAATATTCTACATTTGCACCAATGTATATCTCTCTTTCACTCCCAATGCTCCATAGAGTTCATCCCATCCTTTATAAATTTTAGTTTTTGTTTAGTACTATTGCCATTTTTCCATTATGGCAAGCTTCTTCTAGCCACCTAGGAATAGAAAATGTAATTGGATATAAATTTGAGGCCCCTTCTATTTTAGAAAGAGCATCATGTACTAAATTTTCCTTACCCTTTTTGCAGATTATCTCAAAATTAAAACTTTGCATTTTTTCTCCTCATTTTGTTAATCTTCTAATGAAAATCATAGCTTCAAAAAATACTTTATGCTATCATGGTATATCTTGACTTTAAAGTACCTCCCAATGATATACTATCCCCATTTTTTATTGCATGTAATATTGCTTCCATTTATTTTCATACGTAGATTTCACCAAATATTTTCTTTGAATTCCTTGCTTTTAAAAGCCAATGATATCCCTTATTGTGTTAATGTTACGTAAATTCCTTGTCCTAGTGCCTCAAACTCTACTATGAATGTTTTACCAAAAGTAGGTGCAACCTTGGTGTAGAAGACATGGCATCCATTAAAAGAGAGAATGCCAAAGTAGCCTCATCATTCCATATAAATGATATTTTCTTCAAGAGATATGTGAGTGGACTTGAAATGCATGTATAATTCTTAACAAATTATCAATAATATCATGTAAGTCTAAAAAATCTTCTAAGAACCTTGATTTTCTTAGGAATAGGTCATTTTGTAATAGCTTGCATCTTTTGAGGCTCCAACTTCACTCCTTCCTTTAAAACAATATGAACCAAATACTCGAATTCTTATTTCCCAAAAGCACATTCGGATATTTTTACATAAAAATGATTGTTCTCAATAATTTATATAACTTTTCCACATGTTTACTAGTGTGGTATTCCCATGATTTATTATAAATATGTGTATTATCAAAGAAAACCAACAAAAATTTTATAAGATGGGATCAAACAAAATTGTTCTTAAGTCGAGCCCGCCGGACTTCAAACGGAAATAAACCATAATTCAAACCAAATTCGCATTCCAAAATAACCTGCTGACGTCGGCCAATTTTGTGACGCGAAAACCAAATGAATTCCACCCTAATATTTTTTGGGTCTGAAGTTGGGCTAGCGTACGGAGGGAGAGTTGTGACGCGAATTTCTTATCAAATTCTCCCTAATCTTTTTCGGGTCTAGATTTCCACTGTGCTAGCAGCCCAAACAAAGATCCATTCCAATCAATTTCTGCCACGTGTCCTCAATCAAAAGTTGCCCTGTTCCCGGATGCGGGTGCATTCGATGGCGTGTAAGGCGATGGGACATGGATGTGGCGATTTCATATCAATCGCATTAAGTTTTAACGCTGTTCAATCAGCCGATATTTAAGTTCCAAGGTTTTCACATCAAATCGCATTAAGTTTTAACACTATTCAAGATCGGACCTCCACTCCTGTTAGCGATTCCGCATGCTCCAATATGATCCGGCCTTCGGCTCTCATCAATGAGAGATTAATTATGACAGGCGTTCTTCGATGCCATTGCAGTCGGGTCGATAAAATGGCGTTTCACTATGGTTTTTCAGACGAGCCGCAACCTTTGAATTGTAGATGCTCTCCGGTTGCTGGGTTACACTGCCTGCTCACTGTGACAAGAAGGAGAAGTGGCCAGCTGAACTGCTACTTAGACCTTGGTGCAAATATGCATTTCTCTCGGTCTAGTCTGTGTCTGTCTTCCTCAGTTTCTTGGAATCCTGCTTCTCCGTCTCGTCTTATGCCCACTGCTGAGACTGTACCCATGCCTCGCCTACGTCAAAGGATGCATTGCAGCAGGGGGAGAACTAGAGGTCAACCCCTACGCGCTCCCTCCAGCCCCTCAACCGAGTCGTCTTCCCAGTCCAGTGATTATTACGCAGGTCGCTATCCAAACACTAGAAGTGGGAGGGGTCGGGTTCTAGGATCTGGCCACCGTATGGGCTCCCCTGCTCCTCATTTCTCCACCGCTTCACCTTCTCCCACGATGCGCACTACGCATTTTTCCTTTAATTGCTCTCTGAACCGCCCACGATTCACAGCTTCAATCACCTTGGTTTTCCGTGAGGAGGCCCTGGTGGAGGAACAATGCACCCGTCCGGCAGGTCTGAGCTCAGAAACTGCCGCAGCCCGGCCTTCGTGAGGGGAGCTGGGCGAACAGGAGAGAGACCAAGGATCCTGTATCCTTCAAGGATGCAGGCATAATCGCTGAGGAACAACCCTGGAGAGCAGGCTTACAATTTGGTTTTCGTCACCATAATATTGGGCATGTTTTAGGATTAGATTATATTACCGTGCTGGACCTCTCGTATTTTTGAATTCTCAGAACGTTCAAGACCGGTTTCCCTGCAGAGGGCAGCTCTTTCTTTTTTTTTATTTTTTGATGATGTACTGCTATAGTTCCAAGTAAACAGTTTTTGACTTCTGGCCATGTTGTAATTTTTATTCCCACTCGTTACGATTAATTTTACTTAAAAAAATGTTGCCTGTTTTCTATTTTAAACCTGCTTTTTGAAACATGAGCCATGTTTATAAGGATTGTTTATAGTCAGCAAGTCATGGGGTGGCTATTATTTTGATATTTCACGGTTTAATGATATTCATAATGAATTGAAAAAAAAGTTGCCCTGTTTCTATTTTAAACTTGTTTTTTGAAATACAGAGCCATGTTTATATGATTGTTTATAGTCGAAGCGCTGAAGGGTGGTTTATTATATTAATATTTCACGGTCGAATTATGTTCATAACAATTGGAACTCCCAAAATTCATAACAAATATTGGAGATTTACTGTCCTGTTTTTAAGTTTCATTTTTTTTTTTTTAAATTGAACCCGCCGTCGGTATACCGACGCTTTGTAAGTGTCGGTCTTCCAACGTCTTGAAAGATTTCCATCGGTATTGCGACGCTTATGGGACGCGTTGGTCTTGCGACACATTTGTACGGCGTCGGAATTGCGACAGCCTAAAAATGTCAGAAGAGAGACAGTATAAAAACGTCGGACGAGCGACGTTCAAAACGTCGGACCACATTTCGTCGGAATTGCGACAGTTTACAAACGTCGGAAGAGCGACGTTTAAAACGTCGGACCACATTTTGTCAGAATTGCGACAGTTTACAAACGTCGGAAGAGAAACGTTCAAAACGTCGGACCACATTTCGTCGGAATTGCGACAGTTTACAAACGTCGGAAGAGCGACATTCAAAACGTCGGACCACATTTCGTCGAAATTGCGACAGTTTACAAACATCGGAAGCGCGACGGTTTGGGAAACATCGGAAGAGCGACGCTTGTTTGGAAGCGACGGAAAAAGTGTCGGTAGTGCGACACTTTTTCAGTGCGTCAGAATTGCGACGTAATGGAAAACCACATTTTTCCCATCCTCGAACTGTCACTCTTGCGACGACTATGTGTCGGAATAGCAACGAAGTGGCCGTCGGAAATTGGGCCAAATTTTCTAGTGAGGTTTCTAATTTTTTATTCAGATATTCGATTCATATTAGTTAGGTTTCTCATTCCCATTTATTCTCATTTTCATTCGTGTAAGCGACATTTGGGAGGTGAGACCAGGATTTACTAGCATCCTTATCACAGGATTTAGCAACGGTTGATTTTTGTTTACACTGATCTAAGAAAGATAATTGAAGGTTTCTAATTTTCAATTCAAATCAGCTAGGTTTCTCATTCTTGTGTATTCTCATTTTCATTTGTGTAAGTGACATTTGGGAGGTGAGACTAGGATGTCCTAGCATCCTTATCACAGGATTTAGCAGCGGTTGATTTTTGTTTACACTAATCTGAGAAAGATAATTGAAGGTTTCTAATTTTCAATTCAGATTTTCAATTCAAATCAGCTAGGTTTCTCATTCTCGTGTATTCTCATTTTCATTTGTGTAAGCGACATTTGGGAGGTGAGACTAGGATGTCCTAGCATCCTTATCACAGGATTTAATAGCGGTTGATTTTTGTTTACATTTATCTGAGAAAGATAAGTCAAGGTTTTTGATTTTCTATTCAGATATTCGATTAAGATCAGCTAGGTTTCTCATTCTCATTCATGTAAGCGACATTTGGGAGGTGAGACCAGGTTTCCCTAGCATCCTTATCAAAGGATTTAATAACGACTAATTTTTTCTTACACTGATCTGAGAAATCTATGTCAAGTTTTCTGATTTTCGATTCCGATATTTGATTAATATTAGCTAGGTTTCTCATTCTCATTCATGTAAGCGACATTTGGGAGGTCAAACCAGGCTGTCCTAGCATCCTTATCACAGGATTTAGCAGCAGCTGATTTTTGTTTACACTGATCTGAGAAAGCTAAGTCAAGATTTCTGATTTTCGATTCACATATTCGATTCAGATTAGTTAGGTTTCTCATTCTCATTTACTCTCATTTTCATTCTTGTAAGCGAAATTTTGGAGGTGAGACCAGGTTTTCCTAGCATCCTTATCACAGGATTTAATAACAGCTAATTTTTGTTTACATTGATATGAGAAATATAAGTCAATTTTTTTTATTTTAGATTCAGATATTCGATTCAAATCAGCTAGGTTTCTCATTCTCTTGTATTCTCATTTTCATTCGTGTAAGCGACATTTGGGAGGTGAGACCAGGTTGTCCTAGCATCCTTATCACAGGATTTAGCAGCGATTGATTTTTGTTTACACTGATCTGAGAAAGATAAGTCAAGGTTTATGATTTTCGATTCAAATATTTGATTCAAATCAGTTAGGTTTCTCATTCTCATTTATTCTCATTCTCATTCGTGTAAGCGACATTTGGGAGGTGAGACCAGGTTGTCCTAGCATCCTTATCACAGGATTTAGCAACAGCAGATTTTTGTTTACACTGATCTGAGAAAGCTAAGTCAAGGTTTCTGATTTTCGATTCTGATATTTGATTCAGATTAGCTAGGTTTCTCATTCTCATTTATTCTCATTCTCATTCGTGTAAGCAACATTTTGTAGGTGAGACCAAGTTGTCCTAAAATCCTTATCACATGATTTAACAATGGATGATTTTTGTTTACATTGATCTGAGAAAGCTAAGTCAAGGTTTCTAAATTTTTATTCATATATTCGATTCAGATAAGCTAGGTTTATCATTCTCATTTGTGTAAGAAACATTTGGGAGGTGAGCCAGGCTTTCCTAGCATCCTTATCACGGGACCTAGCAATGGTTGATTTTTGTTTACATTGATATGAGAAATCTAAGTCAAGGTTTTTGATTTTCGATTCAGATCAGTTAGATTTCTCATTCTCATTTATTCTCATTTTCATTCATGTAAGTGACATTTTGGAGGTGAGACCAGGCTGTCCTAGCATCCTTATCACAGGATTTAGTAGCGACTGATTTTTGTTTACACTGATCTGAGAAAAAGTCAAGGTTTCTGATTTTCGAGTTAGATATTCGATTCAGATCAGTTAGGTTTCTCATTCTCATGTATTCTCATTTTCATTCGTGTAAGAAACATTTGGGAGGTGAGACTAGGTTGTCCTAGCATCCTTATCGCAGGATTTAGTTGCGGCTAATTTTTGTTTATACTGATCCGAGAAAGCTAAGTCAAGGTTTCTGATTTCTGATTCAGATATTCAATTAATATGAGCTAGGTTTCTCATTCTCATTCGTATAAGTAACATTTGGCAGGTGATACCAAGCTGTCCTAGAATCCTTATCACAGGATTTAGCAGCAGCTGATTTTGGTTTACACTAATCTAAGAAAGCTAAGTCAAGGTTTCTGATTTTCGATTCCGACATTCGATTCAAATCAGCTAAGTTTCTCATTCTCATTTATCCTCATTTTCATTCGTGTAACTGACATTTTGGAGGTAAGACCAGGTTGTCCTAGCATCCTTATCACATGATTTAGAAACGATTGATTTTTGTTTACACTGATCTGAGAAAGCTAAGTCAAGGTTTCTGATTTTCGATTCAGATCAACTAGGTTTCTCATTCTCATTTATTATCATTCTAATTCGTGTAAGCAACATTTGGGAGGTGAGACTAGGTTGTCCTAGCATCCTTATCACAAGATTTAGCAGCAGTTGATTTTTATTTACATTGATCTGAGAAAGCTAATTCAAGGTTTCTGATTTTCGATTCAGATATTCAATTTAGATTAGTTAGGTTTCTCATTCTCATTTATTCTCATTTTCATTCATGTAAGTGACATTTGGGAAGTGAGACCAGGTTGTCCTAACATCTTTATCATAGGATTTAGCAGCGATTGATATTTTTTTACTCTGATATGAGAAAGGTAAGGCAAGGTTTCTGATTTTCGATTCAGATATTCAATTCAGATCAGCTAGGTTTCTCATTCTCATGTATTCTCATTTTCATTCATGTAAATGAAATTTGGGAGGTGAGACCAGGTTGTCCTAACATCCTTATCAGAGGATTTAGAAACGGTTGATTTTTCATTACATTGATCTGAGAAAGCAAAGTCAAGGTTTCTGATTTTCGATTTAGATATTCGATTAAGATCAGATATGTTTCTCATTCTCATTTATTCTCATTCGCATTCGTTTAAGTGACATTTGGGAGGTGAGACCAGACTATCCTAACATCCTTATCACAGGATTTAACAACGGCTATTTTTTGTTTACATTGATATGACAAAGCTAATTCAAGGTTTCTGATTTTCGATTCCAATATTTGATTCAGATCAGCTAGGTTTCTCATTCCCATTTATTCTTATTCTCATTCGTGTAAGCGAAATCTGGGAGGTGAGACCAGGCTGTCCTAGCATCCTTATCACAGGATTTAGCAGCGACTGATTTTTGTTTACACTGATCTAAGAAAGCTAAGTCAAGGTTTCTGATTTTCGATTCAAATCAGATATTTTTCTCATTCTCATTTATTCTCATTTTCATTCGTGTAAGCGACATTTGGGAGGTGAGATCAGGCTTTCCTAGCATCCTTATCATAGGATTTAGCAGCGGTTGATTTTTGTTTACACTGATCTGAGAAAGCTAAGTCAAGGATTCATATTTTCGATTCAGATCAGCTAGGTTTCTCATTCTAGTGCATTCTCATTTTCATTCATGTAAGCGACATTTGGGAGGTGAGACTAGGCTGTCATGGCATCCTTATCATTGGATTTAGCAGCAGTTGATTTTTATTTACACTAATCTGAGAAAGCTAAGTCAAGGTTTTTGATTTTCGATTCACATATTTGATTCAGATCAATTAGGTTTCTCATTCTCATTTATTCTCATTTTCATTCTTGTAAGCGACATTTGGGAGGTGAGACCAGGTTGTCCTAGGATCCTTATCACAAGATTTAGTAGCGGCTGATTTTTGTTTACATTGATCTAAGAAATCTAAGTCAAGGTTTCTCATTTTCGATTCAGATATCCAATTCAGATAAACTAGGTTTATCATTCTCGTGTATTCTCATTTTCATTCGTGTAAGCAACATTTTGGAGGTGAGACCAGGTTGTCCTAGCATCCTTATCACAGGATTTAGCAGCGACTGATTTTTGTTTGCACTGATCTGAGAAAGCTAAGTTAAGGTTTATGATTTTCGATTCAGATATTCGATTCAGCTCAGCTAGGTTTCTCATTCTCATTCGTGTAAGAGACATTTTGGAGGTGAGACCAAGCTATCCTAGCATTCTTATCACAAGAATTAGCAATGGTAGATTTTTTTTTACACTGATCTGAGAAAGCTAATTCAAGGTTTCTGATTTTCGATTTTGATATTTGATTCTGATCAGATAGGTTTCTCATTATCATTTATTCTCATTCTCATTCGTGTAAGCGGCATTTGGGAGGTGAAACCAGGTTGTCCTAACATCCTTATCACATGATTTAACAACGGATAATTTTTGTTTGCACTTATCTGAGAAAGCTAAGTCAAGGTTTTTTATTTTTGATTAAAATATTCGATTCAGATCATCTAGGTTTCTCATTCTCATTTGTGTAAGCGACATTTGGGAGGTGAGCCAGGTTGTCCTAGCATCCTTATCATAGGATCTAGCAATGGTTGATTTTCTGAGAAATCTAAGTCAAGGCTTCTGATTTTCGATTCAAATCAGCTAAGTTTCTCATTCTCATTTATTCTCATTCTCATTCGTGTAAGCGACATTTGCGAGGTGATACCAGGATGTTCTAGCATCCTTATCACAAGATTTAGTAGCAGCTGATTTTTGTTTACACTGATCTGAGAAAGCTAAGTCAAGGTTTTTGATTTTCGATTCCGATATTCGATTCACATAAGCCAGGTTTCTCATTCTCATTTATTCTCATTCTCATTCATGTAAGCGACCATTGGGAGGTGAGACCAAGTTGTCCTAACATCCTTATCACATGATTTAGCAGCAGTTGATTTTAGTTTACACTGATCTAAGAAATCTAAGTCAAGGTTTCTGATTTTCGATTCAAATATTTGATTCAGATTAGCTAGGTTTCTCATTCTCATTAATTCTCATTCTCATTTGTGTAAGCATCATTTGGGAGGTGAGACCAGGTTTTCCTAGCATCCTTATCACAGGATTTAGCAGCGGCTGATTTTTGTTTACACTGATCTGAGAAAGCTAAGTAAAGGTTTCTGATTTTCGATTCACATATTTGATTCAGATCAGTTAGATTTCTCATTCTCAATATATTCTCATTTTCATTCTTGTAAGTGACATTTGGGAGGTGAGACCAGGATGTCCTAGCATCCTTATCATAGGATTTAGCAGCGATTGATTTTTGTTTACATTGATTTGAGAAATATAAGTCAAGTTTTCTAATTTTTGATTCAGATATTCGATTCAAATCAACTAGGTTTCTCATTCTCATGTATTCTCATTTTCATTCGTGTAAGCGACATTTGGGACGTGAGACCAAGTTGTCCTAACATCCTTATCACAGGATTTAGCAGCGACTAATTTTTGTTTACACTGATCTGAGAAAGCTAAGTCAAGGATCCTGATTTTCGATTCAGATCAGTTAGGATTCTCATTCTCATTTATTCTCATTCGCATTCGTGTAAGCGACATTTGAGAGGTGAGACCGGGTTGTCCTAGCATCCTTATCACCGGATTTAGCAACGACAGATTTTTTTTTACACTCATCTGAGAAAGCTAATTCAAGGTTTTTGATTTTCGATTCCGATATTCGATTCAGATCAGCTAGTTTTCTCATTCTCATTCGTGTAAGCGGAATTTGGGAGGTGAGACCAAGTTGTCCTAACATCCTTATCACATGATTTAACAGCGGATGATTTTTTTTTACACTGATCTGAGAAAGCTAAGTCAAGGTTTCCTATTTTTTATTCAGATATTCGATTCAGATCAGCTAGGTTTCTCATTCTCATTTATTTCATTTTCATTCGTGTAAGTGACATTTTGGAGGTGAGACCAGGCTGTCTTAGCATCCTTATCACAGGATTTAGCAGCGACTACTTTTTGTTTACATTGATATGAGAAAGCTAAGTCAAGGATTCTGATTTTTGATTCAGATATTCTATTCAAATCATCTAGGTTTCTCATTCTCATGTATTCTCATTTTCACTCATGTAAGCGACATTTGGGAGGTGAGACCATGCTGTCCTAACATCCTTATCGCAGGATTTAGCTGCAGCTAATTTTTGTTTATACTGATCTGAGAAAGCTAAGTCAAGGTTTTTGATTTTCAACTCAGATATTCAATTAAAATCTGGTAGGTTTATCATTCTCATTCATATCACCAACATTTGGAAGGTTATACCAAGTTGTCCTAGCATCCGTATCGCATGATTTAGTAGCAGCTAATTTTTGTTTACATTGATTTAAGAAAGCTAAGTCAAGGTTTCTGACTTTCGATTCCGATATTCGATTCAGATCAACTAGGTTTCTAATTCTCATTCGTGTAAGCGACATTTAGGAGTTGAGACCAGGTTGTCCTAGCATCCTTATCACATGATTTAGCAACGAATGATTTTTGTTTACACTGATCTGAGAAAGCTAAGTCGAGGTTTCTAAGTTTTTATTCAGATCAACTAGGTTTCTCATTCTCATTCGTGTAAGTGACATTTGGGAGGTGAGACCATGCTGTCTTAGCATCCTTATCACAGGATTTAGCAGCGAATGATTTTTGTTTACACTGATATGAGAAAGCTAAGTCAAGGTTTCTGATTTTCGATTCAGATATTCGATTCAGATCAATTAGTTTTCTCATTCTCATTTATTCTAATTTTCATTCGTGTAAGCGACATTTGGGAGGTGAGATCAGGTTGTCCTAACATCCTTATCATAGGATTTAACAGCGGCTGATTTTTGTTTACACTAATATGAGAAAGGTAAGTCAAGGTTTCTAATTTTCGATTCAGATATTCAATTCAGATCAGCTAGGTTTCTCATTCTCGTGTATTCTCATTTTCATTCATGTAAGCGACATTTGGGAGGTGAGACCAGGCTATCCTAGCATCCTTATCATATGATTTAGCAGTTGTTGATTTTTGTTTACATTGATTTGAGAAAGCTAAGTCAAGGTTTATGATTTTCGATTCACATACTCGATTAAGATCATCTAGGTTTCTCATTCTCATTCTTTTAAGCGACATTTGGGAGGTGAGACCAGGTTTTCCTAGCATCCTTATTACAGGATTTAACAATGGCTGATTTTTGTTTACACTGATCTGAGAAAGCTAAGTCAAGGTTTCTAATTTTCGATTTCAATATTCGATTCAGATCAGCTAGTTTTCTCATTTTCATTTATTCTCATTCTCATTTGTGTAAGCGACATTTGGGAGGTGAGACCAGGTTTTCCTAGCATCCTTATCACGGGATTTAGCAGCAGCTGATTTTTGTTTACACCGATCTGAGAAAGCTAAGTCAAGGTTTATGATTTCTGATTCAAATATTCGATTCAGATCAGCTAGGTTTCTCATTCTCATGCATTCTCGTTTTCATTCATGTAAGCAACATTTGGGAGGTGAGACCAGGCTATCCTAGCATTCATATCACAGGATTTAACAACAGTTGATTTTTGTTTACACTGATATGAGAAAGCTAAGTCAAGGTTTCTGATTTTCGATTCAGATTAGCTAGGTTTCTAATTCTCATTTATTCTCATTCTCATTCATGTAAGCGACATTTGAGAGGTGAGACCAAGTTGTCCTAGCATCCTTATCACAGGATTTAGCAACGACATTGGCACTTGGGCATCCTGTCCTAGTGTCCTCATCACTGGAGCACGACATTTGGGCATTTGCGAGGTGAGACCAGGTGTGTATGTGTTGTTATGCTCGGAGCAGAGGTGCTAGGTTTGTTTTCCAGAGTCTCTTTTTTTATTTTTCCAGAGCCCCAATCGAGAGTTCATGGGTCAAATCTCTTCGATGCCCTTGAAGTTAGAACCTACTAGTTTGGATGGTCGTATATCCCTTCTGATTGATATGTTTATATTTTCCCATAAATAAACTACATTCAAAGACTTTAATACTCGAGATACCGCCATTAATTCTCCCTATCCACTTTATTGGTGTCAGTTTACAACCTTTAATACTCAAGAGGTACTGCCATTAATTTTCCCTCTCCACCTAATTTTTTTGCGTCAATTTACATTGTGAACCTTTTGTGAAAAAAATTATAATAACGAAGATATACTAAGATTTCGGAAGTCATAGGGCTGAAGAGTAGCACACTTTATCCCACATAGGAACCGCGAAAATAATTTAGTTATAATAAGAGAGAGAGAGAGATGAACATATCAGTAGTAAGCTAGGAAATGATGACATACAGCACAAAAAGGAGGTTTTAAGTTTCCTTGGACATTAATCAATTCGATACTGACGCTGATATCCGTGCATCTGAGTCCATGGTTACTGTCGGTTCCAATATTTTAAAGTAAGCAAGCTATTTCCAATTTGTTTTAGCATAGTCATTGTAAAATATCAATTACTTTTAAAGCAAGGATTTTCCAATTAGTTTTAGAGTGAGCGGCCATTGTGCAGCGCAATCGTCGTAAATTTCTATCAGTATGGAAGTGAGCAAGTGTTATGTTTTACCCTAGTTGTTGTAAAATCTCAATTACTTTTAAAGCAAGGAATTTCCAATTAGTTTTAAAGTGAGCGCCCATTTTACAGTGCAGTCGTCGTAAATTTCTGTTAGTATGGAAGTGAGTTCTGTCATATTTTTCGTTGTAGTATACGGGCAAGAATTTTTGCCCGTCACGTGGCTGACCTGGGTTCGATCCTCAGCAACGATGATGTCAGTAAAATTTCTTGTAATTTGAGTTTTAATCCCTCCACAAGCAAGTGAACTTTGAAGTGAGCACAGATGAATTTTCGTTGACCGTGGTTCAAACCGCGGTATGTATTTTGTCATAGTTTTCATTTTATGTCCTAGACATGAAAGTTGATTTGGATTCCATCCTTGTGATGGGTTTAATTAATTAAAGATGACATAATAGGTGTTTTTGTTGGATTTAATTTTTTAATTTATGGTTATTTGGTAATATATTGGAGTAATTTAGAGGTGACCCCAAATTAAATCTAGATTATGTCACTATAACACTAAGAGTATATCCAATAGTCTATAAACTAGATACACCAAGAATTTATGATTTAGCAAGAGCTGAGATTCTTAGAAGGTGGGGGAGCCTACTCCTTGAGCTTTATCACAAAGGGACAAAAATACCCCATGTGGGATTTGAAACTAGGTGGAGGGATAACATTTCATTGTGCCAACTAATCCATCTCATAAGGAGACAAATAGAGTAAAATTAATAGTGAAGTTATTTGTTTTGGGTCACTGAAATCAATTATTGTTTGACCCTGAAGTGTAGACCAACTATTTTGTGTGGGGTTTAGTTCCCACTAAGTCAGAGATTCAAATCTATCAATACATAAATAAAATTTATATTAATAATATCTAGCATAAAATCAACATAGTTAACATCTTTCATGTTTATATCAAAATTATAATCGACATAGATCCATGTTTAATTCTAGATCTAGCAAGTGCCGAGAGGGATCAAATACCTCGAGCTGCAAACCTCTTTTTTAAGTACAAAAACTGAGGAAAGACTTGGACTTCTAGAGATTTGATCCCTCTTTACCCTTGATAAATTCAGAGTTAAGATGGATCTATGTTGGTTTATTTACTTTTTATTGTAATTTTTATGATTTTAATTCATTTGTACATTCAGAAATATTTTCAGAATTTTAAATCTATTTTTGAGCACGTTATGTTAAAAAATATTAAAAAAATATGTGTAAACTAATATATGTAGATGCTAGATATGTTTTAAAAATTAATGTCGGCCATAAATAAAATGTTTTAATTTTCACCTTTATTTTACATCAACTTTATATAGTAATGTAAACATTTTAACTGGGTGAAAATAAAATAAAAATAACCCAAATTAAATAATAATAATAAAAAATGACCCATAGTTTTAAGAATCCATGGTATTGACCCATGATATTCAAGTGGAATATAACATGTTTTAGGGGGGAATTAAACTAGTCTAGATCCATCTTAGTTTGATGTTATATTTAGTTACATAATTAGGTGTTGAAAATGATGAGGTTTATATATATATATATATATATATATATATATATATATATATATATATATATATATATATATATATTCGCCTTGTATATTTGTCTTGATATGTTAGGTGGAGGGGGAAATATTAGGAAAAATGTAATTACTAGAAATTGCACCGAGAGGTGCAAAGAAACGCACAAAAAAGAGAAAGTGGAAGGTAATAATCAAGTAAAAGGTATGGAGTTAATGATTAAAGTGGAAATTATGGTAGAATTGAAGTATTTTATATATGGCTTAGTTTGATTTTTTTATTACTATTTTTAAATATGTTAATGTTTGTATTATTTTATTGTGCTTAAATTTAGTGTTTCTCGACAAAATCTCTTTAATAATGGGTTCTAGAGCACCTTTGGTGCAAAAAAAATTAAGTGGACATTAAAATGTGTTAATTATAATAAATATCAAAGCGAAGAGGATGTCAAAGAGATTACTTAACATACAAAATAGTCAAATTATCAAATTCAAATATAATTTTATGCAAATTTTAAGCACCCACTTTTTCATTCTCCTTTGAAGGTCTTAAGCACCCACTTTTTTATTCATACTTGGAAAGAACTTATGCCAAACGAGATGCCTACATTTTACAAAGTTGTGAACCTTAAAAGTCAACAAGAACATATGGAAAGAACTATGCATAAACCTAAATGTCTTTAGATTATGTTCTATTTCAAAATGCAAGAAATGCCAACATTTATTTTAGTAATATTGACTTAAAAAAAATCCAAAATCCATAACTAATAAAAATAATCAAATAAAAATATATATGTGAAAATAAAGAATAAAAATATATATGTGAAAGCCTAAAAGAACACCTATTATTTATTATTTGTCAGTTACCAGTAAAAAAAACAATGAGTTAAATGAAAGCCAAACAATTTTATCAAAAGTCGAATTTAATATTTTAGAAAAAACAATTGTTTAATTAGCTCATAAAATATTTTGGAAAAAAAAATCATTTTTATTTTAATTACCAATAAAATATAAAAAGTTCGGAAAAGAGACAAAATCTACAAACAAAGTGCATTGATGTGAAACTATCTGGGAGCATACAGGTTTGAGAATTTGTGTTCTTCAAGTCATTGACAGGCACAAACCTTATTCTTTTGCCATTCCCACATGCAAATTTTGGTGTGTACAATAGTCGATGCTTTGTAGGATTATGATTAATTTCGAAGTTTCCTACGTGGAGACAACATTTTCGTTGACAATCAATCACTTAAATGACATCCTTGCAATTCACGGTATTCATTTATTGAATAGACAAAGCTTTAGTTTATTAAGTCATGACTATGAGCTATGTTCTTTTCAGAGTTCTAAGTTGACCCTTCACTTTTATTTTTAAAGCATTAATATATATAAAATAATTGCGCTCCTACATCAAATCAAATGTGCACTGCATAATATATTAATAAAAATGGCCCTTGGTGTCTCTTTCCAAGGGTGGGTATTAACATAACGCTGAGTTGAAATTAGTGTCAGATCTGATTTTGAATTCATTGAATAAAAACACACCGGATTTTGGTAGAGAAAAGGCTTCTCACTTCGAAAATAGTCTTTGCCCGGACGCTAGGGTGGCGTTTGGGTCATATGTAGTTTTTATTTGGACAAACTTGTTCCGCTTTTCTCTAAAGTACTTTTTCCAATCTTCTTCCTCAGTCGTGTGATGTAGAAGATATTGTTTGGCACTGATATCTGTTTGTTGACAAAAGTTCAGTATATTTTGGTTTTGATCCATCAAATATTCTTAGCGATCAGCAGACGATGGTACATATTTTGGGAGAACTCTCTCAAATCCTAGGAGCAGCTGGGATCTCTGCTTCTCAGGGAGAACAAATTTTGACAACAGTCAAGAACTTATTTACCTCTCTAGAAGTGATAGAATAATAAAGAATCCATTAACTACGTCCACAGGAAGATTTTTACGCTTGCAAGTTTGTTGAGGAAACTCAGGAATCATGGACTACATCTATTGGAGAGAAACCATTAGAACCTGAGATTGAAGAATTTTTGACATGCTTATGTGTGGATTCTATAAGCACACAAGAGGATAACCATCTAATGCTAGAATATTTGCATGGCCTAGTAAAGGAGGATATGCTAAGTTACCCAAATAATGAGGTAAACCAAGAACATTTTGATTTTATTAAAAATTGGTTTCAAGCAACTATAAGGCCATACCACTCCTTCATTCTCCCTTACTTCTTGACATCATCATTAAAATTGCGGGTACTTCATACTCAAGTATGCATTGAGAATTATATTCTAAATTTGAGTATGAATTCATTTTCGCACCTATTATGCACATGGTTACATTGGAAATACTCCTATACTTGAGAAGAGGAATTTATTTTTCTTAGGTAGAGTAGGATAATAAATAAATAAATAAATGTTGCATATAATAGCTAGTTTAGTTCTAAAAATATAGTGTGACATTTTTCTCATTTTTTGTATAAGTGGGAATGCTAACAGTTGAAAAAAATAAAATAACAACTAGTTGAAAATGGGAGATCTATGTTCCCATTGCATATTTATGTTGAGGTCTCTTTCAGTTGCATATTGTTTTAATGAATATTGTTACTTGGTATTATTTCAAATAACAACATGGTTCAACTATTACTTCGCTTTCCCACTTATTATTTCTTTTTAGACTTGTTTCTAGTTTTTATTTTCATTACAGTAAGTTATGACCATTATGTTTAGAATCTTATGTGAAGTTGGAAATGATTGCATTGGAACATCGTCTAGTATCGCATACCAATTGTCTGGTACCATATTTCATCCAACTAGTACCCAAAATTTTGGTACCAATTTTCTATTTTGTAAGACAAAGTCAGATTCACGGATCTTGTTTGTTTGAGATTTTGAAGTACTAGAAGAATAATTTCAAAAGAGGAAAAGACATATTCGTCAACGGAATGGAACACTTAGAAGAGTATTTGATGATATCTTTCTTTATTCCTTAAGTTATTAAAAATGATGCATTTATGCTTTATCATTACTTATATGTTTTAAGACCGCTATTCACAAAGATGATTGAATAAGAAGTCCTTTTCATAAAAGTATAATAGTTGCTCAAAATATGATTACCACAGTACACTAAGGGGATTAAAACCAAATTAAAAGGTCCATACAATGATACCAATGAGAAAAAAAACTTGAATATTATAACCATAACACCAAAGCATGATATCTGAGCATCTTTATTAAGACTTTCAGAAGAGTTATTGAAGTCTCTACTCAGGTGGAACACTACTTTAAAAGTGAATACATACATGGAAACTATGATTATTAGGACTTTAGGTGTCCTTTGGTTATTCTTTGGCAGCCTTGTCCATCTCACATTAAAAAGGCTCATTCATGCTATGTCCTTTGAGTACCTATAAGTACATTATGTGTCTAATACATTATGCAGGTAATCTAAGTCACTTTGAAAGATATCATCCTATCTATTTAAGGGGTTTTCTAAATTCGCCCGCCCATCTACCAATTGCAGAAGCAATATATATAATATAAACCTAAAATGGTAGGAAACATTGGACTAGAGCTTTCAATGTAAAATATGTTTAAGAGGTTGACCTGTCGAGGATATGGATGCATGCTAGCAGCAAGTATTGACCTGAGATACCACTATGCAAGCCTATCAAGGTTATGGACGCTCACGGGCAATGGGGCCATGTATGATGGTTACTCTATAATTTTACAATCAAAAAGAAGCATGTGTGGATGAAGTCAAAGGAAAAACAAACTCCATAAATTTGTTGCTAAATAATGGTCTTAAGGTAACCTTGAGTCCTCTATCATTGGTTCTTCATACTATATCTAAGATCTAATTGTCTTAGAAGTGGGACCAATGATCACAAATAATTAATAAAGCTCAACTGCAAAGCTTATCTGTAATACCTGGATAACTATAAGACTTTAGAATTTGGTTAGTAATAACTAATTTTTCATTGGTTCATCATTTGTTGTGATCATAAAAAAACCTCCTACCTACAAAGAAGGAGATCCCCTTAAATTCATATGTGTTTTTTTTTTCTTGAGCATAAAACTATTAAATATTGATGAAATCATATGTAATGAGTAGCTTGGAATTTCTCTTATGCTTGGTGTTAGTTTAACATCATTTACAAAAATTTGAGATGACTTATTTTTGTTCAGTGTTCATCTCATTAGTTCCATTATTTTGTTTTTCAGGTTCCTTTGTATTAGAGCCATATCAATAGCCCTCCTCAATTATTCAATACCTCACCTTGTTTGCATGAGGACATGCAAAACCTCACGCACGAGGGAGTGGTTATTGGGAACTTTTCGACATCTTCAATTCATTCTCTTTAGGTTCCTTCAACAGATCAAATTGACATTCATCAACTCCATCTCTTCTAGATCATTTCAGACTTTCAACCTTACTTTTTCTCGTCCTCAACCTGCAGTAATGTTTAAGACTCTTTAACTCATTGAAATTTAAGGAACCTTGATGATTAACCACTTCCTATTCCATAAATCTTCACCTTTCTTAAATTCACCATTAAACATCCATTTTCAAATCCATCAATGCATATTCTAGTAAGACTATAAGAATGAAAAGCAAAGTATTCTGGTAACATGAATATATAGCAATATCTATAGTGTCGTATCCGTGTACATCATAAAGAATTCACCAAATCATAATATGAATACTCTCAATAAAAGGATGAAGTCATTGTTGCTTATCTGAGAAAAGAACCACAAAGTGAATAATGGTGTCACAAAGTTTCTAGCCCTTATCCTCATCATTACCTTATATCATCCACCTTCATTTCCTAGTCCATATTTTTCTTGTCCTCAATTTATATTACCCTGTTGTAAAATATATCAAGTCTATGATGATATAACAACTCACCTTTAACCACCCGCACCAAGAAACAATGCCATAGGCAAGGATTTTGTTTGCATGAGGGCATGCAAAGTCTTAGGGATAAGGGAGATGTTGGGCTCTGAATATGTCATATAATTCATTATATAAAGTCCCCATTCATGAGCCATATTCTCGAATTTATGATATTTTTCGTAGTCATTATATCTTCAACTTCTGCTAAATGAAATTCTTTTACCCTGGTGTTAATTATGATGGATTTCTTATATTTTTAATGATTAAATGTGTCTTTAATATGGTTTTATCAATCTCGTCTTACTAATGTGTTTATATGGCGAATAATCATGTTCAAATGTGAAAATTTATATTTCTCTACCAGCTCAGTAACAATTTGGTAGTTCAGTGCTTAGTTCGGTGCTGAATTCACCCTGGGTTAATTATGACCTACACAAATGGAGAAAAAAAGTCAAAATTATAAAATATGTTTTTCTTTCTCAAAGCATGGTAAATTAGGTGCCAAATGGGCTTAATATGATGGTGTAATACTTGAAATATATCCAGCTCACACGTGTGGGATCCTAGCACATGATTTAAGCTAGAGCCAAAAGTAGGTAACAATTTTGAAGTTGTCATGTTCTGCCTCAATTTACGTACATATGGTAGCGAATATCAATAATATGGTAAATGGTTTTTTGAAAAACATAGCAATTTGCTTATATCTGAAATTGTTTCCAAAAATTCCATATGGTTTAAAAGTTACAACTGATTCTTCGAAGCAGATTTGTACAAAATTTCTGCAAAATTTAGATTGACAAAAGTATATAAGCAACCAACTTTAGGCATGATTTCTGAGGCCATGGAATTGAATAAGGAAATTTCAAGAGAGGTTTTTTTTTATAATATGAAAAATTAGGCTCCATATAAACTTCTCCCCAAAATACATCATGTTCGAGAAGATATGGCTAGTTCTTTGACATGAATTTGTATAAAATTACACAACCTTCCTCAATGGATTTTATGTATAAATAAAGCCTCAAAGGCGAAGGAAGAAGGTAGTTCACTATTGTAATAGAGGAGATCAATGATTAGTTTTTGAGAGATTTAAAGCGTTGAATTGTAACAAATTTTTTGATGTGAATACATAATTGATGGTTGTTGAATTGTGGTACATCTTATTAGCTTGATATGATATTTCCTGGAAACACTGGCCACCTAAGAAGGGCCCCTTAGTCTAAACAAGTGTTGCTATATTTCATTTGTTCAATGGTTAGTATTGTATTATATATTTTGATTTGATTTCCTCTCTCCATTTGTGTAGTTGTATATTTTCAGATTTGTTATTGTTTATATGTGGGATAAGATACATATTTATATGACTGATAATTTTTTTCTTCTTGTTGTTTCCATCTATTATACATAGGTATGTTTGTATTCCCACACAATAATCCGAAGATTTTCATTGTGGTTTGGGGTCTAATTCTATTCAATCTCTTCATCATAACCCTATTTTTATTATTAATTTCAATCTTGAATTTGTGTTTACTTGGAAATTAAAATATTTCATTTTGGGTTTGATATAGAACAATTTTGAGACAAAATATCTACTCTTCCATATTCAACATTTTCTACTTTGAATCTGAAATAGTCTTTCAACGCCATACAATAATATTATTGTTATTGTTGACAACATATTAAAGCTTATAACAAGACCTTCATTTGACATTTGATAACACATACTTGTTAACAAGCCTCTGATCTCATTGTGAAAGTCTTTTTATTTTGAACAAAGCTTTGATACCTTGGTATGATAGTACACGGTGTTAATTACTCATTGAAGATATTACTTTGAATCTTGTGATATATCTTGAATACAATATGAATGGATAATGATACTTGGAATGTTATGGATACGCAATGATTTGTTTGCAAGTATTTTGATTTCACGAATTGGTGTGAATATCATTTAGTTGCACATATGTAAAGAATTCATGGATTATAAATAATGTTTAGACTTAGGCTAGTTTCCTTGGATTATAAACTAGCAATTGCATCAAATGTTGCAAAGGAAACACCGTAAGGCATAAATTCGAGAAGTGTTATGACATATAAAAAATAATTAAAGATAAAAATTAGTAAACAAAATGCCATTCAAGGTATAATAAATCATTTACATTATTCCAAAATGATAGATTCTATAACCTTTCCAACATAGATTTCCTCTTAATCTTCAAAGATGGTCTTTCAAGTTCCAATAAAAAATATCTGATAGATATTTGAAAAAACATAGGTAGTAGATGACATCAGATAAGATAAATAAAATAATATTAATTAATGAACAATATGATGGTTATATTTACAAATCTAAATTTTCATCACAACCTCACAAATTTCAGACATCATCACATATTAGACGAAAATGACCTAGACATCACCTCCCAATTATTCATAAATTTTGGTTTAAAATCTGCAACCTCGATGGGAAACTCTAGTGCAGTATAGTTGATGATGTTCAATATCTCCAATGTTTCCTCAAAGAACATTATCTCTGAAATTGCAAATAAACATTTTGAAATGCACTGACACTATTAGCAACATACTATTTTAGTATTTTGCATTGCCCCCTCAACAATATAGGGTTTATATTTCGTGGTGGCCATAATTCTAATATGTATTATAACTTCTTATATATATCATTGTTTTTTATTGACAATTGCAACATACCATTGTAATCGTTTACATGGTGAAGAACCCTCTACATAGTTGAATACATTGACTAGTAACATAATCCAATAAAACACCAACCACCTATAACTTGACCAACTCAAAACTACCAAATAAAATTAATTTAAAGGAAAAACAATAACAATGAACTACCCCCAAGGTCCAATGAAGTAATAGAATGTGTAGAATGTGCATTTGAAACAAGAGTGAGGGTGGTCAACTTGCAATCCTAATGTACCTTCTCTACAATGATTCTTGCTACAATTTCTAAATGCACATCAATACATATCCAAGAACTACTATTGAGTAAAAGTATACCCTTAGTAACCAAAGTGGATGATACAATGTGGTGCGTTAGTTGTACTTGATGTTAGTGTGATGTGTATATGAGGAGAACATGACAAAAAAACTATTATTGTAATTCATTATCAACTCAGTAGTATCAATAACAGGTAAGAGGTTGTTTTCCCACTTGTAATTTCTCTGGTGTAAAGTGCAATATTCCTTGTTTTGATGGCCTGAATGAGAGTTCATATTGTTTACTTTTCTTCCTTCAATTATGAATATCTATGTGCTCTTGGACAATTTTATAAAGGAGTAACTAGAAGGTCACCATGCAAAAATTGAAGGTGCCATCAAAATTTTGCATCTAATAATATATACTCATCAATTTCCATCTGTCATTCCTTGCTAATTGCAAAGTACATAGTAAGTGAATCGTTCTGGTCTTACACAAATGCTTCTTATCCCATAACCTTGTCCTAACAACTACACCATCACCTTGAAATTTCCAAAAAATAGAGAACAAATAGAAAATAACATTCGAGGCCTCTTCAAGAAGAGAGAATAAAATATTAGGGAAAAAATGCATACAAACTTATTAAATATGAAAATTACATTTGAACTATTATGAAGATGGGGTATGAATTATGAAGTGTATAACTATCCATCAGTAGTAAAACTCTTTGCTTACAACCTTTTAAGACTACATTCCTTTGGATTGAAGTTTAGAATATCCCTTTGTTCTTGTAATATCCCTTTGTTCTTTTTGAGTTTGGAGGCTTTGCAGAGTAATTTTTCCTTTTTGAAGCTTTTTTCATGGCCCTTTTTACTCTTTTCCTTTGTACAACTAGGTAATCTAAGGATAGGATATATGTATTGAATATAGATTTTCTATCAGGTAGCCTTGACAATTTCTATATGGACTTGTTTACTTTCATATAGTGTTATAGAATTAAATACGTAAATGCTCTAATCACATTTCTTTGGGGACTTCCATATGCATTATGTATAATATCACCAACTTCATCTTTTACTGTCTCTTCTGCCATTATATCTACAAGTGTTGTGGAGGATTTTGTATAATATCACCAAATTCATCTTTTAGTGTCTCTTCTTCCATTTTATCTACAAGTCTTGTGGAGGATTCAACTTCCCACCATCTAAGAAGGGTACAAGTAAAACATTGAATTAATGTCTTACATGCTTCTATTTCACTTTTCCGTCTCATGCACATTATCAGGTCTATCATTTGTCTTATTTTTCATGAGCTCAGGTTATTAATATTCCATTCCTTATGGGCATCGCTAAAAGACATTTGAGTCTCAGGAAAATTTCCCTTACCACTTAGATCAGGTGTTGCATCTCAAGAGCCTCAGAAGTGGTTCATAAAATGGTAGGAGATGGGATTCAGATGAAGATGCTGGCTTTTCTGTTTTTTCTTTTGGAAAAAACCTCAGAAATTTATCTACATATGTATGAACATAACGTACATGATAGATGAATAGTATTGAAGAAGGAATTTCTCCGTCTTTTTTCAAACTGAGAAGAAATATCCTCAATATTTTAATGGGTTGAGACAAATCATCGATGTACTTCAGTTTCCATTTCTTCAAAATGATTTTCCATTTTTCTCTCTTCTACCCTCTCTCCCCTTCCGTATATATCTCTATCTTTCCTTGTCTCTCCTTCTCACCCCTATAACATACACATTCTATCTCCATATCTATCTCTACCCCCCTCCCTCTTCCTCTCCCTTTCTCTCTCCCCCCCCCCCTCTCTCTCTCTCTCTCTCTTCCCTTTTGATCTCCTCTCTCCCTAATTGTCTCTCCTTCTCTCCATTTTCACTCCCTCTCCCTCTCCACCTTTCTCTCTATTTGCCTTAAATTATAAAAAAAACACTTGGTTGTAAAATATGAAACCTATATTTTGGATCAATTATGTCAAAGAAAACACAATAATAAAAAACTTAAAAGAATCATGCACTAACTTTTCTCTATCATTTTTAGTCACTTTGATTTCTCCTCTTGGTTAAGATGCATCTATTATGGCTATTTATAATATAAACATGTCCCCAAGGTCAGGTAAAGGATCGTGACCAAGTCATGACCAACAAACTAAATGTAGCAAGGATAACACTCAAGCAAGAAGCTATGGAGCTTCTACGCATATATACACATTATGTATTCATCTATTCAAATGTCCAAAATGAACATATCCATAACACATTATGTATTCATATATTCAAATGTCCAAAATGAACATATCCATAAAAATGTTTTACCTTTACAGGCTACATAGATACAAAAGCATCATTTACTACAACTAATTATGTATCTAAATATAACATGAAAATACCATTGGTTCTTGATACTATGGATCATTTTTATTTTTATTTTTATTTTATTATTTAATTTTTGTAGGATTATTTTATATTGTAACTCTTCTAAGCATATATACACATTATGTATTCATCTATTCAAATGTCCAAAATGAACATATCCATAAAAATGTTTTACCTTTACATGCTACATAGATACAAAACCATCATTTCCTACAACTAATTATGTATATAAATATAACATGAAACTAAAATGGATCTAGGTTGGTTTAATTTCCCCCTTAAATAGGTTATGTTTTACATGAATACTATAATATTCCAAAAAATTAGCCTTCTTCTAAATGGAATATTATAGTTTGTTTTATCAGTAGGTAGGTGAATAAGTGGGTGGGGAGGCCCATAAAACCCCTTCAGAAGGAATAATAACACTCCTAATGTGAAAGGAGGAAGAATAAGCAGCTGGATTAAGCACCTTTGGGTGTGAACAGGGATTGGATCATGTTGATTCAGTCAACTTTGACCAAGTCAACAATGCTGTCATGGAGGAGTGGCCTTTATGATGAGACAACGCAGTTTTGGTGGAGGACAACTTGCATGAGCTTGGTGGCAAGTATGGATGGGACCAAATGTGAGAAGGCTCACATGCTATATATGGAGGGGATGGCAGCCATTGTTATTCATGTTTTAGATTATGATTTTGATATTGGTCTGCTTAGACTTGATTCATTTTGCTGTTTAGCAGGGTTGCTGTGTTGTTTAGCACAAGGGTGTTCCTCAGGGAAGGAGAGGTTCTTTGAGCTACATTTCCTCATTCTGGCATTCTGGCCAAGCTACCTCCTTTAGCTACAATGCAATTTCTGTTTAGAGCTGCGTTGTGTTGCAGGGTGCAGCAAAGGAGGATCACATAGAGCTATTTCTGGGCTTGTTTTTCAATGGAGAGGTAGCCTATCCATTGGAGGATCAGCAAGGAGGGCTCTTGGGCATATTTTCACATCTTTGGCATCAGGCCAACTATCTACCATCCCTCATAGCGCAGTCACAATTCTGAACTGCGTTATTTTTGGAGGCAGTTGCTGGGAGGGTTCATTGAGCTCATCAGGAGGGTCTATTTCTGAGTAGAGGGATCAGCCTTATATTTATAAATACTATTGGAGGAGTACATCATCATTTCAGATCTGTCATAGCCTCATTTTATTCAGATCCAGTTTGCATTGACATCTCAACCCCAGGTTTTTTTGTCACATTGTATATTTCTTGGTATTTCTAGCAATATTTTCCGGGTTGGCTAGAAATCATGTATTAGAGCCCACATCTTATTTTCTAGGCATTTATTTTGTTTCTATCAGCCATATTTCATTTATGTCACTGATATAGATAGCACTATCGCTGCTCTCCGGTATTCTATACAGTTGCAGCAACTCATGTGCTGATTATTCCCATCATTGGAGGCTTGTTCTTATGGCTTGAGTGGCTTCCCTCATGATATTTTTGTATATTGTTGCTTATATCTTAATAAAATGATGGTTGCATATTGATCCCTCTCATGTCATGTTTAGGTTTGTTGTGTTTTACATTTTTATGTCTTGTATTGTTGTATTCCCAATTTTGGGATATTACAATGGTACCAGAGCATAATCTTGGCTTAGCCTGTGCATTCAATAGATTATGTCATTAGGAGGAGAAGTTTCTCATAGAAAAGAGAAGTTGTACAGAAGAAAAAAAGGCATGACTCCATTATTTGGAGAACTGAAGGAAGAGAGGACCTCCGAGCTTCTTTTCCAAACTATGAAAAATATCAAGGAATATCTCAAGGAGATGAAAGGAGAGAAGTGTTGAAAATTTCCAAGAAGGTTTGAAAGTGGAGAAAGCCCTAGATATTCACATGACGGGTGTGAGAATTCAGCCACACATGCAGATCCACATCGTATTTTATCTCCCACATTCACTTCAAGAAGGATGGAGGACGAAGGTGCACCAAGGGAGGAGGCCTTGAGTGACTATCTTCAGGAGTATGAGTCTCAATCATGGAGATTCAAAAAGCACTTGAAATTCCAAGGGTTTTGCCAATTGAAGGAAGACAGAAGATCCAAAAACCATAATAGAAGCAAGAGAGGTAGAATCTTTCTATCTAACTTTTATGGATCAGCAAAGTGCACAACCAAAGCTTGGGTGGAGGAGCTAGATTCCTATTTCCAGCTACACCAAGTTTCAGAAAAGGAGGCCATTAGAGTAGTAGTGCCGCACCTCAAAGGTATGGCCCATGATTGGTGGTTTTGTAGTTCTGCTTCATTTTATCATGAAAATGTAAACACTTATGCAGGGTTCACTAAGAAATTAGTGAGAAGATTTGATATTAAACATTATGAAACATCATTTGTTGAACCCAAAAACTCAAAAACTTTGCATAAGTTGGAGAGATCTATTTTTCCAACTCCACTCCATATTTCTGTCAAAGGAGATAAAAACATGCATGATGCCTTGCCAAGGGAAAGATCCCCACTTCTTGAAGAGCCCCCTTCTATAGATGAAGACATGGAGGTTCCTCCTTCAAGGGAAGACCAAGATCAAGGGTCTCTCATTGATGATGAGGCATTCTCAAATATTGGTGAAGGGGATAAGTAGAGGAGGTCCATCACCACATGAAGATGGGAAGGAATCCATTGCTTCCATGAGATGAGCCCTTGTGTCTTTGCAAGGAGTTCCAAATGATCCAACATGTGGGAACCAAAACAAAATTCTGGAGCAACATGCATCAGTTATTGTGGGTTGTGAATCTTGGTAGATGGAAGGAGAAGAAAGGAAGGATCAACATCAAGGGATGATGAGCATTCACCCTTTTCTATTTCGGGAGATAGTTACACAAAAGAAGGAGACTTTATTGCGCAGTGAAGACAGGGACAAATCAGTCCACTCATATATACAATCCACTTCAGATTTTGATGTCTCACTACATGGGGGAATTCACCTGGTAGACCACCAGATCTAGAGTTGGTGAGAGACATCTTACCATTTGGTTCACCACTCTTAGATTCCAGAGGGGTCTAGTATAGCGCTGAGAGTCTGGGATGGACTTAAGAAGGAGGGATACACTCCCCCATTTTCAGCATTACCCACTCTCACTACCTATTCTGCGCTGATAGAAGTTGCTGCTGTGATGGAGGAAGACACCACTATGGTGCAAGGGAGCTGCTCCATGGATTTGGAGAAACAGATGGTACTTCCTTTGAGGAAGGGATCCTCCATACATTGGAGTAGATGGAGGCCACTCATGCTTACATTGGCCAATATCAGTAGGTTCTTTTTGGATGGTAGCTTCTCATGGGAGGCCAACTTCTAAAGGCCACCACCTCTACTTGAGCATGATCAGTTGCATGATGGGCATGGCAGCACTTTCGAGGATGACTTTGGCATGTGGGATGTCAAAGGAGAAGACAACAGCATGTGGAGAGCTTCACATTTCAGATCTTCAGTGCTGTCTCTTAGGAGGGTTGATCCATATTGGAGGTCTCAGCTTTTGGTAGAGTACTCCAAGGATCTTGGTGCTTGCATGATTCTTGATGACCCAGAGGGAGATGATAGATACATGGTGGATTATGAGGTCATCTATTCTTATGTCAGAGTCTTCTTGAATAAAGTTTCTGAGCTCAAGAAGAAGCTACTACATGCAGCACATGTGGACTTTCTTTCCATGCACTTTAATGCATTTTATTCTTTGATGGAGGAGTTCATTTGGGAGGGCATCCACCAGGATATATATAAGAATATGGAGAAATGCATAGTGCAGATGGTGATGAAGAGGTTGGCACAACCATTTACCTACTCATTGAGAGTGAGGGTGGACTTTCAGATGAGCCATTTTAGCTCAATGACCAAAGTACATAGTAGGGAAGGTACATTTTTGCATTATGGCTTGTACTCCCTTACTTTATATGAGAAGCATGTTGTACTAAGGAGGGTCATTCCTTCTTATACATTATATTATGATGTACTTGAGGCCAAATGTAGCATTAATATTGGCTATTCTATTGATGGTTTGTGTGGGAAGCCACATTATTCTTGGTGTGCACCATTAACACCACATTTTACCTTCATGATCCTATCTTGTAGAATGATTGTGGCAGCAAAAAACTGGCTAGGACAGCACTTGTTGTTCTTTTATTTGAGGCAGGTAGGGGATGCACTGCGCTGGTTCCATATGTGGAACTATGATCCACCTCTCAGTTGTCATATGGCAACTTGTTTTCATTGGTTTTTGCTTCCATATGTTGGTAATGTTCTTATGTTTATGAGAAGCTTTGTTGGGAGAGTGGCACAAGAGTTGGAGGTGCCCATTGGGAATATGATTCTCCCTACTTTACACATTGCATGTTTCAGGAGAAACAATGGGAAAACCATGATTGCCACACTACATCTCTTTTCTTCATGTGGGAGGAGCCATTTGGAGAACTTGAGTTTTTGGAGGAGGCACTTCATGGCTGAATTGTTTGGTGGGGCAACTTGGACCATTCTTGGAGGCCATGACATTTCATCCCAAGATCAGCAACATCCCCATATTTACCATAAATGGAGAGAGAAACAACTTGGATGGAAAAATCTAATCTCTCCATGCAGCCCCAATACATTGCATAAACCAGGGGTTGAGGATTTATTTAATGAGCTACCTAGAATGGCTCATTTCATATGGATGATAGCATGGATATGGGAGTCTCTCATTGGGAATGAGATCCCCTATGTTTTTCATCACTCTTACCTTGAAGAGGCCATTGGACAACAAGAAGGTTTCCATTCACACTTTCCACTTTCTCATGATGTGAGCCATTTGGTTTTGCATACTTGGGAGGAACCATTGGAAGACAGATTTATTGCAGATTATGTTGAGCAGTGGTGGGGACTATTGATGAGAAGGTCACAAGGGGAACAAGGGAGGAATTTTTCTCGACCTTTACAGTTCCTTGAGGACAATCAACATTTTGAAGGGGAGGACTATAATATTCCAAAAATTTAGCCTTCATCTAAATGGAATATTATAGTTTGTTTTATCACTGGGTAGGTGAATAAGTGGGTGGGGAGGCCCATAAAACTCCTTTAGAAGGAATGATAACACTCCTAATGTGAAAGGATGAAGAATAAGCAGCTGGATTAAGCACCTTTGGGTGTGAATAGGGATTGGATCATGTTGATTCAGTCAACTTTGACCAAGTCAACAACGTTGTCATGGAGGAGTCGCCTTTATGATGAGACAACGTAGTTTTAGTGGAGGACAACTTGCATGAGCTTGGTGGCAAGTATGGATGGGACCCAATGTGAGAAGGCTCACATGCTATATATGGAGGGGATGGTAGCCATTGTTATTCATGTTTTAGATTATCATTTTGATATTAGTTTGCTTAGACTTGCTTCCTTTTGCTGTTTAGCAGGGTTACTGTGCTGTTTAGCACAAGGGTGTTCTTGATCGAGAATCCTTACCTCATCCTCAGGGAAGGAGAGGTTCTTTGAGCTACATTTCCTCATTCTAACATTCTGGCCAAGCTACCTCCTTCAGTTACAGTGCAGTTTCTGTTTAGAGCTGGGTTGTGTTGTAGGGTGCAACAAAGGAGAATCACATAGAGCTATTTCTGGGCTTGTTTTTCAGTGGAGAGGTAGCCTATCCATTGGAGGATCATCAAGGAGGGCTCCTGGGAATATTTTCACATATTTGGCATCAGGCCAACTATCTACCATCCCTCATAGCATAGTCACAATTATGAACTAGGTTATTTTTGGAGGCAGTTGCTGGGAGGGTTCATTGAGCTCATCAAGAGGGTCTATTTCTGAGTAGAGGGATCAACCTTCTATTTAGAAATACTATTGAAGGAGGACATCATCATTTCAGATATTTCATAGCCTCATTTTATCCAGATCCAGTTTGCAGTGACATCTCAACCCCAGGGTTATTTTTCACATTGTATATTTCTTGGTATTTCTAGCAATCTTTTCCGGGTTGGCTAGAAATCATGTATTAGAGCCCACATCTTCTTTTATGGGAATTTCTTTTTTTCTATCAGCCATATTTCATTTATGTATATTTACACCAGCAACTACACTGGTATAGACAGCGTTGTCACTGCTCTATGACATTCTATACAGTTGCAACAACTCATGTGCTGATTATTCCCATCATTGGAGGCTTGTTCTTATGGCTTGAGTGGTTTTCCCCTTGTAATCTTTTTGTATATTGTTGTTGATATCTTAATAAAATGATGGCTGCATATTGATCCCTCTCATGTCATGTTCAGATTTGTTGTGTTTTACATTATTATATCTTATATTGTTGCATTCCCCATTTTGGGATATTACAAATATCATTGGTTCTTAATACTATGGATCATTTTTATTTTTATTTTATTATTTAATTTTGTAGGGTTATTTTATATTGTAATTTTTTTTACTTTTATTTTATTTTAATCTAGTTAAAATTAGGGAAAATTTTAAGAATGGAAAATTATTTTGAAGTTTAAAAAATTGGTGAATCTGACTAGTCCCTAATGTGAAAAAATATAAAATCTTTATTGATGTATTTGTAAAATTATTCAAATTTATAATCATATTATATATATTTTCTATATAATGTTGGCGATTTTTTAAGTAAAATAGTTTTATATTGTAAAATTTGGGAAATGGAGATTGGCCAATCTTTTTTTTGGAAAAACCATGGAAAATTAGCTCACCGCAAATAATAGCCCCTAAAATTTTCCATGGTTAAAATATTTACATTAAGTTACAAATCTCTACCATATTTTAATTTCATTAAAAAAATTGGAAATATTATGTTATATTTTACAATGAAAATAATATATTCAAGATCTAGAGTCCAAAATGTGCCGTCTAAATTAACTAATTTACTTTCATTAGTTTATTTTAATTTATTTTAATTCAATTTTTATGTTTATATAATTTGATCAAGTCAAAATTTTAAATAGGATAAGACAGGGCAGTACAACATCTCTACATTACAACATCTCTACCATACACCAAACTACATAAAGGTGGTTTGGTAACTGGATCTCTCTTCAAGAAACAACTTTTTGTAAAAGGTTTAACCCACATAACACACTAATTTAATCTATGTTTGAAACAATCTTCCAACACATGCATTCGACAAGATTGCTCATGACATTGCATATATACTACAAATGAAGAATAGACCGAGAAAAAAAGAAAAGAAAAGAAAAACCCAAACCCAAGTGTTTCAACAACTTATTCAACTTTAACATCTTTGAATCATACCATTTGAAACCAATTAATTTTAAGCCCAAAATAGTGTACGAATTCTAATTATTTGTTTAGATAGGATTATCTCATTGTTCCAAATACACCTACAACTGTGGGAGTTCCTCTTTTATAACAGTCGCAGTACAAGTATTGGATTAAACAAGAATAATTAAAAATAAGATGTTAAAAATTGAAATTTAATAAATCATTAAAATTTAAATACATAATTAAAAAAACAAAACAAGAGTATTGGTGTTTAAAACATTTTTATTTTTTTTTGAAAAATAATAAAACAAGTTTTTCTAAAATATTTATTACTCTTTCCCTGTTTTTTTAATGAACCATCCCCATTAAATGCTCAGTGGCCAACCAATTATGAGAGGCTAATCTATTCTTCTAAGCAACTTTGAAAAATTCAAGTCTTTACAACTGCTAGTGGCCCTTGTGGCCCTTGTGAAAGCATGTGAAGTATAGAAGGCCAACCTTCTCAACCTATTCATAACTATTCCCACGAAGGTAGTGTTGATTTATTAGTATTGAGAACCAAGCCAAATGGTTAACATGCCAAAATCCAAAATGAAACATTGTTTGGTTATACGTAATAACCACACTGTTTGTATGAGACAAAAATAAATCCAAAGCTTTTTCTTTTGATTTTTTTTAATATAGAAGTTGTTATAGAGAAGTCCTCGCTCTATTCATCCAAATAGAATATTACCAACCCGGTACTGGGTTGGAATTCTCATTATTCGAAAAATCGTGAAATGGGAATTTTCGATCCTTGAGCTGTATTTTCCATCTAAATTATTCCTTCATTAATGATGCTCTGCTACCACTTTCATGCTTTGAGGATTGTTTTTAAAGGAGGTCATCGGTTCTAGTTTCCAGGCGGACAATGATTCAAGGTTTTGAGAAAAATATGCAGCGATATTAGCCACTTTGATTTTCAATCTTCGAAGGAGGCTGCCGGTTAGAGTCTTCAGGTGGTCAATGATTTGGGGTTTGAACCCGTAAAGCGAGCATTTCTTGCAGAGTTCTTTGGGAAATAAATTAATGTGGGGCTGAAAGAGAAGGCTTCAGAAGAGATGTATGCAGCTCCACCTCCACAGATTCCGAACATAGGGAGTCTAATATGGACCAAACTGGCAGCGATCCTGGAATACTCCCTCGAAATGCACACACTCCTCAGCCTGTATGATGTTTTGAGTATGACCCCCGAGTCAATGGGTGGGTAGACTCCACATCCTCGATTACCTCGTACAAAAGATGTGTTTGTGAATGGCATTTCAATGGAGATAAAGTATTGTGATACCTGTATGTTGTATCAACCACCATGATGTTCCCACTGCTCTATATGAAATACTTGTGTGGAGCGTTTTGATCATCATTGTCCATGGGTAGGGAAGTGCATTGGGTTGCGCAACTACCGTTTCTTCTTTATGTTTGTTTTTTCAACAACGTTGTTGTGCGTTTATGTATTCTCCTTTTGTTGGGTATATATCAAGAAAATTATGGTAACATATGGTTTACTGTTTGGAAAACTATGTCAAAAACACCTGCATAAATTCTCTGAGAATCTATTTACTTGGGCATTCGCTGCACAAGACCTACGCCAAAATGGTTGAATGCAACCATCACTTGCATCATGACATCGCCAATGTAGTTATCAGGGTGACCCAGCAACATTACCTGTAATGTTCACACAGAAACAGAGCAATTGTTATTTATAAGAATTTAATGGCAGTTGTATTGAAGTGAAATTAAACACTTTTACATACATAAACTAAATTATCTCCTCTTGGGAGCTTAACTGCAAACTACCTGAAAGTTATAGACGTTCCTATTCAAATTCTTGAATGTCACTACCCCATTGTGTTGAGCAAAATAACTGTTTGAGATGGTAATAGCAGTGGATCCCCTGATGGCATAAATAAGACCGTCAACACATCTAGACATGGAGACACGGTCCACCCAAATGTTGCTTGCTCTAGAGATGGAGATCACAGATAGATCTCCATTCATAATGCGTAGGAGAGTCCCCCAGAAGAGAATTTCCAGCGGGCTTACAATCATGAATGTGAATGCCGTGGATGTTGATGTGACGCACACGAAGAATGGTGATACACAGCCCATAAGCAATGTGAACAGTGACACCACTGCAATCGCACAGTCTGCCAATCGCACATTTTTTCTGAATCCAATCGCACAGTTTACCAGATATTTTCTGTGGCTCTCTATTGCTACTATAGGTTGTATATTATATCAGGGGAAGACGAATTCATAGAGGTTAGAGAGTTAGTTAGTTTTTTATTAACTATTAATCTGATGGCTTAAAAATCTTCAATCGTCTAACATTTCATCTAATGATGCAAAATAAGACAGAGTGGCCACTAAGAGAGTTGTTTTCAAATAATAACGCCTTAATGTGTAACAATGTTTAAACCTAAGCTAGTTTCCTTGCTCGAGCATCTAGCAATTAATCGCTAGCAATCTGTACTTCATTATTTAGTATAGTTTTTGAATGAAATTTCCTTTCAAGCGTTTACTTTACATGCCTTGTCTTTCCTTTCAGCATTTAGTATAGTTTTTTGACAAATTTTCCTTTCAAACATTTATTTTACATGCCTTGTTTTTCCTTTCAACATTTGGTTCAAGCGTTTACTTTACATGCCTTGTCTTTCCTTTCAGCATTTAGTATAGTTTTTTGACAAATTTTCCTTTCAAACATTTATTTTACATGCCTTGTTTTTCCTTTCAACATTTGGTTTTAACAGGCTTTGGGACTAGAACTAGAACCTCTATACCTTGTTTTTCCTTTCAGCATTTAGTATAGTTTTTTAACAAAATTTCCTTTCAAACATTTACTTTACATGCCTTGTTTTTCCATTCAACGTTTGGTTTTAACAGGTTTTGGGACTAGAACTAGAACCTCTATACTAGTTGATCTAACTTGCATTGAAACACTTGAACGCCTTCCATTAATAGTGATATATAGTAGTTCTAGAGCCAAACGAGGGGATCAAGGGTAGAGGCTAGATTAGAGAGGCCTAAAACTCATGCAAATTTTGTTTCGAGTTTTCAAAGTTTGTTTTGTATTCTCAACTAGATTATTTTGGGCTCTAATCTGACATTTCTTGTGCTTGCATCTTTAAGTCTTACGATCCCAAATTCAATAATTAATTTGTGGAATTAGAATACATATAATTTACCAACAATTCCTTCTATGGTTTGTGTGGATGTGGAAAAATTTGGTGTTTGCATCTCTTTTTTTTTATCTAAGTAGCCCTTCTTTCTAGTCTCCAAACCTCTTCCTTCATCTTGAGAATCTAAGATTTCCTGGCCTTTAGGGAGCTCAGCTTTTGTGCTAAATCAACCAAGAAGGATGAGAAGGTCCGTGCCAAGAGAGTATATTCAAAATCAATTTCAACAAACTATTTTTGTTGTTCTGGTTTTCTTTTTCTCTCCGAGACCACTACTATCTTTTTTAATTCCATGAGCTTTCCAGATAGATTTGCCATTGCTGAAGTGTTGTTTGAGGTTTGATTTTTCTACTATATTTCTTTTACCAATTATCTAAAAGTTTGTTCTTCCATGCATGAGTGGTTGAATTTAAAGGGGTGAATTTTTTTGATAAGATCAAAGTCTAACTCCAGAAAAATGGGCAAGTGATCTAAAAGTGTCTTGAGTTGTCTGGGATTTGAGTCTCCCAACTCTTCTTGCAAATTGGCCGATTATTAAAAACGTATCCAGTATTTTGGCAATCCCTTCTACTCTAGTTATGTCATTCCTCTAGGTTGGAGTTAAGGGGAAGGGAGCTATGTCACGGATATTATTGCTCCGCAACATCAATGAAAAGTAGGAGCACACGTGATCGGGAGGAGCCCACAGACCCTAGGTCTCTCCTACAGAAGTGGTGAGGTTTAAGTCTTCAGTCATGATGAGGGCTTGGTCATGTAGAATGTCGCTGCTATGTGCCAAGTCCCAAAAAGAGAGTCTATCGTATGGTCCATAATAATTAATCAATTTTATGGGAGTTAAATAACCTCTAATGGATTCTTCTAAAATGATTCTTAAAGAGGAAGAATAAGCTTGAAACGATGCCATTTTTAGGTCCTATAAAGATATAGCCCACTAGACACGCCATTTGAGTCTTGCACACAATTATAAAGAAATAGCCCACCCAACACACCATTTGAGTCTTGCACACAATTATACCATCCTTGACGAAGTTTACTTAAGCTCTCTACTTTTTCTCCTTATCCTTAGACCATAGTTTCTTGTAGACAAATGATAAATGTACCGTGGGAGCTGATAAGTCTTTTGAGGGAGGCTAATTTTGAGGGTTCCCAACCCCTCGAATGTTAAGAGACAAAAGTGTAATTATTGAGGAGCGCAAGAGGGACACTCTAACGAACCCTAGGGTTAAAAAGCAATTCATTAGGTGGAAAGATTTGGTTTTATTTTGAAGTGAGCAAACAAACTCCATATCACAATCTCGTAATATTGTCGCAAGTATTCCCCCTGATACACGATTACCTCGGTTCGATTGTCAGTAACAAGAATGCTTTTTGGGGTTTACTGAAATTAACATTTTTAAATGGTGGTAAGTATTCCTATTGTCGCGTGGGTGACTCGGGTTCGATCCCCTGCAACGATGATGTTCATAAATTTTGTCGTAATTTGCGTTTAAGATCTCCACCACATTCGGAATCCTTCCTTGAGAAGGTTTTAATTTAAAATGACATGTGTTTTACGGCTCCGTAGAGAATGCGGTAAAAACTTAATACAAAGTTGTTATTGGTTTTGGGTATAGCGTGGACTAAAAATTTAATATTGAAATTAATAAAAATTTCCATTCTTTAATTTTTAAATTATTATTACTATTATAATATAACTAAGTGTTGTGTAATAATATATAATTCTTAATCAACCAAAAAATTGTTGTAGTTTATTTGTTCTATATTTTAGAAAGTGTTTTTTTTTTTTTTTTAATTTAAATGATATAGAATTTTATAGGAATTTCTTCTAATTATAAGTTTGAGAAATTTGAGTTGCGAATTTTTTATTATTAAAATGTTTTAGAGATTTTGCAAAATGTTAAATCAATATATAATAAAAACCTTAAAATTTATTGTAAAAATTAAAAATTAACCAAAATAATTTTCATTATATTATATTTTAGTCAAAACTTCAAAATGTAAATATTTGGACAATATCTTAAGAAAAAATAAAAACAAAAATAATATTTTCTCATATTTAATTTAGTTATAATTTTTTTTTTCATATGTAAAATTGGTATTGTATTTTAATATATTTTTAAAGGTTAATGTTTTCTCAAATTTTAAATTGTTTATGGTTTTTTTTTTATTAATTAATGGTATGTTTGTTTTTTTTTTAAATGATAAAAAATTAATATAGGATGTAAAAATGTTAGAATATTAATGAAAAATCATAATTAAAGAATTTTTAAAAAGAATAATATATTATAATAATTTTTTATATTATGGGAATTTTTTTTAGAAGTTTCCATATTAACAGTTAAAACAAATTTGAGGTTGACTTATTATCATTATTCAAGAAAGTCAAAACTTGTTGGAGTCTTCCTCCTATTCCTCCAGAGCTGACTCTCGCTCGTGATCTCCTCTTGTCTCTGCTAAATGGTAAGGCGCCTCTGCGCGTGGGAAAGAAGGATGTCCGCGGTTGGGGAGCCGCCCCAGGACTGTCAACAGTTGCGCAGGGATATAAAAGCCTTCAAGATCGTCCTAACGTCCCTCCTGATCCTGCTGTTTGGAAAGGGCTCTGGAATTTCAAATCCATGCCAAAGGTTGACTCATTCTATTGGCTGTTATGTCACAGAGGGATTTTAACAGCTGATAGATTGAAGAAGAAAGGGTTCCAAGGTCCCTCTCGATGCCATTTATGCTGTGACAGTGAAGAGAACGCCCAGCACATCATATTAGACTGCAAATTTTCAAGAGAAATCTGGCAAGGCCTATTGAGCTATTGGAAAACTGAATTCATCTTACCCATGTCTATTACAGATCTATTTGCAAACTGGCGAAATCTCTATCCAGAAACGCTCCCAAAGAATGAAAATTTTAAAGCTGCATGGGTCTCCTTGCCGAAATTTGTTTGTTGGCAAATTTGGCTTGAGCGTAATAGAAGAGTTTTCAGAGATGAAAGCTTAAATTCACAGTTCATCATCATTAAAATAAAAAGTCTATGGAAAGAAAGTCTGGGGGAACATTTTCCGAATTTGAATCTAAGCCAGCAAGACTTAGAATGGGGTGCCTCGTTGGATCTCCAATTCTCTGACGATATAAGGCAGCACAAGGACATAAAAGAATGGCAATTCAGAGGAAAGGAGAATGATCTATCAGATCTGCTCCTCAGGGAATCCAGATACTCCTTGTTTTTCGATGGGGCAGCGAAAGGCAACCCCGAATTGGCTGGGGCAGGAGGAATTATAAAAAATAAATAGGGCATAATTATGACAAAGTTCGCTTGGGGATTAGGGCAGTCTACTAGCATGCAAGCTGAGGTCTTGGCACTTCTGCAAGGTCTCAAGCAAGCAAAGGCTATTGGTATTTCAGATGTCAGTATCATTGGAGACTCTCAGTCCATTATCAAAGTCTTAGTGGAGGATTCCTCTCCAGCAGATATCAGATTGGCAAGAGTGATTTCAAGAATCAGAACTCTGGTGAAATCTTTCCGGATTGCATCCTTTCTTCATGTTCTGAGGGAAAATAATAAGGATGTTGATTTGGAAGCCAATAGGGCAGTTCCACTTCCCGCAGGCTTCCTCTTGATAGAAGGAAGTGAGGAGTGGGATTCCATACCATAAATTTTGCTATGTTTTTCTGCATTTTACTGAAACAATTTGTATGTCGATTTAAGATAGGGAAAATAACGGAGATAGACTCGATAGTCTCGAGTAAAATCTACGGATTCCCAAATTTTGGGGCCTATGATCAGTTAGTGGAAGAAAGTTTAAGGGCTATGCCCGACCTAATGTAACCGGTGAAAGGCATTTTGGCCAAACTCTAATAGAAATCCATACCCGTTCTTGTTAAAAAAAAAAAACAAAAATGAATATTTGTTATAATATTTTTTGGTTTTTTATATGTAAAATTGGTGATTGTATTTTAATATGTTTTTAAAGGTTAATGTTTTCTCAAATTTTAAATTGTTTATGGTTTTTTTATTATTAATTAATGGTATGTTTGTAATGTTTATTTATCCTTTTTAAAAAATAATAGAAAAATAATATACTATATAAAAATGTTAGAACATTAGAAAACAATCATAATTAAAGAATTTTTAAAAAGAATAATATATTATAATAATTTTTTATATTATGGGAATTTTTTTTTTATAAATTCTCATATTAATAGTGAAAACAAATTTGAGGCTGACTTATTATCATTATTCAAGAAAAAACATGTCATCTAGAACAACTTTGTTGGTGGTCCTTGAGAGGGCAAACTTTCACTTTGCTAGATGCCTTTGGGTCTTGGGCCATTAACATATTTCCTTAAATAAGAAGAAGACCAGCTCTTAGCCAAATAAAATTAATTTTAGAACGTTTTATAAAATAAAATAAATATTACTATAAATTTCATTTTTTTTTTCCTTTTTCAAATAAAAAACATTATATAATTTAAATTTTTAATATATTAAAACTATATCATATTAAGAATAACTTATTAAAATGAAATATAACCTTTCCTTTTAAGTTAGCTTCATGAGAGAACTCAATTAGTTGACTTCTTGTTACTAAATACTTTGCTAATCTAGAAGCCATAAAGTCAAATCTCTCTGATTCCTTTGAGGTTAGGTCCTATTAAATCTTCCTCTACTTCATCCCACATTAGAAGTGCAAAACTAATTTAGTTATAATAAAAGAGAGAGATATACTGTTTGATTAAACTTTGGGCAGTAATAACATATAGCACAAAAAGGAGGTCTCAAGTTCCTACCACAAATCAGTTAAATGCTAGCGCTGATATCTGTGCATCTGAGTCCACCTTTACTCTTTGTACATTTATTTTAACCAATTGGTTTTAACCCAGTCGTTGTAAATTCTCAATTACTTTTAAAGCAAGGAATATCCAATTGGTCTTTACTGTTTGTCCATTTATTTTAAAATAACCAGCAATTTCCAATCGGTTTTAACCCAGTCGTAAATTCTCAATTACTTTTAAAGCAAGGTTGTAAATTCTCAACTACTTTTAAAGCAAGAAATATCCAATTGGTTTTAACCCAGTCGTTGTAAATTCTCAACTGCTTTTAAATCAAGGAATTCCCAATTGGTTTTAACTCGGTCGTTGTAAATTCTCAACTACTTTTAAAGCAAGGAACTTCCAATTGGTTTTAAAGTGAGATTCAATTGTGTAGCGTATTTATTGTTGTAAATTTTAATAGAGTTGTTTTTTGCGATTTTTTGGAGGATTAACTACTTTTAAAATAAAGAACTTTCAATTGGTTTTAAAGGGAGATCTCATTGTGTAGCGCAGTTATTGTTGTAAATTTTAATGGAGTTGTTTTTAGTGTATTTTTTTAGTGTCAAAAATCTGAAGTAAAATCTTGATTTTTACTATTTAAATTGTTTTTTTTATCATGTGTATGAATTCAGCGTCCTAAAAAAATTTCAAGAACATTTTGATTGTGCACAATTATCATCAAACTGAATTCCAACCAAATTTTAAAAAAATTATACCAACAATACCTTAAAAAATCGCACTAAAAACTACTCAAATTTCAACCAGTATTGAAGTGAGAGCAGTTCGCCTATCACGTGGGTTACTGGGGTTCGATCCCCGGCAACGACGATGTCAGGAAAATTTATTGTAATTTGCGTTTTAAGCCCTCTACAAGCAAGTGAATTTTGAAGCGAGCAGAGATGACTTTTCGGTGACCATGGTTCAATCCGCGGTAAGTATCCGTGCATCTGAGTCCACGTTTACTGTTTGTACATTTATTTTAAAATAACCTGCAATTGCCAATTGGTTTTAACCCAGTCGTTGTAAATTCTCAATTACTTTTAAAGCAAAGAATTTCCAAATAACCAAGCAATTTCCAATTGTTTTTAACCCAGCCGTTGTAAATTCTCAATTACTTTTAAAGCAAGGAATTTCCAATTGGTTTTAAAGTGAGTGCCAATTGTGCAGCAGTCATGATTGTAAATTTCAACCAGTATTGAAGTGAGCAGTTCGCCTATGAGGTGGGTGACCTGGGTTCGATCCCCAGCAACGGCTATGTCAGCTGTAATGTTCATCCAAATCATTTGCCTTTTATAATAATAATAAAAAAATTTACTTATTGCAATCAAATCTATAATACTTTTATTAATCAACTTAAGGAATTGAATAATTACAATGATAAGGTTAGACTTACCACTTGCAACAAATCAATAGCATTATGGTGATAATGACTAAACCTTTTTTATTCAAAATAAACTAATCCTATATTAATATTTATCCTAATACACATCTTCATTCGACTTTATAATATATAAATATCATATAGGTCTTGGTCAGAGCGTTAATTATTTTTCTCGCATATATGTTGTTAGCAATTATATATATCACTTGATGTTTACTGTACAGATATTTATTATTTTTCTCGCATATATGTTGTTAGCAATTATATATATCACTTGATGTTTACTTTACAGATATTTATGCTGGGTTTAATTATCTCACTGTTGGCATCAATTAGTGAATGTTTGATTAAATGGTTTAGATCCATCCGAATTCGTCGTAGCTTTGATCTTTTCACTTTGTTGTTTATGGCTACAAGTGTAAGTCCCTCCACCATCGATTTGTTATCCGGATCAACGACTATCAAGGGTTATGGGGTGGTTAGGGTATTACTCTACGCCCCGAACCCTAACCACATTTCTCATTTGGCTGCTGCCTCAACCGTCTGCGCTCTGCAACTCCGGCAAGCCCTTCGTCGTTCCTCAAGTATTCTAGCTTATGGTAAGACAATGGCCCTTATCCACCATGCATTACACTATGTCCTTAATTAGATGCTATAGTTTATGCTGCTTCTGCAATGGAACTGCGAGGATTAACGGTTTGCCGGGTCTCTTTGTGCAGACATCATGTTCGTCCACTGTGTAATCATGAGCGCTGGCTCATATTGTGTTCTCTAAACCGTTGCTTGGCTGGGAGGGTTTACTCCACACGCTTCGTCCATGGGGAGATCTATTCTCAAACATTACAATTCTTCTTTTGTTTTATTTCCAATACCTCTTCATAGTTTTAATGGTTTATATGATGGAACAGGTGCGAGGAGCTCGCTACTCCTTTGGTTCCAAGGTAAGCTATCTTGATTTATTTGTTGTTTTACATTCTTATTTGCTCTGCAACATTTTACAGTTGTTACCTTGCTCTAATAGTCTTTTTGCTTGGCATGCAAGTAAAACCTGACTCTATGCACCCATAATGTTTCGGGTTCTCTGCGGCATACCATTTGATGATTCTTGCTTCCTTACAAGTGCACTATGAAATTCGAGGGTAGCCTCCCTTCTACATCTTAGAAATTTCTCTTAAGGGTTTATTAGCATATGTTTTTTCTTTAAGGCTATGAGTCGTTAAGTTTTGAACCCACCCCATCGAGGGTTTGGATGTATATGTGAGTGTCATCTAATTTATTATTTTGGCTAAGTTCTGCGCACATCAAGAGATTATTGGTATTTTTGTTAATGTTGCATACCCATAAGGGTTTCGCCATCAATTACTTATGTGCTTGGATTATTTGTTGTACTCATTTGCTTTTTCTCACAACCGTGTGGCTTCTTTCTGTGTGTCGAAATTGTCACCATAGTTGGTTTGCCATGTAAGTAATTTAAGGAATCGTTGAAATTTGTTTGGACCTCAGGACCGTTGTCCAGTCCCGTCCCCAATAACAGGTAGCAGAGTTCCACTGGTTTTCCACCAACTCTGGATACTCTCTGGACTTTCAGCGACCTAGTTGTTCCTTATCACCTGCACATAACCCCTTTCCTCCTCTAGGATTTTCCTTTTATCCTCAGAGGAAAGGTAACTGCCACTAACTGCTTAATCAACTACTTTGGAGTCTTGGAAAACTTTTACCATCAGATTTATGGAAACATACCATAATTAAATCTTTATTAAAAAATAACAACTTTAGTTCATAACTTGATTAACATGTTTTTTATTCCTATTAATTTAAAATAACTCCAATGTCTAAATTAAAAATATATATAAGTTAAATGAAATTAAATTCGGGTGTTACATCTCCTCCCATTTAAGATAAACACCGTCCTCGGTGTTATGCCATTCAGTGAATAGTTCTGGATATGCCTCTCGCACAAAGTTACCATCTTCCCAAGTCACCTCCTCCGGGCTAAAGTGCTTCCATTGCACTTTAACCAGGGAAAATTTTAAGGGCGAATTTTAGCCCAAAGGCGAAATTTAAGGGGTTTTAGATTTTAGAGGGGCGAATTTTTTATATAAACCCTTTTTTGTAAAGTTTGTATAATTAGCCCCAAAATTATTTTAAAAATAAATAATTATTATGCTTTAGCCAAAAAAAGAAAGAGCGCATAAAACATAAAACGCTGGATTCGCCTTCGATTTTTCTGGTCTGGACAGTTTTGGTTGGTATTCGCCTCGATTTTGCTAGGCTGGAGGGTTTTGGAACTACTTTCACCCTCAATATGCAGTATGGATGCAGGGTAATGCAGGGTAAAGCTTGCATCTGGACTGGAGTCGACAATGGAGTCTTCTTCTAGGTCTGGATAAGAGGCATCTGGTGAATAGGGCTGCTGGGGCTTCGTTTTTTTGGAGGTGCTTGGTCATATGGGTGGAATTTTCCAAACCCAACATGGAATGCCGCTGTTGCTGCTCTTGCCCCTAGTTTGCCCCTGGTTGGCCCGGTTTGTCTTGGCCCATGGCTCCTTGATCTTGCTTTCCTCCTCCTCCTGACAGATGGGGCCTGGACCATGGGTTTCAAGACCCTGGGCCGCCGTCGCTGCCACCACTGCTTCTAATAACCCCGCTACTGCGGATTCTGATTTTCCTACTCTCATTCAGACATGGTGTGAAGACAGTAGCGGTGTTGATAGTTAGATCTTGCCCTTTATACTTTTTACTACTTCTAATAACCTCGCTGCAGATTCTGGTTCTCGTACTCTGATTCAGACATGGTGTGAAGACAGTAACGGGTTTGAAGTTTATAAATTTGTCTTGTTACATCTATTGAAACGGTGTATTTTAATTTTAATTTATATATTCTTTGTCTTTGTCAACTGAAGTTTCCTTTTCCTTTTGTCTATCCAAATGCAAAAAAATCTGATGGTGTTTTCTAGTTGGAAGGTTTAATCACTTTCTCTGTAACGGAATTCCAAAATGGAATATGGTAGTGCTCATTTTAAGAGCTCGAATACCATTCTTTTTCCCCTGACTTCGTCTTTTCTTTTGCTTTTATGTTGCAACTCACAACTTACCTCACCTCATCGCAGCCGACAACTGCGACTGCTAAATTTACCAACACATGAAGAGAGGTTTTCAAATCAAGCTGTCAACCTTATATCTTGCGTCGGGCCAGGTCGTTGTGTACCATTGTCTGATTATGTTCTTGTAGGGATTTGTTACCTTTTTCTGAAATGGCATGTTTGGCCAAAATTGGTTTCGTTATGTATTTGATGGAACTAGAGGTGTTCCTATATTACTGCTTCTTGTTATCCTATTTTACTGCAGTGACGTATTATGTTAGAGATTTTGTTCCCAAATCTAACAACTCCTCTGTTTAGTTAGCCCAAAGCACAGGGTGTGAGGCAAGATTTTGAAAAATTTACTAAATAGACCTGGTTCTTAGTCTAATAGATTGTTTTCTTTCAGATAAGTGATGGGTTTCTCCTGATACCAGACTCTAAATAGATAATCAGTTTTCTCTGAAATCCACATGAACATGATTGTTTACTGCAGTGACATTATCCTATGGTAGAGATTTTTTTCCACATCTAATAATACTCCCCTTTGTTCTGTAGCCCAAAGCACTGGGTGTAAGACGAGATTTCGAAAAATTTACTAAGTAGATCTGGGTCTTTGTCTAACAGATTGTTGTCTTTAGATGGGTGAAGGGTTTCTCCTAACACTGCTTACCTTTTGTAGTAGCCATTTGGTGTTGATTGCATGTGTTTTTTTGTACAGTGGGAACTAATGGTTGCATGCCCTTATTCTTCTAATTTCTAAGTTCGTGTTCACTTTGAGCAAATGATGGACTTTGATTCCCCAACATATATAAGTAATCAGATGTTTCGATAATTTGCATCTCTATTGAGTCCAACTCCCTGTTATCTGAGAGTGAAAAAACTACATATCGATCCAAACTGACTGAAAACATTTCTTAGAATGGACCAGTGAGTTCCATATCATAATCAAATAAGGGATTAAGTTTGGCATGATTGTATTTCTGCAAAAGAAAATTGACTTTAGTATGAAAGCTACCTTGCCAGTTTCATGATTTGATACCAACTTCAATTTTTCCAACATGGTACGGGAAAACATTTACATGCTGTCCATTTCTGGTAAAGAAAATTGGAGCTAAGAGAAAATATTTTAGCTACCATCATAAAATCAAATCCTCTGCATCTGCTGAGTAAGTTGGTTTATGCTTTAGAGGACATGTCCCTATCATTTAATGTAAATTCCTATTATATATCTTTTATGTTGCAACTCACAACTTACCTCACCTCATCGCAATTTCTTCAGAGGACATGTCCCTATCATTTATTGTAAATTCCTATGATATATGTACTTGTAGATATAATCAATTTTTTTACAGTAATGGAAGGAATCGATTTTGGATACCACTTGATCAAACACAGAATGTAAGCATTGTAGAGCTAATTTCAGTAATATAATCAAAAGCTTTTGGCATTAGTCAGCCTAAAATCTATCATATCTAATCATCTTTATCATTATGTCCATAGAAAATATAAAACAACATTTGCGATCTGCAAGCATAAGTAACATATGCAACATACTATAGAGTTTGCATCTGTTGATACACATCTTTAATAATTAGACATTGAATAACTCAGCTGCTGGATGCCTTTGGTTATTTTGTTTAAGAAATGTGTTATGTATGGTCATTCTCAATCCTCTCAGAGCATATACACACTATGCACAAACTGCATAATGGTTGTACTGGCAAATCAATGTTAACATCTTTTTATAGGAAACTCAAACCTCTCAGAGCATATACAAACTATGCAAAAACTACATAATGATTATACTGGCAAATCAATGTTCACATCTTTTTATAGGAAACTCAAAGCTCTCTAATAATTGAGCTTGCATAAATCAATTTATGTTTTTTGTTCTGTTTTTATCATATAAGATAAGATAAGACTAGATAGATAATTTTTCCCATGTCCACAAATGATGGAAAAAGTGGGTCAGTGAGACTGAAATGTACAATTGGTAACAATATATTGTGGGAATGCCATGCTGAAAACTAAAGAATAAAGATATCAGCAAGAAAGTACAATTTAATAACAAAAAGAAAAATTACTATTCATCATTAGGTAATACATTAGAATTAGAGGAGATGGAAGAAGGTTCTGCTGCCATTTCATTTGCTGAGGTGCAATTTCACTACCTGACAATGTCATTGGGGGAGTACCCAGGGCTGAGACGGCCTGGCTGTGTGATCCTCAGAGGAAATTGGAAGTACTTAGTGGAAGTTCTAACATTTGATGTTTCCAAGAAGAAGCTAGTAATACAAGTTTCGTGCCAGATGAGGGCTGGTTTTCCAATTGGCATTGGAAACTGGTAATCATCTGTGGCTAGCTTTTTGTATATGATCATTTCCAATCCCCTCTGAGCACATGCAAAAAAGTAGACAGACTTATTGCAAATGCTTCTGGACCAGAAGTGGAATTTTTTTTGGATAGCTTTAGCCATATCCTAGCCTAGGATGTTGCAGGTGCAGCTAGGCATGGTCATCCCCTTGTGCGTTATGCCCATATCTGCTTTTGGTTGTTTGGTGTAAAGCATATCTACAGATGTTTTAATGTGTAAACTGGCACATTCTCCTGGAAGATTTGGGATACATGCTTTCCTCCACTGAAATATATTTCTATTATGTCAAAGGATGACAAGATGCAAGTCACTTTTGTCCAGCCATAGTTAAGAATTACACTCAAATTTAAAACTGGATTATCATATAGCACTTTGGCTAAACAGTGCTATGCAAAATCAAAACAGAGCTAATAATCGTATCAAACAACAAAAAAAAAAAAATCAAACCTGCTTGGGTCTGGTTGCTTAGGGAAGAGTTGTCCATGCTCCAAAGTCCAAATTTTTGGATAGGTCCTAAAGGCTAGATTTTTTTAATTGATCTACAATTGCTACTTGGACTCTGCCATACTCTATATTCATATTTGAGGGCAGTTAAGGTTTCTAACTCTCTAAGTCAATGCAATATACAACTTAATGAACTGGGCTCTAGCTGTCTATGGTCTTACTCTTTGTCTACACTCTAGTGTCTTCAGCCATCTTCCTTTGTCCTCGTCATCTACAAGAAGAAGCTTGCTGTGATAAAAAAAAATGAACTGTTAATTTTGTAATTGGTAAATGCAAACATAAAAGAAGAGAAGAAATGTTTGTATAAAAATCGTTAATATTAGAAGGCTTCGTGTAATGGAAAATAGGGATATTATATTTGCAACTTGTAGAGAAGGGAAAATAGAGCACCACAGAATCAATTGGGGAATTCTTAGATGGTTAAACCATTTGCAAGTACCATAGTTTTAAAAATTGGCTCAGACTGAACTGGAACCGATCAAACTGGCCAGTTGGATAGGGCCATGGGTCAAACTGGCCACCAACCTGAACTGGTGGACTGGTTTGGTACCAAACTAGTATAGTTTGTACTGTGGCATGAGAAAGGACAACCATCTTTATACCCGCCTTGAGTACTGACTGAACTTCAGTTTTTCATCTTTATGACTATCATTACTGCTAACTAGTAACTACCTTCTCAGATCTTCAACAACTTGGCCCCTTCCCACTCCGGAGAGGTAAAAATGCTAATCTTCAACAACTTGGCCCCTTCCCACTCTGGAGAGGCAAAAATGCTAAATCTTGTTATAATTTAAGAGTTTATCCAAATGAGTAGATCATATCTGGATTGCCAACATTTGATAACAGAAAATACCATTGGTGAAATTGAATAGCCCACCTCCATATCAAAGCCAAGAGGATGCCAAAGGGATGACTTAACATACAAAATAGTCAAGTGAACTGAACTAGCCCCTGGTAAAATATCAGTCAATCTAAGACGAGATTAACTTAACTACAATGCAGTGCTCACCACGAAATTTGGGGCAATAGATGAGAATCTGTCAGCAAAATTTAATTCAGACTCATATAATCACCTGCTTTCAGGAGCACAGGTCTCCTGAGTGGAACAAACTGAGCACAGACACTAGACAGTATTCAAAAAAATCTACTGCAACCATCATATCCCACAAGGACATAAGTTACCAATACCATCACATGCTACTTTTTGGAAAGGTGGATATCAATTGCACTGCCCCCTTCACATGGCACTTTTAAGATGGAAATTGTCCATTTGAATTGCATTGTCTCCTTCACCTGGCACTTCTAACATGGTGAGTGTACAGTTGAGATGGTCATTGGGACACATGATTTTATGGATTTTGATTTTGAGATGACCAAATTCTACAATCGCCAAATATGATTTTAAGGACTTTAATTTTGAGATGACCAAGTTCAAGGTTCAAATGTAATTCCATGTTTATATTTATTAAGCACTCACATTCCCATTCGTACACAGAAGGTCTACACTTAATTTAATTTTATGTTTATTTTCATTAAGCATTCTCATTCAACCTTAATTTAATTTTGTGTTTATTAAGCACTCACATTCTCATTCTAACATAAAAAAATTATACTTAATTTAATTTTATGTTTCTCATTCTCACTTGGTAGGTCTACACTTGCCAAATTTTTAAAAAATTAAGATATATTTACAGAAGCAACCCAGTTTAGATTGCAAAAGAGTTGAAGTCATAAGCCAGAATGTATTTTAGTAAAGCTGAACCAATGTTTTATATAATGGGATTGCAAATTTGTTTAGGTTTTGAACGAGTTGGTGCATTGTAGTAAATCTAAACCAATGTTTTATAAAATGCACAATAGACAAATACCTTATATTAAAAATTCACAGCATATTACCAAACCACATAGGTGATCAACTCACAAAAAAGCTTAACGTTTGTTACAGTTTTGAAATCAAAGATTGTATTTACAAAGAACAGGGAACAGTGATCCAAAAGAGGCAATATCAGTGAAAATGTTTTTGAATTGGTACATAAATAGCGGAATCCATCAAGTTAACTGTGAAGATTGGCTTCCATAAATATTCATATGACAAAATTGATCTTTATAAGCCAGTGATACAAAATCTCAGAGAAATTGTCCATTGAAGGCATCAAATGCCCTCAACACTTAATCAAATTGTAGCAGAGTTCATTTTCCCAAAAGGTGGTTTCCTGCAACATAATGCTTTGATAGAGCAATTTCTTCCTCTATGATCACAGTCACCACTGTTGTATTGCCGGTCCAGGGTTGTTGCTTAGTGATCACGTGAAAGCTGTTGTCTTTCTCAGAAAAATGCCAGATATTTATTGCAGTAAAAGACAACTCTTGTACAAGATAAAGCTTTTGCAATTACATCCTTAGGTCTGTGGCATCTCCTTCTGTCAGTAGTCTACATATTATCTGAAGACCTTTTAAATGGAGCAGAACCAGTCATATAGTGTATGGTATTAATTTACTGCACCACCTTAACAACTAAGTGCTTCATAAGTGACTGAAAGGGGCCTTATGCCATGTCCTTGATGTGCATTCATCCAACAGGTCCAAGGTGTTAATGGAATACTAAAATTCAATATTTGGGCCAAATGAATCTGTGTGCATAATTGATTTAACATTGTTATATTTCCACTATGAAAAGTGCTTGTAATTGAGTAACTTCAGTGTGTTTTTGATCTGGTATAGACATAGACCAGATTTGGGATATAAGGAAAATTCAACAATATGGAAGATAACACTAAAATCAAGAACAGATGGATCATTGAACCCATTCATTTGACCTTGGGACTAATGTAGTTGGTGACATTTCCATATATGCAGTAGGAAAACACTCTTATTATATGCTTCAAGATCAAAAAATAAGTGCACAACAATAACTGAGTGCTGAAGATGTGTTGAATGACAAGAAAATGTTCAGGATGGGCATAGTTTCTATTATAAAAAAACAAGAAGAAATACCGTGCCGAGATTGTCTAGAAAGCATGTGTAGCAGGATATTTGAAAGGAAGTGTCATAGATTTGGAGCACATGATTTTTCTCTCATCAGTAGAAGTTTATTATTTTGTGTGGTCTTTGTAAGGTTAGCAACAGGTTCAAGGAAAACATTCTAGAAAAATCTATAATAAGCCTAATAATGAATCATTCTTTCGCTTAGCCCTGCTATGGCTTTATGAACCTTTTGCCTGTGCTTGTTATAACCAAATCAATGTTCCCCTGACCCTGGAATCTTTGGGATTGCTTTAGCTTGAGAATTTGCATATCTCCTTAGTATCCTTTCCTCTCAGATTAACTACCACTTAATACCATTTCTGATCCTTCTATGTAACATCTTGTACAGTCCCATCAATGGCCTTTTGATGGATCTCATTTATCATATAAAATAGGTTCTTCAAGTTTGGTAACTTAGTGACAGGTTTCTTTGGAGTCACTCCTCTCATTTAGCATATCAAACAGGTTCTTTGAGTCTGCTAACTCTTAATAACATGTTTTTTCTGAGTTGCTTACCTTTTTCTCTCTACTTAGTTTTGATCCACAATTGTGGTGATGATATGTCAAAGATCTGCACTAGATCATTGAACAATTACTGTTCCAAACTGCTTTAGGGGGGCAATCAGAGAATGGAGATATTCTGGCTGCCCTGTTTTTTGTAGGGAATGTCACAGGGACATCGCCTAGGCAATAAATGGATGACCATGGATGCTTTCTAGGTGTCTTCTTATCTCCAACGAAAAGAAGGGTATGTGTTCCCTTTCATACAAGGGATGTGTTCCTTTTCATACTGGTGAATATGGATCCTTCTTAATTCACTAACAATAAGTGTTTTAATGGCTTCAGTTAATTACTGTAAGTGTGCCGATTTTCAGCTTTCACATTGGGACTAATTCTGACCTGAATAATGTCATGAACATAATGATTGTAGTATATCCAGAAAGAAACAATTTCTTCAAAATTGACGGTATCTTTTCCTTCAATCATGCTTAGAAGGTTGCTGTAATCATAATTTGTCATTTGATGTATATTTTGCCTTTTATTGGATCTACTAATGAATCATAATGATAGGGACAAATGACCTTTTTGTCTTTAGACTGTTTTTTCTGCTATAAGGCTGTATCTAGTCTTTGAAAGTTTGGTTGAGATATTATCTGTTAACTATTTAAAAGCACAGAACATCCAGTAGAACTTTTTCGTTAACTTATTTAATTAAGAACTGATAAATACTCAGCCTTCTATGGTTAAAGCAAAGCATGAAATATGACAAGGTTTTATTATATGTTAATTCATTTAAACTTTAAAGTTTATGTGAATGGTTCTATGCACATTTTAAGTGAGATGCAGAAAATATTGCCTGGACAAAAGTTGCTTATATATTGCCCATAATATCATTATGTAACTTGTGACTGCCCAATGGCACGTTATCTAAACACAGACTCTGAGTTAAGACTTTGTAAACCTCGTTTTATAATCTATTGGTATAAGTGATTGAAGATTTTGTTGTTTGAGCTATTGATGGTCATAATTTTTGTTTAATTATTTTCTGATCATAAATTTGCTGTATTTTGACTCTCCTCTTTCCTTTGTATGTCCTTTTTATCTTCAAGAAAGGAGATTTTCAGTGTTGCATTTGATAGTCTCCTTTCTTTAAGAGAAGGAAAAAGAGATTAACATGGACTATTATACTGTAAAGTCTTTTAGACCTCTTGTATTTAAGAAATAAATAGTATTATTCTTTTGTCTGTTGTTTTACAGATTCCATGTTTCTAAAGGAGCTGGGCATTTCTGAATTTATGTAATATGCAGGATGTGAATTTGGAGCAACAGCACACCATGATATGTTAACTTCTTTCTATGGCACCTCTGTGTTGAGAAATTCTTGTCAGGTGCCAGATAATCACCTTTGCATGAACTTATGCCTTGCAAATGGCCACCTTTGCATGAACTTACTGTTGGAAATGTTGTCATTAATGGAAAAGGAGGTAGCAGATGCAGAAACAAGAACAATTACAAAGAGACTATATATATACATAGGAAGCAAATACGGAGACAGAGTTGTTATCACAGCAGTAGAGGTAGAGGCAGAGTGACAGAAGCGACAGAGGCAGAGCCACATATGTCATTGCAGAGAAACCATTGTTATTTAAAAAATATGTACATATATAGATAAATTTCAAGAATCTTTCATACATTCTGGGCATTACACATAACATTCCGGGCGTTTGAATCAGTGCGTTATATATATATGGTTTATATATATGAATACACCGAAGAACCAGCGTGAATAGGAGCGGAACCATAGTCAGAGGCGGAACCAAAGTCAAAGGAGCGGAACTCTGCGTTGGAGGCGGAATCATAGTCGAAACAAAAAAAATTATATATATATAATTGAAATGCGAAGGAATTAGCGTTAAATCAGTGTATTGAACTATTAAATTAAAACCCTGAGCGGAACCTGGAGCGGAGGAGAGGAGCGGAACCGAGACTTGTGAACAGTAACGGTGGGTTGGAGTGAAACCATGGTTTTTTCCGCACTACCATCCGTCGGAAAGCGGAATTGGAGGAATGGGCAGTGATTCCATACAGGAATCGACACGTGGCATAAGCGGTTTTGATTAAAATGAAATTTCGCGCGTTAACGATCGGCGGAAGATGCCCAGCGAAATGAATAAGATCCGTTGATCTGGGCAAAGGCTATCCAACGGTGGGCGATCGCAGGACTTGCACGAGGTTTAATAAAGGTGTGTGGACGATAAGTCATGTATGTTGTGTGCATTCGATTGGCGGTTGATGGCATTGTGGGCCCGGTGGAAATATATGTAATAAACTTGGTTTATTAATTTCACTACAAAGGTTCGAAAGGTATGAATGTCGATTGTCGGGTTATTTAAACAAGATGGCGCATTGGTGGTGCCGATAGAAGCGCAGACACCACTACACGAGCCAATTCTGAGGCTCCCATTTCTCGTCACATCAAATGGATGAACCCGTAGTTCAACCTTTACCAGCAGTTGATCGTGGTCAGCGTCTTGTCGACCAATCAACTCACGAAGTGCCTTCTAAGTTAACCTGCGTTATTGACCAGGCCTCGTCGATCTTAATCAACTCTATGGATTAACTCACTGTCAACTGTTCATCAAATTCATGATTAGCGATTCAGAAGATACATTTCAACAAGTGTATTGTGGGCAGCCAGGTGAGAAGATGTCATAGCAATTTGGTTTGTCAACATGAAGTACAAGGAAGGTTTGGTTGAGCGTCATTATCTGTGGATATATTTGGTATGAACTGTGAGATGCAAAATAATATAGTTCAATAGTCCAACTCTAATATATTTATTAGCGAGGTCTAATGCAAGTTAGCGCATATATAAATTTCAGAATGAGAAAATGGTTGGACACGAAACTTTGAATGCAATTAAAAGTGGGAGCAGATATTTGTTTTGTTAATAAGGCAAAGCGTTTCCAGTAAAATGAAACCAAAGATTATACAGTTGATGGTATATGGTAAAGATTGTGAGCACTGATATTTCCGTGTGATTAAAAAGGGTTTATAAAAACACAGAGAGTTATTTTAAGTTTGACTATAAGACAGCTATACATACAGCTGTTATATAACTGGAATGAACAAGAAAAATACAGGGATTCAGAAGAGCAGTGAACAGGTGAAATGTACAGATGACAGTAAACAAAGATGATGCAGAACAATTTCTTAACAGCAGTAGAAAAAGACAAAATCCAGTAAGCCAAAGTTCAGAAGAGGAGCTGAGTGATATTGAAATATGTAATTTAGAATGTGAATGTAAATGATGTAATTATTTTTTATTGTTTGTGATGCAAAGGCAAGTGTCCTAAGGAAAAGACAAAATCCCAATGTAGCATGAAAATTGTACATATTGTAGTAATTCTAGAAATGAGTTGAAAAAGGAATAAGAAGATAGAAGCCAAAGAGTCATGACTATTCACTTCAAATTCCTTGTGAAATACAAACAGTCATGTGAGAATTTCTATATATAATATCAATTTGATAAGCTCAATAAGGAGAGAGAGAGAGAAAATATAGAGAATGCAGAATATAGAAGAATAAAGCAGAGAAGATTAAGAGAAGAAAGAGAAGCTACAGAATAGAGATGATATCTGAGGTAAATCAGCAAAAATTCAGTTTGTTAAATTGAGGAAGTTGGAGCTTCCCTATCAAGTTACAGCTTGATAGCTGTCAGTTGTAGCTGACTAAGGTTGAAGCCTCCTGTAGGTTGGTGCCTGCAGAAAATTGAAGGGAGTTGGAGCTTCCTTGCAAGTTGTAGCTTGCAGAATTGAGGTAGGAGCCTCCTGTAGGTTGGTGCCTGCAGAAAAACAGTGGTGAGAGGGAGTTGGAGCTTGCCTTTGCATCACAATAATAATAAGATGTGGTTTTCTCCCTTTATGGGTTTCCACTTATATCTAGTGTCTCTGTACATGATATTTATGTATTGATCTGAAATGTATCATCTGCTTAATATCTGCTGCTCTCATATTAAGTCTACTGCTATATTATACTAACACTTGCTGCTTACATTTTAAGATTACTCACACATTAAATTGGATGTGAAATGAAGGTGTAATTAAGTTTAATAAAAAATTCTAAAAGATCAGGAATGTGTTAAACTGATTCACCCCCCCCTCTCAGTTTAACTAAAGGTTCAACAATTGGTATCAGAGCAGGTTCCTTTGTACAAGTCTAACAACTGAAAGGAGATCCTAGGTTGCCAAGATGGCTAGTAAAGAAGGATGCTCAACCAATAAAGCCACTTTCTTCACTGGTGAAAATTATGCTTTCTGGAAAATAAGAATGAGGACATACATAATGTCTCTAGGAATAGAAGTCTGGGCTTGTTGAGTCTCAAATCTGCATCTTTCCTATACACCGTTTTAGACCTTTTTCATTCACCTGAACCTTCCAAGTTGTCAATATCATTGTATATTAATTGTAAAAGAGCATCTAAAATGGTTTTTAACTATGTTTTGTGTCTGCTGTTTGATTTAGATTTTTGCTCATTTAGCTGCGGAATCTTGCCACTTTCCGCAGCTGCTGCAACTTTCCGCATCCATTTTGTGAAAGTCTATGTTACAGGTGTCTTCAGGAAAAACGAGCCACATGGGCAAGTCAGAAATGATGTGGACATGGATCGTGTCCTATTGGCTCGAGCAAATTCACTTAAGGAGGCTGTGGTCAAAGGTGGCCAAGTGGAAGTCAACCGTAGAGTCCCACGGCGACAGGACTCTGTTTCTCATCACATGAAGATTTGTATGACCGTTTCTAATTTACGGGAGACACATCAACACCTGTACACGGTTCCATAAGCCAAATCCAACATCCACTCTTCATAGATTTACTCTTCACTGCAGCCATGATGCTGGATCTTTGGACGTGATGGTTTACGTGTCTCTATCAGCACAAACTTTAGGGAATTAGTTATATTACCTTTGTTATAAATAACGCGTTTGCATATGCATATTAGATTAGCCTCCAGATAGCTCTGTAATGTAATTACGTTGCCACTGTGCTGTAATATCATCTCTCTGTTATGACTGCATTTTAATATATAAGAAGACTTTGTTTCCAAGCGTAATTCGTATTTGAAGGCTGTTGCCCGAGGCTGGTGCAGAGGGCCCCTGCACACGCTGAGGTTTTGTGCATTATTGTATAGTTTCTTGTTTATTTCTTTAAGTTCGTTGTACCATAATTCATTCACGTGTTTATACATTGCATCTTCTATGGTATTTATGCTTCATTTCTGTTTGTAATCTTTCATGCTTTACATCTTACTTCTGTCCATAATCTTTCATGTTTTATGTTGTTGTTAACTGATCAGTGTTCTTGTTTCAGATTACAAATAGGTAGCCCGGGCATTTGCATATCTTTTGACTAATGACATGGAATCAATATTGTTCTGCTGCTAATTTATTTTTCTTAGTTTTATTTAATTTTAGTACTGCTTTGTTTATTTCAGTCTTGCACATTTGTTTCTATAGTTAGATTTAGATATATTAAATTGCTCATGTCATTCTCAGTTACCTCCGAAAGCCACAGCTGGACTGATGGTGAGGGATTGAAGTATGAGTGTGTAGTTTGATATTAGTTTACTTTCTGCAAGTTAGATATATTAAATTGCTCATGTCATTTTCAGTTACCTCCGAAAGCCACAGCTGGACTGATGGTGAAGGATTGAAGTATGAGTGTGTAGTTTGATATTAGTTTACTTTCTGCAAGTTAAATATATTAAATTGCTCATGTCATTTTCAGTTACCTCCGAAAGCCACAGCTGGACTGATGGTGAGGGATTGAAGTATGAGTGTGTAGTTTGATATTAGTTTCTTTTTCTGCAAATTAGATATCAGATTGCTCAAGTTGTTTATGGTTACCTCCGAAAGCCATAGGTGGACTAATGGCGAGGGATCAGAATATAAGTTGATGTAATTTGATTTAGATTTACTTTGTTGCAATTCTTGGATTTCTTTAAGCATAGTTTATTTTGTGTTTAGACAGCAGCAAGGATAGTTTGGTTTTCATGCTCAATAGTTCACTGTTTGATTTATTAGGCTAGCAGTACATTTTCATTTCCTTTCAAGTTTTGTCATTGTATGTTTTTAAATTCCTTTTGAAGTTTGAAGTTGGTAAATCATTATAAAGGATATCATTGCCTTGAACAATCATAACCATACTTGTTTTTATTTTAGAATTTCCATCACACATTAGAAAACCAAAAATGACAAAAAGATAAGAAATAGGTTATCTTGCACATATAGTGCGCCACACTTCATCAGCTTACGAATCCTGGATTGATAAATTAATGTAGCAATTTAGGACACACTAAATTGACCAAACATTTTGGCACCGTTGCCGGGGAAGTATAACTAGGTAGCCAATTTCTTTAAAAAAAAAACACAAAAAAAAAATAATAAAAGAAGGGAAAACTTGATAACTTCTTGAAGTATGCTCTCCTCTTGCACCTAGTGTGATCTGGAGGATCAGAAAAGAGAATTATTGGTTTAGTAATTTCTTAAGTATGCTCTCTTCTTGCACCTAGTGTGACCTGGAAGATCAGAAAGAGAATTATTAGCCCAACTTTAAAAAATAAAAATAAAAAAAATGACATGCTTAGAGCAAGAGATTCTAGGGGAAGGTTTATAGCTAAAGCCAAGAGTTCGATTTTCACAACTCCATCTTCTTCAAGGCATAGACAAGATTCACCACCATCTACCCCTAGCCTTAATATTTTTGGAATTCAAGGAGCAGCTAAATTAGAGGATTCTCCTATACCACCTACTAAATCTCATTTAGAAAAGGAATAGACTCCCTCTCATCCTCCCTTGATAAAAGAACCAGAGCACTTTAAGGACTCTAAAGAAACTATCATGGCAGAGGAAATAATAGATGGATTTGGAGGTAGAGGTAGAGGAGGAGGAGGAAACAATGGAGACAACAATGGTGAAGGTAATAATGGAAGAAATAGGGAAGGAGACAACTTGTTTGGATTCCCTATAGTTGATGAGGAAACCCATACAACAATGAAAAATATCTCACCATCTGTCCTCCCCAACTTTTATGGATTGCGAAGTAAGGATCCTGAAACATTTCTGTTTGAGTTTGAAGTTGTGTGCCGAACCTATGACTATATGGAAAACTCTCAAAAACTCAAACTGTTTCCTTCAACATTGAAGGGAGCTGCTTTGAAATGGTTCATGGGATTAGTCACTCAATCTATTAGGACTTGGAATGATATGAAACAAACATTTTTGGATAGATACTTGGACTATTGTATGCCCACCAATCACAAGGATGAGGTATTCAAAATGATGCAAAAAGAAGATGAAAATTTGGAAGATCTACTTGAAAGATTTCAATACAACTTAAAAAGAGCAAAGATGAGCAACTTAGATGATGAAACCTTGAAAGACCTCATATTAAAAGCCATTAGAGATGAATGGATAGATATTTTAAACATGATGGGGAAAGGAGACATTTCTCAACTCCCACTTCGTGATATAACAAAACTATGTGTCCATCTCTCAAGAGGAAAATCTAAAACAGGAAAAGGGCCTAGGGATCCTTCTCTTATTAGGGCTAACAAATCTGCAACTGGATCAGTAAGTAGGGCATAGATTGGTAGCATGCTTGATGAGTTCAAAACTGATATCTTAGGGAGCCTTAGTGAACAACTAGACACCCTTAAATCCAAAACAAGCAGAAAGCGGAAACAGATGCTTTAGCCATCTTTTGTCCGAAATGTAGGAAGAAACATGCTTTAAGGGAATGTCCCTTGGATGCAAAATTTGTAGAAACATGTATGATTTGCTCAGAGAATCATGAGAGATCAAGGATTGTCCTTCAATTCCTGGACTCAAAGCTGTCTTTCAAGAAGACCCAAATTCGGTAGAATCTCTCTGTTTTGTTGCAAGAAGACCTTGGCAGGGACAACAAACTCAAGGGTTTAACAACCCTATGAATCTTCAAACCCCACCAAATTGGAATCCTTGGCAACAACCTTGGCTCCAACATCAAAATCCATCTCAGCCATGGGTACAAGGGATGCAAAATCCTTATGGGAGATTTGCTCAATTTTATCAATATCCTCCATCTTTTCAAAATCAACAAGCTCCACAATTTCCAAACCCAAATTCACAACTTTCATTGCCATTTCCACAACAACAACCTTCTCAACAAAATCCAAATCCTCAACTCATGCTCCCATATCAACAAAAGACAAATCAACTTCCAGCTCAGCCATTTCCAAATCCTAACAATAAAAATCCTCAGAATACTTACATGGTAGAAGGACAACAATTTCCTACCTATATGATTGTTCCTCTCAATGATGTACAACTCAGATTTGGTAGAGTTTTAGAAAAACCTTCTATAGATATTCAAGAGCAAGATACCTCTGAGGAGGACTCTCTTCAAGTCAATAAGGGTTCTGAGGAAGAATCTCTTCAAAATTCAAACATTCGAAAAGAAAAAGAAAAGTTAACATCCACAACTCCTATAGTTGAGCAACCCGCATCTTCATCTACACCTCCTTTTCCTGAAAGACTACAAATTGACAAGGGGGTGGAAAAACAAATCTTGTTGCCTAACTATGACTTTCTATATGAATTGAAGAATGTTTGTATCAAGATTCCCTTGCTACAAGCCATTCGAGAAATTCCTATTCTAGCAAAAACCATAAAGGAGTTGAGTTTCAAAAGACCAGGAAGGAAACTAAAAGACACAAGAAGAATCCACATGGTAGGAAAGATTGCAGATATTATGATGGGAAAAATTACCATGCAGAAGTATGTAGATCCAGGAAGTCCAATTGTCAAGACACATATAAATGGGATAGAAATTCCAAACACATTGATTGACTTAGGGGCTGCTATTAACATTATGAGTAGACGGACTATGGACCAGCTAAAACTTCCTAACCTTCTTTTTACACCTACTTTACTGCAACTTGCAGATCGATCAATTATTAAACCAGATGGTGTATTAGAAGATATTTTAGTCTCCTTAGATTCTTGGGAATATCCGGTAGATTTTATGATTTTGACTCCCAAGAGTAATCTAGGAGGGTACCCACTTATCTTAGGAAGACCTTGGCTAGCCACAGCTGATGCTTTTATTAGTTGTAGATCTGGGGATATGTACATTTCTAATGGTAATTCGACAAAGAAATTCAATTTGTATCCTCCAGCAAAAGCAATCATAGAAGTAGGAGACAATGAATGGGTTGATGATGAGGACACTATACAACCTGTCTTTACCATTTCGGAAATTAGTGAGGATAGTCAAATTCTGAACACATTAGAAAATTTTGAGATATCTTCAGAATATGACCCCACACAATTCCAATTGGAATGTGACATAGAATATTTATCATCAAGACAAATGTCTCTTTACTCTATGAAAGAGTTTGGTAGTTCTACCATTGATATTTTTCCAGGAAAAACATTGAATATCAACAAACATTTGGAAAAGTCACAACAAGAAGAACTAATCAAAATCTTGCAAAAACATTCTACTGCATTTGCATGGGAGTATACTGACATGAAGGGTATTGATCCTAAGACTTGCATCCATCATATCTATATTGAGGAAAACAGTAGACCAATCAGACAACCTCAAAGAAGGATAAATCCAAATCTTAGGGAGATAGTGAAAGAAGAGCTCCAAAAATTACTCAATGTAAACTTCATTTATCCAATTTCAGATAGCCGATGGGTTTCTCCTTTGGTTATAGTACCTAAAAAGAATGGTAAATGGAGGGTATGCATTGATTACAGGGAATTGAACAAAGCAACTTTGAAGGATCACTTTCCTTTTCCTTTTATCGATCAGGTATTAGATACAGTAGCAGGTAAAAAGTACTTTTCGTTTTTGGATGGTTTTAGTGGCTATAATCAAATTTAGGTAGCACCTGAAGATCAAGATAAGACCACATTTACTTGTCCATGGGGAACTTTTGCCTATCGAGTGCTTCCTTTTGGGTTATGTAATGCACCTGCAACATTCCAAAGAGCAGTACTAGGAATTTTTTCTGATCTAATCCATGATTGTGTAGAGGTTTATATGGATGATTTTACGGTTTATGGTAATTCATTTGAAGAGGCATTAGAAAATTTGGAAAAAGTTCTTATAAGACGTAAAGAAACAAACCTTTCATTAAGCCATGAAAAATGCTTTATGATGTTTACTGAAGGGATTGTTTTAGGACATCATATTTCAGGAGATGGGATTAAGGTTGATAGATCAAAAGTTGAAGTCATCTCCAAGTTACCTATTCCAAATTGTCAAAGAGATGTTAGAATTTTTCTGGGATTTACTGGTTACTATAGAAGATTTATAGAAAACTTCACTAAAATAGCATCTCCGCTCTTCAAATTGCTTACAAAAGACTGTGAATTTAAATGGGATCCTGATTGTCAATCAGCCTTTGAAACTTTGAAAACAAGAATATCTGAAGCACCTATCTTGAGAGGACCAAATTGGAAACTCCCTTTCCATATTTCTACGGATGCTTCAGATACAGCTCTAAGAGCTGTGTTGGGTCAAAAAGATTTAGTTCCTTATGCCATTTATTATACCGGTAAAAATTTGACTCCCACAGAGTTGAATTATACTGTGACTGAAAAAGAGTTTTTAGTTGTTGTTCATGCAATTAATAAGTTTAGACATTACATAACAGGCTATGAAACTTTTATTCATACTGACCATTCTGCAATTAGATATTTAATGAACAAACCTGTTACTAATGGTAGAGTGACAAGATGGCTCTTACTTTTGCAAGAATTCAATATTACTGTTTTGGATAGACCAGGAAAACAAAATACAGTAGCTGATTTCTTGTCTAGGATTCAGAATGCTAAAGAAGATTCTCCTGTAGAGGATAAGTTTCCTGATGAATACTTGTTTGCAATAACTATTAAGACTCCTTGGTATGCAGATATTGCTAACTATTTGGTTACAGGGAAACTACCTTCACATTTATTTCCAAGTGAAAAACGAAAAATTATTCGGGAGAGTTCAAAATATTCATGGATTTCTAACGAATTGTTTAAAACAGGGCCAGATCTTGTGATCAGAAGATGTGTCAGGGAAGATGAAATGCCTGATATCCTTAAGGCATGTCATGATGAACCATGCGGTGGACACTTTGCAGACAAAAGGACAGCCTATAAAATCCTCTCTTTAGGATATTATTGGCCTTCCCTCTTCAAAGATGCAAAAAAATATGTCAAAAGGTGTGACAGTTGCCAAAGAGTAGGGAAACCTACCCTTTCAAATGAAATGCCATTGCAAACACAGGTACTCATTGAACCCTTTGAAAAATGGGCTTTAGATTTCATTGGACCTATTAATCCACCATCTAAGCAAAAGAAGTATATATTAGTTTGTACTGATTATGTTACTAAATGGGTAGAAGCCAAAGCATTAGTATCTGCTACTGAAAATTCAGTTGTTCATTTTCTTTATGAGGATATTTTTACTCACTTTGGTGTTCCAAGAGAAATTGTGACAGATCAGGGAAGTCAATTCACATCCAACTTGGTGGAGAAGCTGATGGAAGAATACAAAATCAAGCATATAAGATCTACTCCTTACCATCCGCAAGAAAATGGTCAAGTGGAGTCTACCAACAAAGTTCTCGAAAGTATCATCACCAAAACTGTTCATCTACATAGAAGAGATTGGGCAGAAAGGCTTCCTGAAGCCTTGTGGGCCTACAGAACTACATGGAGAAATACAACATGACATTCTCCCTATGAACTTGTTTATGGGAAAGAAGTCTTGATCCCCATTGAATTCCAAGTCAAGACCTTCAAGATAGCAGTTCAGTTGGGGATGGACTTATCAGAAGCCCAAAAGCATAGAATGGAGCAGTTGAATGAGCTAGATGAGATCAGACAAGAAGCAATTTTAAGAATTGATCTAGTTCAATATCAAAGAGCTAAATGGCATGACAAGTACATCAAAGAGAAGAAGTTTCAAGAAGGAGATTGGGAATTGTTATTTGATTCCAAGTTTAGATATTTTCAAGGAAAATTTCAGACTCATTGGCTTGGGCCATATGAGATTGATAAGATCTTTAGCAATGGAGCGGTAAGAATCAAGACCATTGATGAGTTTCAAACTCCTCTTATTGTGAATGGCCACAGATTGAAAGTTTATCATAAGCCACTCTCAAAAGAGGAATTTGTCAAAATTTTTCAAGAAAATTCTGCAATCAAGCTGGTACAGAAGAATTCTTCTTCTCCACCAGCCTAGCTTTTGTTCTTTTCAGTTTAAAAAAAAAAAAAAAAAAAATTGTATAAGCCTGAAAACCAATCACTGATTGGCAGTCTTATACAGAAAATGTAGGGTGAAAATCAGGAACACCTGACACCCTATATTTTCCAAAAAAAAATCTCTCTTTTATTTCACAAGTTTTGTGACCACCCACTCCATTCCATTCCACTTCATTCCACTTCATTCCACTTCATTCCATTCCACTTCATTTTATCTGTTTCATTCCATTTCACCAATAAAATTCTTTTTCATGACCATTTCCATCTAGTCAATTGTCATCCGTTCATTTCCATTCATCCAAATAATAGCTGTGTCAGTTTCCGCAGCTGACATCTGTTTCCGCAGCTGACACCAGTTTCCGCAGCCAGAAGCAGATTCCGCAGCTACCACTCTGTTTTTCAAAAGAATGTATAGCCAGATGTTATTTCCATAATTATGAAATAAAATGCAGGTATGAGGACCAATTATGAAGACATGGAGCATTCAAGATATCAATGAGGAGCAACTAATTGAAGACCAAGGAAAAATGGCAAGAATTCCAAGGTATGAGTAAAATTTTATTTCAAATAGCATTTAAAACACATTTTTATATAGTTATAGACCATAAGCTCCATTATGTGCAATGATTATATTGACAAACTCCGTAACCACTCCATGATCTCTGTAAAATCCTCCCACAACCCTTGCATTCATTCTCAAACGGTCCCATAATTAAACCTCTGATCTTCACTCGAACTCTGATATTCCACCTGTGATAATGAGACGTAGTTGATTTGACTATGGCTTCTTTCAGCCACATAAAATCCGTAGCCGTTGTATAAACGTGCTCACATTTATTCTGTAGCCACCAAATTTTAAAACACTGCCGGATGTGTTATACTCTTCCTATTGTTCTATTAATCTTTCAGCCACATTTCCGCCATGCTCACGTAACCCTTCTCTGTTCCGCTTCACTCCATTTCGTTCTCTCTTACGCTACAGTCTGTATACCCACTCTCTGATATCTACCTACATTCATCGTGCTCATTTCCGTTCATTCAGCCATCCTACTTCCATTGAACCCTCCTCACGCAGGCAAGTTTTTAAAAGAGCAGAAAAAAGGATGGGTAAATTGTTGAGAGCAGAACCAGAGGGACTTAAATTCATGGAAGGATACCCGCAAGTCAGGGATATATTAAAGAAGGCAAAGTGGCTGCGGTTTATCCAAAAGTTTAGAGGCTACCATAAAGAGGTGAAAAAAGCGTTTGCAAGGTCTTTCAATGGCCTGGAGGTAGAGATTGGAGACCTTAAGTTTACGGTGAATGAGGCATCTATAGCATCTGCCATAGAACTTCTTCAAGAGGGTGAACGTTGGTTTAAGAATAAAAGCATTAGTGATGAAGCCTAAGAGTGATTCTACATAACCCAGGTATGGACATAACTATTTTTAAAAGAGGAATTCCTATTCATGCTTTGAAAGAGGAATGGGCTACTTTGTTGCTAGTTGTTCAAAAATTTATCACCTGTGAAGGCCGTTTTGGGTCCATGTATATGTACCGTACCAGATTGCTGATGAATTTTCTAGATAATCAGACCCTCAATCTCCCATACTTTCTATTAAATAGTTTGAAGAAGATGTCTGTGACTGTTCAGAAACATTTAGGGGATGTAGAACCACATCTATATCACCATGGTCTTGTAAAAATTTTGATAGAAAAAGAGTTAAAGGAGAAGAAGGACACATGGGAACAATTTTTGATTATAAATTTCTTTTAGGAACCTCAAGAAATTCCTGAAGGTAGCACATCAAGAAGGAGTAGGAGAAAAAGAACAAATGATGAAACTCAAAGTACTCCTACTACTACAATTGAAAGCACTAGTAGGGAAGAGAGACTGTCAAAAAGGAAGAAGAGAGAAACCAAGGGTAAAAAGCCAATAACATCAAAAGAGAGAAAAAGTATTGAGGCTATGCATCAAACCCCTTCTTCCGAAGAAGATCATCAAGTGTTATCTGAGAGATTGGTTCATCTTCAAGAACATCTATCTATAGCCAAGAAGAAAGAGAAAGGAAAATAAAAGCAAAAAGACAGTGGTCCACAGCGTGTGAGAAGAAGTTCCAGGCTTAAGGGGAAGTTGAGGAAAACGCAAATGAAGGGACCTCATTTTATTGATTTGGGAGAAGAAACATCTGAACAATCTCCAGCTGACCACAGTCCATCTCACTCTCAGACAGTCAGTGAACCTGGTTCATTTCATTCTCAGTCAGACATCCCATTCTCAGCCAGATTTTGAAGACAACTCTCCTCCATGGCATTTTGGGGACAACCCAATAAAAACGACACCTGATATAGACCCAAAGCAGCAAGAAGTATATGATTATATAGAATCTTTAGAAAAGCAGCTACAGGTCCCAGTACTTCGTCCATTGAGCCTCACATATCAAAAGATGATCTAGTCCAATCACTGAAACAAGAAGTCTTTGAGCTAGAGCTTTTAAATAGACACATTAAAAATGAAAATGAGACATTGAAGGAACAAAGAAAATTGGAAAAAATCATTCATGATAATACCATGCTACATCTGGGAATATGGCAGAAGAAGAACAAGAAATTGAAAAAGAAATGCCAGAAGTTAAGCAGAGCACTGGTTAATATCAAATTTAGATGCTTAATGAAGAAGCCCGGGATGTTAGCAGCACCAAGGAAGAAGAGGAGAGGATTGGATGTACTGGCTGAAGTGTCAAGGCATATGAACTGAAAAAGGATTATCAAAATTTTGGTTGCATGAGGACATGCAACACCTTCACAGTGGGGGTATGTTGAGTCTCAAATCTGCATCTTTCCTATACACCGTTTTAGACCTTTTTCATTCACCTGAACCTTCCAAGTTGTCAATATCATTGTATATTAATTGTAAAAGAGCATCTAAAATAGTTTTTAACTATATTTTGTGTCTGATGTTTGATTTAGATTTTTGCTCATTTAGCTGCGAAATCTTGCCACTTTCCACAGCTGCTGCAACTTTTCGCAGCCATTTTGTGAAAGTCTATGTTACAAGTGTCTTTAGGAAAAACGAGCCACATGGACAAGTCAAAAATGATGTGGACATGGATCGTGTCCTATTGGCTCGAGAAAATTCACTTAAGGAGGCTGTGGTCAAAGGTGGCCAAGTGGAAGTCAACCGTAGAGTCCCACGGTGACAGGACTCTGTTTCTCATCACGTGAAGATTTGTATGACCGTTTCTAATTTACGGGAGACACATCAACACCTGTACACGGCTCCATAAGCCAAATCCAACATCCACTCTTCATAGATTTACTCTTCACTGCGGCCATGATGCTGGATCTTTGGACGTGATGGTTTACGTGTCTCTATCAGCACAAACTTTAGGGAATTAGTTATATTACCTTTGTTATAAATAACGCGTTTGCATACGCATATTAGATTAGCCTCCAGATAGCTCTGTAATGTAATTACATTGCCACTGTGCCGTAATATCATCTCTCTGTTATGACTGCATTTTAATATATAAGAAGACTCTGTTTCCAAGCGTAATTCGTATTTGAAGGCTATTGCCCGAGGCTGGTGCAGAGGGCCCCTGCACACGCTGAGGTTTTGTGCATTATTGTATAGTTTCTTGTTTATTTCTTTAATTTCATTGTACCATAATTCATTCACGTGTTTATACATTGCATCTTTTATGGTATTTATGCTTCATTTCTGTTTGTAATATTTCATGCTTTACATCTTACTTCTGTCCATAATCTTTCATGTTTTATGTTGTTGTTAACTGATCAGTGTTCTTGTTTCAAATTACAAATAGGCAGCCTGGGCATTTGCATATCTTTTGACTAATGACATGGAATCAATATTGTTTTGCTGCTAATTTATTTTTCTTAGTTTTGTTTAATTTAAGTACTGCTTTGTTTATTTCAGTCTTGCACATTTGTTTCTATAGTTAGATTTAGATATATTAAATTGCTCATGTCATTCTCAGTTACCTCCGAAAGCCACAGCTGGACTGATGGTGAGGGATTGAAGTATGAGTGTGTAGTTTGATATTAGTTTACTTTTTGCAAGTTAGATATATTAAATTGCTCATGTCATTTTCAGTTACCTCCGAAAGCCACAGCTGGACTGATGGTGAGGGATTGAAGTATGAGTGTGTAGTTTGATATTAGTTTACTTTATGCAAGTTAGATATATTAAATTGCTCATGTCATTTTCAGTTACCTCCGAAAGCCACAGCTGGACTGATGGTGAGGGATTGAAGTATGAGTGTGTAGTTTGATATTAGTTTCTTTTTCTGCAAATTAGATATCAGATTGCCCAAGTTGTTTATGGTTACCTCCGAAAGCCATAGCTGGACTAATGGCGAGGGATCAGAATATAAGTTGATGTAATTTGATTTAGATTTACTTTGTTGCAATTCTTGGATTTCTTTAAGCATAGTTTATTTTGTGTTTAGACAGCAGCAAGGATAGTTTGGTTTTCATGCTCAATAGTTCACTGTTTGATTTATTAGGCTAGCAGTACATTTTCATTTCCTTTCAAGTTTTGTCATTGTATGTTTTTAAATTCCTTTTGAAGTTTGAAGTTGGTAAATCATTATAAAGGATATCATTGCCTTGAACAATCATAACCATACTTGTTTCTATTTTAGAATTTCCATCACACATTAGAAAACCAAAAACGAAAAAAAGATAAGAAATAGGTTATCTTGCACATATAGTGCGCCACACTTCATCAGCTTACGAATCCCGGATTGATAAATTAATGTAGCAATTTAGGACACACTAAATTGACCAAACAGGGCTACTGTGGAATTAGGATATGCCCCGAAGGCAACTGACACAGAGAAGGACTCAAAACAAGATTTTGTGGCTAATGCAAAAGACATGAATGCCATCCTGAATGGATTATGTGAAGCAGAGTTTATTAAAGTAATGCACAAAGCCACTGCCAAAGAAACATGGGATACTCTTGAAAACATACATGAGGGAGACCAGAAAGTAAAGACTGCCAAACTTCAAGTCTATAGAGCCCAGTTTGAAAACTTAAAAATGAATGATGATGAAGACATTGCCAGTTTCTTCCTAAAAGTTGCAGAAATTATTAACAATATGAAAGCTCTTGGAGAAAAAATGCCAGAAAGTATAATTGTGCAAAAGATTCTAAGATCTCTTCCATCTAGGTTTAATCCAAAGGTGTCTGCAATAGAAGAAACAACTGATTGGGAGACCTTGACCATGAACCAGCTACTTGGAAATCTAACAGCCTATGAAATGAGGCTCCCACAGAAGAAGCCAAGTACAAGGGAAGCAGCTTTTAAAACAGAAAAGAAGAAAGAAGAAGAGGGAGACATATGCTCATGCTCGGATGAAGAAGAGGCAAAGTTTGTCAAGAAATTGGATAGAGGCTTAGGAAGATACAAAGGTAAACTTCCTTTCAAATGCTTTAACTGTGGAAGAGTTGGACACTATGCTACTAAGTGTCCTCACAAGAAAGTAAGGAATCAGCCTCAAGAGCTAGAGAGAAATAAATCAAAGAACTGGCAGAAAGGAAAGAAGTTCAGCAGAAAATCCTTCTATGCTCAACAAGACAGCAGTACATCTGAAGATTCAGATGAACCCTCAAGTGAAGAAGGAACCTCCGAATTCTTATTGATGGCCATAGAAGAACTTGAAGGAATCCTGCTAGAAGGGGAAGTCGACCTTGAGGGGGAGCTAAGAAGTGCTCTGGAAGAGATTGACAGACTTAAACTGAAATGTAGAAAACAAAAGGACATTCTTCTCAAGTATGTAAGAGAAGAACAAAACTCAGAAGTCCTCATGCAGCTGAAGGTAGAGCTTGAAGAAGCCAAAAAGATAGAAGACATGTTACTTCAGAAAATCAAAGACAAAACCCGAGAACAAGAGAAGCTGGAAGAAGAAGTAGTATGCCTCAGGAAGAAACTAGAAAATGCTCAAATAAATGTGGCTGTAAAATCATCTCAAACAACAAGCTCTAGTAAGTTGAATGAAATCCTGGTTGCTCAAAGATCCCCTATGATAAAGACTGGAATAGGCTATGAAGAGGAATCAAGTAAAGGAAAAGAAAAGGTTGATAGAGAGATTATCTTTATAAAAGCAAAGAAGGAAGATGAAGCAGCTCAAACAACTCCTACAACAGAAGAAATTTGCAACAAGGAAGAAAGAAATCAGAAGAAATTACTAGTAGCAAAGAATGTAATAAATACTCAGACCCTTGAATATGGAAACCATCAAAGGAGATCCTTCCCTTCAATGAAGAATGCCACTTGCTATGTTTGCCATAAGCTGGGACACATTGCTGCATATTGTCATGCAAGGAGGAGTAATTCAAACCAGCAAAAGATGCAAGTATTGAAGAGACTGCCTCACACAAACAAATGGAAGAAACAAACTTACATCAGGTATGCAAATAGAATTTGGTCATAAAATCACTGAATGTAGAAAGTATGGACAAAGGCTAATGTTTAACACCTCAAGGAGGTTTATGAATCAAAGAAATTTTGTTCATACTCATAATTCTGCAAAAATTATGATCAAATGTTGTATATGCAATCAAGTTGGACATATGCCTTCCAAGTGTTCTCTAAGAAGCTATAATTCATCACCTCACAAAAGATACCAAACAAAAGGAGGCCTCCAGTGGATAAATAAGGTGAATAAATGTGACCTGGCTCTAACTGCTCAAGATCTGAAAAGTCAATGGTACTTGGACAATGGCTGCTCTAAACACATGACATGAGACAAAAGTAAGTTTATTACTCTTGATGAAAACAAATCTTGCAATGTTACTTTTGGCAATGATAAATCAGGTAAGATCAGGGGAAAAGGCTCAGTCAGCATAGATAATGGAAGAGGAAAGGCCCAATATGTACTATTTATAGATGGGCTGAAAGCAAATTTACTGAGTGTCAGTCAAATGTGTGACAAAGGCTGTGAAGTTATTTTTAGAGCACAAGATTGTGAAGTCAGATCAAGCACAACAGGAAAAACTCTATTCAAAGGTGTTCGAACAGAGAGTAATGTGTACATAGTGAAAGAGGAGGATGAAGCCTACCATCTTAGCAAACTCGAGGAGTCATGGTTATGGCATAGGAGGTTGGGACATCTCAGCTTTGACCATATCATTAGACTGAGCAAGAAGAAAGCTGTCAGAGATATGCCAGAAATAAAAAGGCCCTCAAACACAATATGAAAATCTTGTCAGTTGGGGAAACAAACTCGCACATCCTTTAAATCTAAGGAAGAGTTATCAACAAGAAGACCACTGCAACTTGTGCACATGGATCTTTGTGGACCTACAAGAACTAAAACACCAAGTGGAGAGTCCTACTTTATGCTGATAATAGATGATTTCTCCAGAATGACATGGGTTGCTTTTCTCAAGAATAAATCGGAAGCTCTGGACAAATTCAAAACATTTAAAGCATTAGCAGAAAATCAGACAAGATGCAAGCTAAAATGCATCAGATCAGACAGAGGAGGTGAATTCACTGATTATGACTTTGCAGACCTATGCAATGAACATGGCATAAAACAACAATTTACTATTGCAGGGACACCTCAGCAGAATGGAGCAGCAGAGAGACAAAACAGATCTGTTCAAAAAATTTCCAAAGCCATGATGTAAGAGAATAATATTCCTCAAACCTTCTAGGCAGAAGCGGTACACACAGTAGTTCATATCCTTAATAAAGCTCACTTAAGGCCAAGTAGTGACAAGACTCCCTATGAACTATGGCATGGAAATCCAGCTTCAATCAAACATTTCAGAATCTTTGGAAGCAAGTGTTACATAAAGAATAATGATGAAAATCTTGGCAAATTTGATGCAAGAGCAGATGAAGGGATATTTCTAGGATATGCTTCCAAAAGCAAAGGGTACAGGTGCTACAACAAGACCCTTCGGAAGATAGTTGAAAGTATTGATGTGAGATTTGATGAAGAACTTCCAAAAAATACTAGAGATACAGACTGCTGCAGTACATTAGACAACAATGAAGAAGAAGATCAAAATGATGATGAAACAAGCAAAACATCAGAAGATGCTGGACTGAACTCAAAAACCCCCTCAAGATACACTCAAAAGAACCATCCAGAAGATCAAATCATAGGAGACAAGAATGTAGGAGTGCAAACAAGAAGGCAGCTAACTGAACAGACAGAAGAAGTATACATAGCCATGTTGTCACCAATAGAACCAAAGAAATTTGAAGAAGCCAGCAAGGACAAGTCTTGGGTAAATGCAATGAATGAAGAATTGGACCAAATTGAGAAAAACAATACCTGAGAACTAGTTCCTAGACCTGCTGAGAAAAATGTCATAGGCTCAAAATGGGTATTCAAAAACAAAATGAATGAGCAAGGACAAGTAATCAGGAATAAAGCTAGGCTGGTCTGCAAAGGATACTCACAAATAGAAGGACTTGGTTATGATGAAACATTTTCCCCTGTAGCCAGAATGGAAGCTATCAGAATGTTCCTGGCATTTGCATGCTACCAAGATTTCAAGGTATATCAAATGGATGTAAAATCATTTTTTCTTAATGGCGATCTGGAAGAAGAAGTGTACATGGAACAACCAAAAGGTTTCTCATTGACAGATAAAGAAGACTATGTATGCAAACTGAAAAAGGCCCTATATGGACTGAAACAGGCTCCTCGTGCTTGGTACTCAAGACTGGATAAATATTTTCAAAAACAGGGTTTTAAAAGAGGTGGAGTAGACAACAATCTATACATAAAAGCCCATGAAAATGAACTCCTAATTGTTGTTGTAATTGTTGTTGTATATGTTTATGACATTATGTTTGGAAGCAACAAAGATGAGCTAGCAAAAGGATTTGCAGAAGAGATGAAATCAGAGTTTGAAATTTCCATGATTGGAGAGCTCAGTTTCTATTTAGGACTTCAAATTCAGCAAATAAACACAGGTACATTCATCTCACAAGAAAAATACTTAAAGGAAATGTTGAAAAAGTTCAAAATGGAGGAATGCAAACCTGTGTCAACTCCCATGACCACAGGCTGCAAGCTATGCGCTGAGAATGGGTCTGCTGATATAGATAAAAAAATCTACAGATCCATGATTGGAAGTCTATTGTATCTTACTGCATCAAGACCAGACAACATGCTAGCAGTAGGACTAGTGGCTAGATATCAAGCAGCACCTAAACAAAACCATCTTCTGGCAGTCAAAAGAATATTCAGATATCTACAAGGAACAATACAGTATGGACTTTGGTATCCTAAAAGCAAAAACTTCACTTTATCAGCATACACAGATGCAGATTGGGCCAGTTGTGTTGATGACAGGAAGAGTACAAGTGGAGGTGCTTTCTATCTAGGAGAAAGCCTAGTTGCATGGTTAAGCAAGAAAAAAACATCCATCTCTCTGTCTACAGTTGAAGCAGAATATATAGCAGCAGCAACATGTTGTACACAAGTCATGTGGATGAAACAAACTCTTCAAGACATGAAGATAAGCATTGATGAACCTATTTCAATCAAATGTGATAATACAAGTGCTATAAGTATATCTAAAAATCTTGTACTTCACTCAAAAATTAAACATATTCCAATCAAGTATCATTTCCTCCGAGAACAAGTGGCTCAGAAGATAGTAAAGCTGGAATATGTACCAACGAAAGAACAGACAACTGATATATTTACCAAACCTCTTGCAAGAGAACCATTCGAATACTTGAGAGATAAACTAGGGGTAGTATCTGCAGATGCTACTCTCTGATATAAAGAGAAAGCACAATTTCAGGGGGAGAAAAAAACGAAAATATCATTCCAGGGGGAGAACAGCCAACAAGGAAAGCATGAATCAGGTCCTCAGGATCAAAGGATTAAAGCAAAAGAACACCAAGCTATTATCCTAGAACTGTATCAATTTACAGTGTATATTCAAATTCAAAATGTTCTCTCAACAAGTCTTTTACATCACTATGGAGCAGCATGCAGAAGAGGGCCTAAACATAGCTCAGAGATAGGAAATGCAAAAAGCAGCCCTTTGCCATTGATGTCAAAGGGGGAGGATGAGCAAACAACAGCAGAAAGAGCAGGCAAACAGAGAAAAGGTATTGCCATCAATGCCAAAGGGGGAGACTGTTGGAAATGTTGTCATTGATGGCAAAGGAGGTAGCAGATGCAGAAACAGGAACAATTACAAAGAGACTATATATAGACAGAGGAAGCAAATACGGAGACAGAGCTGTTATCACAGCAGTAGAGGCAGAGGCAGAGTGACAGAAGCGACAGAGGCAGAGCCACAGATGTCATTACAGAGAAACCGTTGTTATTTCAAAAATATGTACATATATAGATAAATTTCAAGAATCTTTCATACATTCCGGGCGTTACACATAACATTCCGGGCGTTTGAATCAGTGTGTTATATATATATGGTTTATATATATGCATACAACGAAGAACCAGCGTGAATAGGAGTGGAACCATAGTCAGAGGTGGAACCAAAGTCAAAGGAGTGGAACTCTGCGTTGGAGGCAGAATCATAGTCGAAACAAAAAAAATTATATATATATAATTGAAATGCGAAGGAATTAGCGTTAAATCGGTGTATTGAACTATTAAATTAAAACCCTGAGCGGAACCTGGAGCAGGGGAGAGGAGCAGAACCGAGACTTGTGAACAGTAACAGTGGGTTGGAGTGAAACCATGGTTTTTTCCGCACCACCATCCGTCAAAAAGCGGAATTGGAGGAATGGGCAGCGATTCCATACAGGAATTGACACGTGGCATAAGCGGTTTTGATTAAAATGAAATTTCGCGCGTTAACGATCGGCGGAAGACGCCCAGCGAAATGAATAAGATCCGTTGATCTGGGCAAAGGCTATCCAACGGTGGGAGATCGTAGGACTTGCACGAGGTTTAATAAAGGTGCGTGGATGATAAGTCATGTATGTTGTGTGCATTCAATTGGCGGTTGATGGCATTGTGGGCCCGGCGGAAATATACGTAATAAACTTGGTTTATTAATTTCACTACAAAGGTTCGAAAGGTATGAACGTCGATTTCCAGGTTATTTAAACAAGGTGGCGCGTTGGTGGTGCACGTGGGCGGAGCCACCACTACCTGGTGGTTATGGGGGCTCCCATTTCTCCGTACACATCAAATGGGGTGAGGCCCCATAGTTAACCATAGCCGTTGATCGGTGGTCAACGCGCGATCGGCCAGTCAACTACGTGGGGTGCCTTCTCGTTAACCTCCGTGTTGTTCGACCCCCCGTACTCCGTCGATCTACGTCAACATGCTGTCGGTTTAAACTCTGCGCCATCAACCTATTCATCGTTCTGCTGATTGCGCAGTTGGAAAGTACATTCCAACAATTGTATTGTGGGCCCGAGACAAAGGTATATGTAACGAATTTGGTTTATTAACCTTAGTACAAGGTCTGTTTGAACGTCGTAATATATGGATATATTTCGTATAATTTGCTGAGAATTAAATAATATGGTTCAATAGTCAACTATTATGTTGCGTATGAGGGTTACAATGCGAAGTTAGCGCATATATAAGAGATTGCCAGATGAGAAAATGGTTGGACACGAAACTTTGAATGCAATTAAAAAGTGGGAGCAGATATTTGTTTTGTTAATAAGGCAAAGCGTTTCCTGTAAAATGAAACCAAATATTATACAGTTGATGGCATATGGTAAAGATTGGGAGCACTGATATATCCGTGTGATTAAAAAGGGTTTATAAAAACGCAGAGTTATATTTAAGTCTGACTAAAAGACAGCTGTACATACAACTGTTATATAACTGGAATGAACAAGAAAAATACAGGGATTCAGAAGAGCAGTGAACAGGTGAAATGTACAGATGACAGTAAACAAAGATGATGCAGAATAGTTTCTTAACAGCAGTAGAAAAAGACAAAATCCAGTAAGCCAAAGTTCAGAAGAGGAGCTGAGTGATATTGAAATATGTAATTTAGAATGTGAATGTAAATGATGTAATTATTTTTTATTGTTTGTGATGCAAAGGCAAGTATCCTAAAGGAAAATACAAAATCCCACTGTAGCATGAAACTTGTACATATTGTAGTAATTCTAAAATTGAGTTGAAAAAGGAATAAGAAGACAGAAGCCAAAGAGTCATGACTATTCACTTCAAATTCCTTGTGAAATACAAACAGTCATGTGAGAATTTCTATATATAATATCAATTTGATAAGCTCAAGAGAGTGAGAGCAAGAGAGAGAAAATATAGAGAAGGCAGAGTATAGAAGAGAAGACCAAGAAAAGAAGAGCAGAAAGAGAAGCTACAGAACAGAGCTGATATCTGAGGTAAATCAGCAAACATTCAGTTTGATAAATTGAGGAAGTTGGAGCTTCCCTATCAAGTTGCAGCTTGATAGCTGTCAGTTGTAGCTGACTGAGGTTGAAGCCTCCTGTAGGTTGGTGCCTGTAGAAAATTGAAGGGAGTTGGTGCTTCCTTGCAAGTTGTAGCTTGCAGAATTGAGGTAGGAGCCTCCTGTAGGTTGGTGCCTGCAGAAAAACAGTGGTGAGAAGGAGTTGGAGCTTGCCTTTGCATCACAACAATAATAAGATGTGGTTTTCTCCCTTTATGGGTTTCCACTTATATCTGGTGTCTCTGTGCATGATATTTATGTATTTATCTGATATGTATCATCTGCTTAATATCTGCTACTCCCATATTAAGTCTACTGCTATATTATACTAACACTTGTTGCTTACATTTTAAGATTACTCACACATTAAATTGGATGTGAAATGAAGGTGTAATTAATTTTAATTAAAAATTCTAAAAGATCAGGAATGTGTTAGACTGATTCACCCCCCCCTCTCAGTTTAACTAAAGGTTCAACACTTACGCCTTGCAAAAGGCCATGATATCTGAAAGATAGCCATTTTATTTTACAATCTTTTGATAAAATCAAGCAACAATTTTTGTAAATCCACGTTATAGCTGTCAAACTTCAAGATTTTGGGTGCCCCAGAGGTTTCTGATCCTGCTGAATCCATTTCCATCATTAAAAACTCCATTCAAACATTCCTACTGCTACATTTAACTCCAACAGGAATTTTTGAAAATCCACTTTATAGCTGTCAAACTTCAAGATTTTGGATGCCCCAAAAGTTTTTAATGGCGTTGAATCTATTTCCACCATTAAATACTGGATTCAAACATTTCCTACTGCTAATTTTTTTGATTTTTTTTTGTTAGATTCAAGCCATTTTTGTTAGTCAAGTCAAATTTGAAGACTAAATAAACTACCAAAAAACAGTTTTCATTTTTTATTAATTTATTCTCACCTGGTTCCAACAACTGTGGTGTCAAGATGAGTTTGATCTTCAGCAAATTATCTAATTAATCCAAAATCTGCAATTTTGGGTTTGAAATGTTGGTCCAATAAAATATTGCTAACTTTTATGTCTCTATGGATAATGCGAATATCTGATTCTTAATCAAGATAAGCTAGCCCAGCAGCAACTCCTAATATAATTTCAAACCTCAACTACCACTCCAGAAATCTGCCCAGGTTTTCATCTGTTGCAAAATTACAATTCGGTCTCAAATAACTATATTAACTAACTAAACAATAGTGTTTGAAATGTCACATTGACTGGAGCTAAAATCAAGTTTTAGGGTGAAGAAAGATCACCAAATATGAATAGATCAAGACTCTTGTTGGGAAGGTATTCATAAACCAAGAGTCTATCTGTGGTATCCACACAACATCCAAGCAGTTTGACGAGATTTCTATGTTGAACATTGCTTATCAGAGTCACTTCGTTGAAGAAGTCGTTCACACTCTGTTCTTTCTCTGTAAATAATTTCTTCACCACAACTTCATTGCCATTTGGTAAAATTCCCTGTCAACATGTCCTCTATATTACTCAATTTACTCTTCGTATTTCATAACTCTTTGTAGGATAAAAGGAATTCGGATATCACCTTATAAACCGAACCAAAGCCTCCTTCGCCAATCTTGTCTGCTGGGTTAAAATTTTTGGTGGCAGCTCGTAGAGTACTGTATTTGTAATTTAATTTTGATTTGGATATAGCTGTTGACTGTTCAATTGATAGTTTGGAATGCCCTGCAAAATAACCATCATGTTGATGATTCAGGGAATCATGTATAGCAATTGTAGCATTCTACTTCTAGGTTAATGCAACAATTAAATAATATATTGAAAATTCTATTTTAAGTTGTTATTTATGATTTATTTAATTTTTTTATTTCTAGTTTTTTAAAATTTAAATATAAGAGGTTTTTTTAGTGCATTATATTAGATATTATTTTTGGAATTCTCCTGAGTTAAGTTATTTATCTATGACCATTTCCATGAGAGTAATTCATCAATAGAAGTTTATTATTTTGTGTGGTCTTTGTAATGTTAGCAACATGTCCAAGGAAAAAATTCTATAAAAATCTATAATAAGCCTAATAATGAAAAAAAGTTGAAGGTGGCAGTTAATCTAGATACAACTAAAAACAACAATTCTATGGGACCTCATAGTTGGTGGGTGGGATGTTTCCTATTGGCCAGAGTTTGTGCTGAGTGCACAGGGAAGCTATTCAACTCTAATTGACAAGAACAGAAATTTGCCTTCATCTGATGAGTCAATTTGCAATTCCTTCAAGGCATCAGAGGCAGGGAAGGTAGTTCTGATAATATACAACTCCTCTTCAAACAAGAAGAAGGTTGCAGCCTATAGATACATGGTAAAAAAGAACATAGTCTAGGAGTTCGAGCCTCACAGTAGATTAGATGTACTTAGAAAGCTTTCTTACATTCAGCAATTAGAAATGTTAGTAGATAAGAATGTGCCATCATGTTGGAGAAGCAAGTTTGTCTCTTTGGAAGCTGGAAATTTTATCTACATATGTGCTACTATATAAAAGTTAATATTGGTAATAATAAAGGTTGGTTGTGTTTCCAGAGCAGATCATCACTGTGAATTCCACAACTTTTCATGTTTGTGATTGATAGGTATATGATATACATGGTAAAGCAAGTATAAATCAAATTTATAAATATTGACCACCCCAAGGCTAGTTAAATTTTTTATTTATTGTTTACCCCATACACAAATCTATATAAATAATATTTTTAGTTCGAAAAATGAATATCGTATTAAATTTCTCATCAATAAAAATGTTCTTCAAGGAATGGTCTACATTCAGAGGGTTACCTATATCTAAATGAAACCAGTTTGTTGCCTTTGGCTACATCTTTTCTAAAAGCTCAAACTTATCTTAAAATAGAACCGATTTTTTTCTTTGTCTTTTTGGTTACTATATAGTAAGTATATCATGAATTCAGGAATAATGCAACCCAGAGAACCCAAATGAAGGGGGAGAAAAACTATATTTGAGGGTGAAGCACTTTGTATTATACATATGAACATATTCTAATTTAAGATAATGCAACCAAGTGTATTTAAATGAATGGGATACGAAAGGTGACGGGTTTGGATAATAGATAGAAATTTGGTCAATTATGTTTTGATGTATATATTTGTTTAATTAAATTTTTTATTTTATTATATTAAAAAGTTGTGACCAATTTTATTTCATGGAAATGATAATATTAGATAAATATAAAATTTTTAAGATTAGGGAGGAGTTGAAGTTGTTCACTATCTTATACTTTCACTTTATTATATTTTAAAAAAAGATTAATGCTCCTCTCACGAACTAGGTACATATTCCGTAGAGGTCATTGAATATGCATTTTGTGGATAGTTTTTTTAAGGTTTCAGAGGTAGGCATGAAGAGAAAAAAACAATTTTCAAGATAAATCACAAAAGTTGATAAACAAACCACCCATTCTTCCAAAACATTTTGTATTTCCTCTAATTTTATCACCTACATCACCTTTATCTCGCATGGAAGATGTATCCCCACTCATCGACATTACTGTGCACGTCTCGGTGCAAATGCTAGTATTACTTGATTTTCCATGCTTATGTGGAACATGGTCAAGAGAAGGAACTATAACAACAATGGATTTGCATGAAAGCTTTATAATATTTTCAAACATGAAAGTTGTGATGTGTTACTAAGTTTCTTCATTATTTTATAGATCAATACACATTAAACCGACTTTACTCCTTGACTGGCATTGCATTCAACATTGTGCACAAGTATGTTTTAAATCTATCAATCAAAAGTATGATTTTATCTATATTTGATAATGCAAGTTGAATACATCATACAATACATAAGAGCGTTATGGCTATGAAGTTCAATATGAAATAATCTATTGATTTCTACTATTACTATTATATAAGGGGTGCTCTTCCAATGGCCATTTATTAGCTATGTTAAGAAGGCTTTGTGGAATTTTTATTTACTATAAGATTATGTATAGTTGAGTTGCAGACAACTAAGTAGAATTTGGTAGGAAATTTGGAGTATGTGTAATTCATAATGATCTTTTCTTCTCTTCATTGATGACTTTTCAATGTGTGAGTTTTGACCTAAGCCATTGCATTATCAATGTGTCGAGGCTCACAACTCGACCTATATGCCAACTACTTCTTATGATCGTTCCTAGGAACATGAATCCTAATTTTTGAAGGTTTAAAATTTATAACAAGTTTTCTCTATTGTGGTCGAATTTGTGGTGGTTATCTCAAAATTTATTTAAGGTACCATGGATCTAAATTTCTTATGAACTTTCAACACTATAACAAACTTTGGTGCAAATTGTTCATCAATTCTCACTTGGTTAGGGTTATAGATGTTAATGAAAATTTAATGTGCGTGCATGAGAGTTGGGTGCAAATGCACAATGTTGTGTAGCATTAGTGTGATAAATATGGGATAGTGCAAAGCATAGTTTTTAAGATTAGTCTAAGCTGACTCGTACCTAATCAACTTAGTCAAGTTGATTGTTGGTTGAACGGTTAATTGTTGGTTCAATGGACATAAGATCTTGTAGGCACAAATACCAAAGGGAAAAATGGATCCCATCATGGGGTACTCTTTGTAATTCTCCACCACTACTACCTTCCATGCTTCCTCAAACTCCTCTCCAACCTCAATATCAATGCTTGTAGTAGCATGAGCAACAACACTACGCTTACTAGAACTAGAAGAACGCATTTTCCAAATTGCATGAGAACTAATTCCCTCACGAGTCAACATGTGCCATGCTTGGTCTCGGTGGTTCTCTTCCTTCAACTCCTAGTTCAACTACCATATCTTCATTGGAAACAACACCCCAAACTCCACTAGACAATGGTTCACCATTTTGTAGTAGTGATTCGCCATTTGCACTATTGATTCGCCATGTTTTTACAAGATAATATAATCTCGTGAGAGATTCGCCAAAAAATTATATATACATATTATATTATTAATAAAATCGCCTTCCATTTTTCCTATGTATCATGGGGATTCACCCATTTATTATATATATAAATTTAGGGGGGTTCTTAAAATTTTCCCTGACTTTAACTTGGGTGATGGCTCGCCTCCAGAGCATTATTTCTCTCTGATCGAGAATACATTGAGGTTCTACCAATAATTCGTCGCTTGGTTCGACCTGCAACCAACAAAAGTTTAAATTAATAAACAATAATTTATCTTTCTTAGATATTTTAATTCCCATTCCATTTCTACTTGAATATTCTGCCAATGTATTACATGCTTCAGATCATGTACATATCTCTTTAGCACAGACACATGGAACAAATTTTTCACTCATACATGTCCTGGTAAGGCTAGCCGGTAGGCTACTGGCCCCACCCTTTCCAAAATTTTAAAGGGTCCACAGAATCGGGGAGCCAACTTGGCACAGGTAGTCCACCTTAACGTACTCTTCTTGGGTTTAATTCTCACATAAACGTGATCACCCACTTCAAATTCTTGATATGTCCTTTTTCGATCCGCATACACCTTTTGTTTATCATGGGAAACTTTTAAATTTTGTGAGATCTTCTTAAATTCTCGCTAAGTCTCAGGCAACATTTCTGGTCCAAGTATTAGTTTTGTTTTTGGACTGCTCCAATTAATGGGGGTTCAACACTATCTACCATATAGGGCTTCAAATAGACTCATCTTGAAGGATTCCTGGTACCCATTGTTGTAGGAAAATTCCACCAGATGCAGATAATCTTCCCATTTTGTGGGTTGCTGCATTACATACATTCATAACATGTCCTCCAGTATCTCGTTCACCTGTTCCATTTGCGCATTCGTCTGAGGATGATATGATGTACTAAACTGGATTTGTGTGCCTAGTCCGGTAAACAGTGCCTTCCAAAAGGCTGAGGTAAATTTCACATCTCTGTCTGAGATGACTGTTTTTGGAATGCAATGTAATCTGAATATCTCCCTCATGAATATATCGGCAATCTGTACAGTTTTAAAATTAAACTGTACATGAATAAAATGAGCTACTTTGCTCAACCGATCAACAACTACCATTATAGAGTCATTGTGTCTCTTTGATCTTGGTAAGCCAATAATAAAATCCAACGATATAACTTCTCACTTCCACTTCGGTACTGGTATGGTTTGTAATAAATCAGTTGGGTGTTGATGTTCAAATTTAACCTGCTAACATTCCAAACATTTAGTCAAATATTCAACGATGTTTTTGTGCATACCAAGCCAAAAATAATATTTTTTGATGGTTGTTAACATTTTCTGATAGCCAGGGTGTCCTGAATATGAACTTTTATGATACTCATCTAGAATCAACTCTTTTAAACTCAGTTGATTAGGGATATATATCTTTCCTCGGAAGACCAGTAGTTGTTCATTATTGATGGTATAGTCCGATTTTTTTTCTTGATTTTTTGTGTCTTGTGTTTGCTGCCATAGGAAATGGTATTGAAGATCTTTTGTTGCAACGTCCTTCACCTGTTCCTGGAAATTAAATTCCACATGATTGAAGTATAATTCATACACATAATGCAATTTTATACTTAACGCATCGGTGAACCAATTTTCTTTTCCTTTAACGTGCTGCATTTCAAAGTCAAATTCACTTATGAACGCATTCCACCTAGCCTGGCGAACATTCAAGTTAGCTTGTTTAAAATATCTGGTCAAGCTGCTATGATCAGTTTTCAGCACAAAACTTTTTCCAAATAAGTAGTGCCTCCATATTTTGAGTGTATGCACCACTGCGGTCAAATCCATATCATATGTGGAGCATCATTGTTCATGATCTTTCAACTTTCTAGATTCATATGCCACAACCTTCCCATCTTGTGACAACATTGCTCCTACTCCTTCCTTGCTAGCGTTAGTGCAAACCTCAAACTCTAAATTTGAATATGCCACTTTCAAAACAGGTGTTGTGGTCAACAGTTGTTTTAACTTTTCAAAACTAGATTGACATTCAGTTGTCCAATTAAACACTCGGCCCTTTCGCCACAAGGAGGTTATGGGAAATGCAATTTTTGAAAATGCTTCTATAAAACACCAATAGTAACCAGCCAATCCCATAAAGGATCGTATGTATGCTATGTTTTTAGGCACCCTCCATTCCATAATAGTCTTTATATTTTTAGGGTTTACTGCTATTTCTTTAGTCGAAATGACATGGCCTAAATATTGGATTTTCTCTTTATAAAAGTCACACTTGTTGAATTTGGCATATAACATATGGTCTCTCAACATTTTCAGCACTATACGCAAATGTTCCTTATGTTCCTCCATAGTATTTGAATAGATTAATATATCATTTATAAAAATTAGGACAAATTTATCCAAATATGGATGAAATATGTCATGCATCAAACTCATGAATGTTGTTGATGCGTTGGTCAATCCAAACAGTAAAACCACAAATTCATAATGCCCATATCTGGTTCGGAAATTTGTTTTATAGATATCTTCATCCTTTATCTGTATTTGATGATACCCATATCTTAGATCTATTTTTGAAAAGACAGTTCCCCATTTTACTTGGTCGAAAAGATCATCGATCTGAGGCAGTGGATATTTGTTCTTAACATTCGATTTATTAAGCTATCTGTATTCCATACACATTCACATTGTACCATCCTTCTTCTTCACGAAAAACTCTAGTGCCCCCCGGGGTGACACACTAAGACAAATATATTCTTTATCTAGCAATTCCTGTAATTGCATTTTCAACTCTGTCAGTTCAGGCACACTCATTCGGTATGGTGATCGTGATACTGATGCTGCCCTTGGCATTAGTTCAATGGTAAAATCTATGTCCCATTTTGGTGGCATTCCTGATATGTTTTCTAGAAATACATAGATGAAATCTTGCACCATAGGTATATTTTCCATCATAGGAGCCTTATCTTTAGAGTTAGCGAATCCTACCTGAATCACATAGATTTAACATCCCTTTCTAATGAATTTTCCTAACTGAGATGTTGTAATAGGATGCAACTGAAGTTTCTTTTTAATTCTTTTCAACTCTTGATGTGTTCTGTCTTTAGCCTTATAATAAATGATTTTATCCTTGCAATCCACTAGTGACCAATGCACTTCCAACCAATCCATTTCCAGTAATATATCATAGGAGCCTAAAGTTAGAATATTTAATTCAACCTTTATACGTTGGTTTTGCAACTTCTAAGGGGCATTTGGAAACTTTTGCATTAACTTTTCTCTTTGCTCCAGTGGCCAACTGTACTAGCCAGGGATTTTTAAAATTCTGGCTCTGTAAGTCCATTATCCTAAGATTTACATAGCTTAAACTAGCACCAGGATCAACCAAAATAGATCTAGGGTGGGAATACATCTTACCTTCCAGTTCTATCATGGTTGGCTGGTAATCCTCTTGCCGATCTTCATGTGCAGCGTTGATTCTAGGTATGTTCCATGCCACGTCCCCCACATTGGATGCTTCTTTCACATTAGCTACAGTTTTTTTTCTTCCACGGTGAGGGAAATTCTTATAATAATGCACCTCACCACATCCCAGCACTGTAATGGCAGTTTATGGGTTTGTCCATGATTTAGTATACTGGATGCTTAAGTGGATCGTTCTTCTATTGGCCACTTGGTTCCCTGTTGGTTTCTTACTGGCTATGTATTTGTGGAATTTATGGCTGCACCCTTAAAATTACTAGATCTTCTATTTTTAAAATTTGAATTACTTCTCTGCCCTTTCTTAAGTGGCCAATTATGTCCAGCTTCTCCTTTTACCTTGGATTTATGATAGCACATACAAGATTTTCGAATCACTTCATCCATGGTTTACAAATTCGATTTTCTCCTTCATATGAGGAAGTAGGTTGCTTAGGAATCACTGTACTTTCACCTTGTCATCCCTCAGATATGGCACATATCGCAACAAGGAAGTAAATTTAGTTACAAACTCATCCATGGATACCTGTCCCAATCTTAAGTCATGAAAATCCTGAGATTTTTCATCATAAAAACGCTCTGTTGGATATTTATATTTAAAGTATTGATGGAATTCATCCTAGGTCACATTCTGGTTATCGATTCCTCACACATTTTTAACTTCTTCCCACCATAAGGTGGTTTTTCCCCGTGAATGATAGATGGATAAACAAACCTTTAGTTTTTTTTTGTACTCATAGACTTGAAAAAATTTATTCATGTTTATTATCCATGCTTCTGCTACTTCTTCATCTTCTCCATCGAATGTGGGAGGTTTAATATTTCAGAATTCACCTTACAGTTCTACCTTATGTTTCTTTATCTCTTGTTGTTCAGAGACATTTCCTGACTCTTCTTCCTTATAAGACTCACTTGTATTTCTTCGTTGGGTTTTACTATCTTCCAGCTTGCCATTTGTTGTTTGTTGTTGTTCGCCCTCTTCTTGGGTGTTTCGTTCTGGGCTTGGTTGAATTATCTCATGATTCTATTTGTCTGAGAGGCTTTTAAGGATATTCTCCTATTCCCACATCAATCTCTCATTATCACTTCTTACTCACAGCATTTCTTTTTGTAACTGTTGCACAGTATTCAGAAGCCCACTGGTTTTCCATTGTTGTTCATCAAACAATCTACTGGTTTGCTGATGTTGGTATACGCTCAACTGTACCCACATTTCTGGATTCGTTTCTTAGTTAATATGGGGGTGAATTTATCCTATAGTCATGGGTGTTTGATGCACAAACCCCCTCCTCATTGCACTCGGTAACCTCTTCCTTTCAATTCTATGCACATTTTAAACACACCAATTGTTATTTATGTGACCTCTTTTAGGTCCCAACATTTGAACGCTGCTCTGATACCACCTATAATGTTCATCCACATCATTTAACTTTCACAAAAAAAAAAAAATTACTTATAGAAATCAAGTCTATAATACTTCTATTAATCAAATTTAGGAATTGAATAATTACAATGCTAAGGTTAGACTTACCACTTGCAACAAATCAATAGCATTATGGTTATAATGACTAAACCCTTTTTATTCTGGATAAACTGATCCTATATTAATACTTATCCTCATACACATCTTCATTCGACCTTATAATATATATATATATATATATATATACATCATATAGGTATTGGTTAGAACGTTAATTATTTCTCCCACATCTATGTTGTCAGCAATTATACATATCACTTGATGTTTACTATACAGATATTTACATCGAGTTTAATTATCCGAATGTTGTCATCAATTATTGAATGTTTGATTAAATGGTTTAGATCCATCCGGATCTGCCACAACTTTGATCTTTTCACTTTATTGATTATGGCTACAAGTGTAAGTCCCTCCACCGTCGATTTGCTATCCAGGTCAACAACTATCCAGGGTTTTGGGGTGGTTAGAGTATTATCCTACCCCCTGAACCCTAACCACATTTCTCATTTGGCTGCTACCTTGAATGTCTGCTCTCTGCAACTCCGACAAGCCCTACGTCATTCCTCCTATGTTCTGGCTTATGGTAAGATGATGACCCTTATCCACCACTCATTACACTCTGTCCTTAATTAGATGCTACAGTGTATGTCGCTTCTACAATGGAGCTGAGAGGATTAAGGGTTGGCTCTTTGTGAAGACGTCCTATTCTTCGACTGTGTAATCATGAGAGTTGCCTCATACTGTGTTCTCTGAACTATTGCTTGGCTGGGAGGGTTTACTCCACATGTTTCGTCAATGGTGAGATCTATTCTCAAACATTACAGTTATTCTTTTGTTTTATTTCTGGTACCTCTGTCATAGTTTTAATGGTTTATATGATGGAATAGGTGCGAGGAGCTCACTACCCATTTGGTTCCAAGGTAAGCTACCTTGATTTCTTTATTTTTTTTACATTCTTATTTTCTTTGTAACATTTTACAGTGCTTACCCCGCTCTAATGGTATTTTTCTTGGTGTGCAGGTAAAACCCGACTCTTTGCACCCACAATGTTTAAGGTTCTCTGCGACATACCGACTGATGACTCTTGCTTCCTTACAGGTGCACTATGACATTCGAGGGTAGATTCCTTCTGCATCTCAAAAATTTCTCTTAAGGGTTTATTAGCATATGTTTTTTATTAAAGGATATGAGTCGTTAAGTTTTGAACCCACCCCTTCGAGGGTTCAGATGTATATGTGATTGTCATCTAAATTTATGATTTTGGTTAAGTTTTGCGAACAACATGAGATTATCAGTATTTTCGTTAATGTTGCATACCTGTAAGGGTTTCGCTGTCAATTACTTATGTGCTTGGGTTATTTGATGTACTCATCTGATTTTTCTCACAACTGTGTGGCTTCTTTCTGTGTGTCGACATTGTCACCACAGCCAGTTTGACATGTAAGGACTTTAAGGAATCATTGAAATTTGTTTGGCTACTATATCTATTCAAGTTATTTATATATATGCAATGCCTCTTGTGAATCCGGCTCAACCAATATAACGTTCTTTGGTTAGTAAATGTATTTATGGTTATATGTGAAGACCCATCTCAGTTAATATTTCGTTTTTGAGCATTCCTTTTCTATCATGCTCTGCCTTTTAGTTTGCATGTCTCTTTTTCAAATTTTATGCTAGAGAGTATATATATATATATATATATATATATATATATATATATATATATATTTCAGTTTCCTGACATATCTTTTAATTTAGGTTTTCCTTTCATTCTAAAGAGGGTTATAACCAGGGTTTACTTTCAGATTTACAACTCTCTATTCTTCCTATATCTCTGAGTAACTGTATTCTATATTTATGTATTTACTATATTTTAAGAATAGAAATAGATCTTGTATATACTGCTATTTAAATGTTGTTATTTAGATTCTCAGTGCTTTCTTTCCATGGCAATACTTTCTTTCCATTCCATTTATTTTCTTGGAAACTTTGTTATCTTTTCTTTGTAATAGAATACTTTTCAGAGGTGACCGGACCACCTCGAGAGGGCTTACACTCTGTCCATGTATTATTTTTTCTTCTACATGACAAACAGTCTATTTTGGGTTCATTCCCAAGTGGACTAACTATCCAATCAATTAATGGTTACCAAACTTTGTCAAATATCATCTAGGAACTTTCTATTACTCATTCTCCCATAAATCTCATTTTACAGTAATGATTTCAAGAAAATAAAAATTGTTTGAATAGACATTCATAGAATTTTTACTACTCCTGTAAACAGATAATCACATACTCATAATTCTATTTTTACCCCTCTAAACAGATATTCACATACTCTGAAATTTTATTTACAGGACTGAACATATTAAGAAGATTTATATTCATTTCTTTCCAATCTAATTTACTTATCTCAAATAAGTAAAGTTGATGGAATCCACCCAACCTTGAGTGAGGCAATGCCATCCTCAGCTCCCTCCGTGCTCCTCACCAAATTAGGATTACATAGCAGTGTTTCAAGGAGGTGGACCTCAGGACTCCTATCTAGTCCCGTCTCCAATAATGGGTATCAGAGTTCCACTGGTTTTCCACCAGCTCTGGATACTCTCTCCATTCAGCTCCCTAGTTGTTCCTTATCACCTGCACAAAACCCCTTTCCTCCCCTAGGATTTTCCTTTTATCCTCAGAGGAAAGGTAACTGCCAGTAACTGCTTAATCAACTACTTTGGAGTCTTGGAAAACTTTTTCATCAAAATTATGGAAATATACCATAATTAAATCTTTATTCAAAAAGAACAACTTTTGTTCATAACTTAATTAACATATTTGTTAATCGTATTAATTTAAATAACTCCAATGTCTAAATTAAAAATGTCTTTAAGTTAAATGAAAATAAATTCAGGTGTTATAATTTTTTTTAAGCCCTCCACAAGCAAGTGAACTTTTAAGTGAGCAGAGATGAATTTTTGGTGACCATGGTTCAATCCGCTGTAAGTATTTTGTCACAAGTTACATCCTACATTTGGATTCCATCCTTTGGATGGTTTAATTATTTAAAGATGAAATATTAGGTGTTTTTGCATTTTATGGCAAACACACAGCAAGTTGATTTGGATTTCACCTTGAAATGGGTTTAATTATTTAAATCAAGGGTTTATTTATTTAAAGATGAAATATTAGGTGTTTTTGTTGGATTTTTTGTTTTTAAACTTAAGGTTAATTAGTAATATGTTGGAGTAATTTAGAGGAGGCTTAAAATTAAATCTAGATGTTCTCACTATAACACTAAGAGTATATCTGATAGCATATATTTAGATATACCAATAATTTATGACTTAGAAAGAGTTGGGATTATAAGAAGGTGGGGGAGTCTACTCCTTGAGCTTTATCAGAAAGGGCCAAAGATATCCCCATGTGGGATTTGAAACTAGGTGGAGGGATAACATTCCATTGTGCCAACTAATCCATCTCATAAGGAGACAAATGGAGTAAAATTAATAGTGAAGTTGATATTTGTTTTGGGCCACTGAAGTCACCAATTATTTTTTGTGGGGTTTAGGTCCCACTATATCAATACATAAATAAAATTTATATTAATAATATTGAGCATAAAATCAACATAGTTAACATTTTTCATGTTTATATCAAAATTATAATCAACATAGATCTTGTTGGAAGATAATTCTTCCACACTCATTTTATAATTAGTTGCAGATTTGTAGGAGGATGTTGAGAGAATTTATCAACCTCCCTATTTATATTTAGAGTTGGTTGGATCTCACCAACACCATAAATATTGTAATGTATTCTTGTGATTTGTGAAAAAAATAATAAAAATTGTCTTTTTTTGTTTGTGTGTGTATGCATCTCTATTTTTTAACTTGGTATCAAAGCTGGTAGCTTTGGGTTTACTCCTTTCAGTAGAACCGAGGAGAATGAGAATATTGGATTTGAATTTGATCTCGTATTGAAATTTGAATGGGTTGGATCTGCATGAGAAGAGCATCTATTGTAGCACCGTGTGAATGATAACTTTATTTTCTTCAGCAACATCTTTGCTTTTTTATCCTCCTTTGGTGCAGAGTATGTGATAAGTAATATAGGTTTGTTTGTTTGTGAATAAATAAACTTCATCTCTGTTTTTTTATCCTCCTAGTTAGGTGAAAAGGTATGCGATAAGTATTTTGTTGGTGGGAGCAGGGGCTAAATGATTCCACTGATATGACCACAATGTTATGAGAATAGTTCCAGTAAAATTTCTCATGAAAAATGTAACAATTATAGAGAACATAATATTGTGGGATAGCCTCTTGCGTGGGTGCTACTATTAAAAAGTAACAATTATAGAGTAATTGTTTATTTTATTTTTTTAAATGGAGAAAATACCCAGTTGAGAATTTCAATGGGTCAAATTTTTATATATGGAAGGGAAAAGTTCAAATGAATTTAATGTATAAAAATAGGACCTCAAGATCCAAAATTATTAGTTGATTAACTCAAAAGGGAAGAGAGAACTAAATCTATTATAGGTCTCTCTTTGTGAGACTCACAACTTCATCTTATAGACCTAGAAAATTTAAGTAAAATATTATGGGAAAAGTTAAGTCAAATATTTCGGGTATCATTGGATACACAGATAAATGATTTAAAATCACTCATAAGACAATTGGGGGAAATTGGAACGAAAATAAAAGATGAAGATGCTAAAACTATTTTGTTAAATAGTTTACCTTCCAATTATGATAATGCTAAGAAGAAGATGCTAAAGCTATTTTGTTAAATAGTTTAACTCCCAATTATGATAATGCTAGTTTTACTCTCAGTCAATTTTCTTCCAAATCATTAGATGAAATGGTAGGAGCTCTTTTAGCATAAGAAAAGAGAATAAAAACAGGTGATGTAGAGGATAACTTACAACCTAATATAGCACTATTTTCTCAGAGTAGGTTACATAAAAACAAGAACTCAGTAAAATTATTTTATTTCCAAAAACTTGGTCACACAACATTGTATTGTAAGACTCCTGCCAAGGATCTCTTAAATGGGAAATTAAAAGAATCTACTAACTTAGCTACTATTGAAGATTTTCTAGAAGAAAAATTTGAGGACTTCTCACATTATGGTAGTGAAGATGATTTCAATGGAGAACTTATCAAATTTCTTTAATGTATGTTGTATTTGGTGTAGAACCAATTATTGAACAGTAAAATATAATTACATTACTAGTTCTCGACTCCGAGAGAATGAATGGCTAATTTTATTGTGTGAATCTATTATATGTTGATGGGTCTTGTTGTGCTTCCAGCTTCTAGAGCGTCAAATACAGGTTACAATATGAGCTCCATTTATGTGAAGCAAGTCAAGTTGTTAGATCAGGAACACATTCAATATTCAGACCATTTTCCTAGCCACTGATGGACAGCCGAAAGAGAAATATCCGAAAAATGGTGATTGATCCATAGGATGGTTCATCACTTGTCATATCTTATAGCGGAAGCCCCAACGAGCTGAGTTGTCAATACTGTTGATCTTGCAAAGCTCATTATTGATGGTCAGGTGTACTTTAAATGAGTAGTAAGGTAAGCTTGAAGATGTGGAGAGAGAAAGAGAAAAGTCCAAACTACTGCAAAGTGGGTAGAGTTGATGATGAAGACCACTGAGACTAAGATCATTTTTTTTATATAACATGTGTTATAATATGTATGTAAGAATTAAGGGGGAGCCTTGGAAGATACTTCTTCCATACTCATATTAGACTTAGTTACATATTTGTAGGAGGATGTTGAGAGAATATCTCAACCTCCCTATTTATATTTAGATTTGGTTGGATCTCACCAACACCATAAATAAATATTGTAATGTATTCATGTGATTTGTGAAAAAATATAATAAAAATTGTTTCTTTATGTGTGCATCTCTGTTTTTTAATTGATCCATGCTTAATTTCAAACCAAGGATCAAATCTATAGAGCTGCAAAATTCATCTATACATTCAAATTCTAAATCTATGCTCTACAACCCAATACATGAGGGCGATGTTGTCACTTAAAATTAAGTTAAAAAAATAAAAATAAAAATATATGTGTTGGCTAATATATGTATATACCAGAGATGTTGTGAGTAACATTATTTTAAAAATAATAATAATGTTACTTTTAGAAATTAAGGTCAATCATAAATAAACTGGTTCAATTTTCACCTTTATTTTACATCAACCTTATATAGTAATGTAAACATTTTAACTTGGTGAAAATAAAATAAAATAAAAAAACAAAATAAAATTAACCCTATAAAAATGAAATAATAAAACAAATAAAAATGGCCCATAGTTTTAAGAATCCATGGTATTGATCCATGGTATTCATGTGGAATATAACCTATTTTGGAAGAAATTAAACTAGCCAAGATCCATCAACCTATTTCACCTTTATTTTACATCAACCTCAACCTATTTCACCTTTATTTTACATCAACCTTATATAGTAATAGAAACATTTTAACTCGGTGAAAATAAAATAAAAATAACCCTATAAAAATTAAATAATAAAAAAAATAAAAATGACCTATGGTTTTAAGAATCCATGGTATTGACGGATGGTATTCATATGAAATATAACTTATTTTAGGGGGAAATTAAACTAACCTAGATTCATCTTAGTTTGATGTTATATTTAGTTACATAATTGTGTGTAAAGAATGATGGTGTTGAATCTATGTAGCCTATAAAGGAAATAAAATTTTCTTTATATGTTCACCTTCAATATTTGTTTCACTTCGATATTTGTCTACATATGTTAGGAGGTGGGGGATGTATTAGTAAAAATGTAATTACTTTCAATTGCACCTAGAGGTGCAAAATTTTCTAATAAAGATGAGTGGGGAGTGTGGAATGTAAGAATCAAGTAAAAGATTTGTAGTTCATGATTAAAGTGGAAATTATTGTGGAATTGAAGTATTTTATATATTACTTGGTTTTTTTTTATTACTATTTTTTTAATTGGTTAATGTATGTATAATTTTACAGTGTTTAAATTTAATGTTTAGTGACAAAATCTTCTTAATAATGGGCTCTAGAGTATCTTTGGTGCAAACAAAGATTAAGTGGACATTAAAATGGATTAATTATAATAAATATTAACATACAAAATAGTAAAATTAATTAACATACAAAATAATAAAATTACCAAATTCAAATGTAATTTTATACTAATTTTATGTTTATTAAGCACCAATTTTTTCATTCTTACTGAAAGTCTTAAGTACCCACTTTTTTATTCTCACTTACAAGGAATTTATGCAAACGAAATTTATACATTCTACAAAGTTGTGAGCTTTAAAAGTCACATTTATTTTAATAAAATTGAAGTTCACAAAATATTCAAACACCATAACTAATAAAAATATATAGCCTAAAAGAAAAAGAAAAACACCTATTATTTGTGAGTTACTCGCCAAAAACTAGTTAAATGAAAACCAAACAAACTTATCAAAAGGACAATTCAATATCTTAGAAAAAACAATTAGTTTATAAAATATTTTAGAAAAAGACAGTTAAATTAAATTTGATTTTAATTACCAATAAAGTAAAAAAAAGTTTCAAAAAGAAGACAAACTATATAAACAAAGGGCATTGATGTGAAACTATCTTGGGGCATTGATGTGAAACTATCTTGGAGCATAAGGGTATGAGAATTTGTGTTTTTGTTTGTCATTGACACGCACAAACCTTATCCTTTTTCCATTCCCACATGCAAATTTTGGTCTGGACAATAGTCCATGCCTGTAGGATCATGATTAATTTCGAAGTTTCGTCGGTGGAGAACACATTTTTGTTGATAATCAATCGCTTAGATGACACCCTTGCAATTCACGGTATTCATTTATTGAATAGACAAAGCTTTAGTTTAACAAGTACTGCAAGCGGTGGTAGTTCGTGTCGATTTGATACACATTTTATTGATTTCCATTTTTTCTGGCCACCCTCATAATAGCTATCAATTCAGCGCTAGCGGGGAGCTTAAAGATTGTTTGGCTTATTTTCTCAGTCCACAAATAAAATCGTTTTCTTTGAGGCCGCAAAGGAAATCCACTCACCTTGTCTACAGGGTTCTAGAGGCTGGATTTTGATCCAGAATCTGTCAAAATACGGACCGAAATGCCAACTTATCCAAATACCTGTAAATAAACTGATAATAAACTCTATGCACCACTAGTTGCCTACACTTCCCCTGATAATAGTCTTCTAGTGAGGATCCTGGAGCTAAGGAAATGCACAATCTTAACAAGGAAGTGAAGGAAATAAGCAGCAATAAAAGGATGCAGCATAAGCCAGGGGTAAAAGACAAATCACCTTTTAACACTCCAACGTACGACAACACAGGTGTTCTTCCAAAACAACTTTACAGTACAGTGAAGCAAAGGAACACCAAGAAAAAGAATCATATAACTTCAAAAAAAAACAAAGAAAAAATTGCAAGATTTTACATGATGATTTGTAAAGGTTTTGTGAGACTTGAAAATAGAGCCCGCTTTGAAAAGATAAAGAGAGTGAACACTCTTTTACTCTGTTCTTGCTGACTGTGTCAGAGAATTCGAAAATCCACTTGGGAGAAAATGAAAGTGCACGCAGAGACAGAAAGCTTATTTTATTTATGGATGGCATTTAGTTATACTTATGTGGGTCACTATATTTTAATTTTCTGACCCAACTTTGGTTGCTATGTTTAATTGCACCATCTCCATAACTGAAGGGCTTCTCTCCATTGTTTATAAACTAACTGAAATGAACAACATCTTGCACAGGTTGTTATTTTGATCATATATGGCTCTCGATGGTTTAGGAACTACGTTCCATATTAATGAACAGAGGTAGGTGCAGCGAAGGCTGGTATCAATTGCCAGTAATTTATTGACCCAGGGTGTTGAGGAGCGTTCATCTATATTGCATGTCAAGTAAACTTTAAACTTTACATTTCAGATTCTACCTTCGGAAAATACAAAAATACAAAGCAGGATGCTTACATTTCAGGTTCAGTCGCTGGACGAGAGAGCTTCAGTGGCTGGGCAAGAGAGCTTCAGATTGACAGGATGAGAGCTTCAAATTCGCAGAATCGGCTGGATGACAGCTTATCATACCTAAATTCTCGCTAAATATTATGTACTTGCAGCGATGAACTCTTTGTTTCTCTACTTGCAGCGATGAGAATGAGTTATGTGTATTGCACTTGCATGGACGATTTGATTAGCTGCGATGCTTGATTTCTGATTATTGCATGAGTTCATGTGTATTGATGCTTTCTCATTCCTGTGAGAATGAGTTCCTGTGTATTGATGCTTTCTTATTGCTTTCTTATTATTGCATCTCTTTCTTAGGATTCAGAATGAGTTCTTGTGGTAAGAAGAACCAGATTGAATGGGATCTCTCTTGGCCGTGGAATAAATAGTAGTGGCATGCCACAACTATGGTGGTCCAAGCCATCAACTATGTAGAGGCACAATAAGATTTCATGGAATGTGTATCAATTTTACAGTATTTGCGATTGGAAATCCTAGTCAGATAGGAAATTTCAAAATTACCAGCAATTAATAAGCCATGCTCGAGGTTGTTAAAATGCAATATATCAGCTATTGTTTATAGGGTCACCGTTCCGATTCATGAACTTAATTGGAATTGCGCTTGAGATCTAAGGGGGCTGAAAACCACCCCCCTACTTGAAAAAAGAAGAGCAGACTGAATAATAAGATGTGGGCAACCATGAAAAATATAGAGCAGAGTGAATATAAGAAGAACGCGAGATGGGTTACCAAGAATGCTTGTGTAGAGGCAGGTTGCATCTTCAGAACATCTCTCCAATGATAATTAGTAGCGAGGAGCTTCATGGTCCCTGCATAGCCTTGACTTACACCATAAACAATCATAACCACTCCCAGGAATGGAGCCCCAAACGCCTCCCTCATCACTACAAACCATGAAATCAAATCTTTCACAACTCGCTATGGGCTCCAAAGCCACCTGCGTGTTGCTCCCTCTTCCTTTTCACTGAAATTGCTTACAACATCAACAGCTGAATCACCATGGCTTTGCAACTCCAAAATGGGTACAATTGCGTCATCTTCTCCTCCATTCGTGTTAATGTTTATTTTTCTGCCCCCTCACACAAAACACAATTTCTTTCAAAATTAGACTTTGCTCTGGTTCGGTCTAATATATTCCTATGATAAATATAATATGGTACAGTACATAACACTTTGCGGTGGGGAGATGTGTTGTCATAAAAATAAAACAGTGGCCAGTGGCGACAAGTTGCTATCAAAATATACGGCAAGTGGCCAGGATGGATAAAGGTGGTATGAATAGGAGCCATAAAGGTGGCATACATATAAACTTTGGATAAAAAATAAGGAAGGCAATCTAGATTTTGGATAGAGGCTAACAGACTATTCCAGTCGTGAGCAAACTTTGGATAAGATTAACAACGCCAAATCCCAACCTCAATCCAGACTTTATTCCCTGTGGGCTCCACCACGAACCATCTAAACTTTGGGTAAAATTAACAAAGATAAAAGGCAAGCGAATCTAGACTTCATTAAACTTTTTTTTGTAGATGCCGAAGATTTGCAGCCCCGCAATAAGATCTTCAAAGGAAAAATTTGGATAAAAACCGATAAAAACAGTTTTTGAAAGTATGTTTTTTTAAAAACTTTGGGTATATGAGCCGATCATCGCAATTTAATAGGGAGTCAACGCTCAAGCGAACGCTAATAGTCCCAGGAACTAATAAGTCATGTTCTAAGTTCTAAGTTAACCTTTCACTTTTATTTTGATAAATGGAATGGATTGAGGAATATAAATGGATTGAATTGCTATTTAGAAAGAAATCAAGAGAACAAAATGGAGCTAAGTGTCCGTAGTTATTGTGGTTTATAGGGTAGATAAGAATCAAGATATCTTTAGGGTTTCTTTAGGGATATCTTTATATGAGCAATTCGAAATTATTTTTTGTGCTTTAATTAGTTTTGAGTTGTAGCTTTCATCTTTTGTTTTTGGAATTTAATAGAAAAATCAGATGTTGGTTTGGGTGTTTAGAAAAAGGTATTTTCTATTTAATTTTTACAGCAACATGTTTTACTCCTAGTACAAGTTTTTATTAGTGTTTGAGCTCTTATGATCTATAGACTTTATATTAGTTTTTAGAGTACTGAATCAGCTGCTCATTATGAGAACTTAGTTACAATCTCTAAAAATTGCTTGAATAGACCTTGCTTGTCTTGGAACAAAGTAGGTTCACCAATACTAACTCATGACTTAAGCATTTCCAAGGGTATTTTCTATTTTAATAATATTTGTAATTAGAATGAGTAATACTTTTGTATATTCACCCTATGAAATTTTGTATACAAATTAATTTTGAAGTGATGAAAGACATGTTATTCGTGTTTGGCACTTCACATCATTTGTTGGTAGAATATCGGGTAATTATAATCATTATCTTTGGAATAAAAATTGAAACATAAATTTTTGAAAGGGATGTTGTTATTATCCTTTAAAAGAGCCTGAGCCTATGCTTATCATTGAAGATCTTAATGGATGCTCGTTGAAGATGCTTGACGTGGTTCATTGTAGTTTATTTATTTTTATATTATATGTTTCCTTTTTTTTCCAAGATCCATTAGTGAATATTTTTAGTCTCTTTATCCTTACATAAGTACACTAAAGTCTAACTTATGTTCTCATGTTCGCATGTCCCATTTTTCCTTCTGTTCAATTCTAAACTAACCTTAAAATTTAGAGAAAGCTTAACTAGCCTAATGTTGTTGATAATGTAGATCCAATGTTGTTCGAAGAACATTAGTTTATAACATATCCAATTTTGTCTTCCCTGGCTTGAAAATTTAACTGGGGTTATGTTTTCATGAATTTTAAATACAATGGATCTCAAAATTGTTTGGAACATGTAAGCATTGCATATTTATGAGGGATTCTAATGGATTATTAGAGCTTTGGTTCAACATTTCCTCTTTTTTAGTTGTTTACGCATAATTTTTTTCCTTTGATTATTTGGTCACCATTGTAGAGAAATATATGTTATTTTGGTCACCATTGTAGAGAAATATATGTTATGTGTGGAATTTCCTAATATATACACGCATAGAAAAATAAAATAGTAATTCGTATGTCAAATGATTTATTGTAAATTGGATTTTCTCTTAACTTTTTTGTTTAGGAGATAAGATAAGATAAATATAAGTTAAGATGGGAGAAGAAAACAATTATTTCTTGTCTTGAAGTTTATTTTTTTATTCAATCATTGTGCCTGAATGAATAAATTAATCTTTAGTTATGTTGAAATGGGACCATACTAGATAGTTTGCATTTGGTGCACCGACATGCAGTTTATTGGGTAAAATTCTACAATATGTCTTTGCGCTACAGAAAGATTTGTCTTTGTGGTCCTTTAAAGACCACCTTGAATTTAAATTGGAAACACCACAACACCACAACTTTCTATTATTATCCTTTAATATAGTTTTAGGGGATTGAATTAGTTGTCAATCGTTTTCCTTTAGTTGAAACAACTTGATTTTTCTCCTAGTTGGATTTCAAAGGCTTAATTTTGTTTTTTAATAGAAGGAGTGTTACAAACTACATGATGTTCCTCTATTACTTTTACTAATAAATATCAAGAACCAAAAACACGTAGTTCTTCTGACGAGTTGAAACTAGATCTTGCACCTATTAATGAATGAAAACTAGATCCCTCGCCATCCCTACCAAAGTTATATAAACATATAAAATTGTTCTAGGATCCATGAAAAATATCTAATAAGTGACAAGATCTATGAATTTAGCAAACCTTTTCATAAATAAAAAGGTTATTGACATTTTGGAATTTTAACACATACTTGGGAATATGAAAACTATAAATAGAAATGAATCTTCAAGCCATAAAAATTCTTTGATGGAGATGAAAATAATTGTTTGGCTTGATGATGTTTTATGTATTCAATTTGTTTCTCACGTTACATTTAGCCTTATCCAATAGAAATATTTGAATATCTATAAATATCATTGTTTATGGATCCTTTATTCAACATTGTACATTAGTGTGTTGGATGCCAATAGTGATTTTTTATTTGTTCCATACCCAATGTGAAGCTCGAAAGTCAATTTTTTCTCTTTGAGAAAAAATCTGAGTTCATATAGTTTCCTAAAAATTTCTCATCTAGTAGCATAGGAAACCTATTAATGCAGAACATCTAATTCCAAAAAAAACTCTTAAAAATAATGCTAAAGAAGAAACCACATTTTATTATATGATGAATTATGTACTCTATACTACTTATTCTCTCGTCTCCACTTTTAGAAAATGACCACACAACTCACTAAGAATGTTATTTTCTCAATGCCCTCTACGTCGACTGATATTCAACCACTACTACAAATTTTTGAACTCGACCCTATTCGCTTGATCCAAAGTTTGAACTTGTATTATTGCATTTCCATATTTGATGGAACACATATGAAATACATTATACTTCCATTAGATTTTGATGACCTCATTACAACAGGGTCACTTCAAAAGTGTTCCATTATACATGTTAAAGTATAGATCCCTTCACCTATTGGTGCACCATGTAATTTCATTACATGCTTTCAATTTAAAATTTACATATGGTTTCCAAAAATAATTTCCATTCTAACAATTGTTCCTATGATTTTTATTTATCGTATACGTCTATCACACTATTGGACTTTGAGATTATTGCTACATTTGCACCTTTATTTCGAAATCCAACAAATATAACTATCTCAATTAGTTCTCAATAATACACTCCCTTCTTCTCAAACCAAGATCCTTCATTGAAAAGACACTACCCCCTTCCTCCTATTTTAATCCCATCCATCAATCCACTCCATATTCCCATAAAATACTAAACCTTTGCCATTCAAATTGGTCCATAAAAGGTTTCACACAAAGAAAGACACATCTCTGTCAATTTCAAAATTAACATGGATCTGATAAAGTATTTGTATTTTACCTCTTCAATGTATAAATTGGAGAGATAAATATCACTTGTTTCAATGATGTTTCTTATTCTTTATTTGAAAAAATCTAGGCTGAAAATTTGTACATTATCTCAAAAGGCAGTCTGAAATTAGATAACAAGTAGTACAACCACTTAAACAATGATTGGGAGATCTTGTTGAATGAAACATATACCATAGAATATGTCCTTGGCGAAAGAGAACATACTTCAACGATGCATTTCAATATAATATCAATCAATGAAATCATAACAAAAAAAGTCAACTCAATTGTTGATGTTGATGGTATTATTATTAACATCTCCCCTGCATGCACTATACATAGAAAATATACCTCTCAAGTTACTAAACAAACAACACACCTTCAATATAGGTCTAGATATGTAAATTAAGGGGGAGCCTTGGAAGATAATTCTTCCATACTCATATTAGACTTAGTTACATATTTGTAGGAGGATTTTGAGAGAATATCTCAACCTCCCTATTTATATTTAGATTTGGTTGGATCTCACCAACACCATAAATAAATATTGTAATGTATTTGTGTGATTTGTGAAAAAATATAATAAAAATTGTTTCTTTGTGTGTGCATCTATGTTTTTTAATTGATCCATGTTTAATCTATGCTCTACAATCCAATACATGAGGGCGATGTTGTCACTTAAAGTTAAGTTAAAAAAATGAAAATAAAAATATATGTGTTGGCTAATATATGTATATACAAGAGCTGTTGTGAGTAACATTACTTTAATAATAATAATAATGTTACTTTTAAAAATTAAGGTCAATCATAAATAAACTGGTTCAATTTTCACCTTTATTTTACATCAAAGAGTAATGTAAACATTTTAACTCGGTGAAAATAAAATAAAATAAAATAACAAAATAAAATTAACCCTATAAAAATGAAATAATAAAACAAATAAAAATGGCCCATAGTTTTAAGAATCCATGGTATTCATGTGGAATATAACTTATTTTGGGGGAAATTAAACTAGCCTAGATCCATCAACCTATTTCACCTTTGTTTTACATCAACCTTATATAGTAATAGAAACATTTTAACTCGGTGAAAATAAAATAAAAATAACCCTATAAAAATTAAATAATAAAAAAAATAAAAATGACTTATGGTTTTAAGAATCCATGGTATTGACCCATGGTATTCATCTGAAATATAACTTATTTTAGGGAGAAATTAAAATAGCCTAGATGCATCTTAGTTTGATGTTATATTTAGTTACATAATTATGTGTAGAGAATGATGGTGTTGAATCTATGTAGCCTATAAAGGCAATAAAATTTTATTTATATGTTCACCTTAGATATTTGTTTCACCTTCAATATTTGTCTAGATATGTTAGGAAGTGGGGAGCATATTAGTAAAAATGTAATTACTTTCAATTGCACCCAGAGGTGCAAAATTTTCTAATAAAGATGAGTGGGGAGTGTGGAATGTAAAAATCAAGTAAAAGATATGTAGTTCATGATTAAAGTGGAAATTATTGTGGAATTGAAGTATTTTATATAGTTCATGATTAAAGTGGAAATTATTGTGGCATTGAAGTATTTTATATATGACTTGGTTTTTTTTTATTACTATTTTTTTAATTGGTTAATGTATGTATAATTTTGCTGTGTTTAAATTTAATGTTTAATGACAAAATCTTCTTAATAATGGGCTCTAAAGTATCTATGGTGCAAACAAAAATTAAGTAGACATTAAAACGAGTTAATTATAATAAATATTAACAAACAAAATAGTAAAATTAATTAACATACAAAATAATAAAATTACCAAATTCAAATGTAATTTTATACCAATTTTATGTTTATTAAGCACTGACTTTTTCATTCTTACTGAAAGTCTGAAGTACCCACTTTTTTATTACCCACTTTTTTATTCTCACTTAACGAAATTTCTAAATTCTACAAAGTTGTGAGCTTTAAAAGTCATCAAGAACATGAAAACAAATATACATAAACCAAAATGTATTTCAATTATATTCTACTTAAAAATGAAAAAAATAACAACATTATAACAACATTTATTTTAATAATATTGAATTTCATAAAATATTCAAACCCCATAACTAATAAAAATATATAGCCTAAAAGAAAAATAAAAACACCTATTATTTGTGAGTTGCTCGCCAAAAACTAGTTAAATGAAAACCAAACAATCTTATCAAAAGGAAAATTCAATATCTTAGAAAAAACAATTAGTTTATAAAATATTTTAGAAAAAGACATTTAATTAAATTTTATTTTAATTACCAATAAAGTTATAAAAAGTTTGGAAAAGAAGACAAACTATATAAACAAAGGGCATTGATGTGAAACTATCTTGGAGCATGCGGGTATGAGAATTTGTGTTTTGTTCGTCATTGACACGCACAAACCTTATCCTTTTTCCATTCCCATATGCAAATTTTGGTCTGGACAATCGTCCATGCCTGTAGGATTATGATTAATTTCGAAGTTTCGTCGGTGGAGAACACATTTTTGTTGATAATCAATCGCTTAGATGACACCCTTGCAATTCACGGTATTCATTTATTGAATAGACAAAACTTTAGTTTAACAAGTACTGCAAGCGGTGGTAGTTCCTGTCGATTTGATACACATTTTATCGATTTCCATTTTTTTTGGCCACCTTCATAATAGCTATCAATTCAGCGCTAGCGGGGAGCTTAGAGATTGTTTGGCTCATTTTCTCAGTCCACAAATAAAATCGTTTTCTTTGAGGCCGCAAAGGAAATCCACTCACCTTGTCTACAGGGTCCTAGAGGCTGGATTTTGATCCAGAATCTGTCAAAATACGGAACGAAATGCCAACTTATCCAAATGCCTGTAAATAAACTGATAATAAACTCTATGCACCAGTAGTTGCCTACACTTCCCCCGATAATAGTCTTCTAGTGAGGATCCTGGAGCTAAGGAAATCCACAATCTTAGCAAGGAAGTGAAGGAAATAAGCAGCAATAAAAGGATGCAGCATAAGCCAGGGGTAAAAGACAAATCACCTTTTAACACTCCAACGTACGACAACACAGGTGTTCTTCCAAACAAACTTTACAGTACAGTGACGCAAAGGAACACTAAGAATAAGAATCATATAACTTCAAAAAAAAAAATAAAAAAAATTGCAAGGTTTTACATGATGATTTGTAAAGGTTTTGTGAGACCTGAAAACAGAGCCCGCTTTGAAAAGATAAAGAGAGTGAACACTCTTTTACTCTGTTCTTGCTGTCTGTGTTAGAGAATTCGAAAATCCACTTGGGAGAAAATGAAGGTGCACACAGAGACAGAAAGCTTATTTTATTTATGGATGGCATTTAGTTATACTTATGTGGGTCACTATATTTTAATTTTCTGACCCAACTTTGGTTGTTATGTTTAATTGCACCATCTCCATAACTGAAGGGCTTCTCTCCATTGTTTATAAACTAACTGAAAGGAACAACATCTTGCACAGCTTGTTATTATGATCATATATAGCTCTCGATGGTTTAGGAAATACGTTCCATATTAATGAACAGAGGTAGGTGCAGTGAAGGCTGGTATCAATTGCTAGTAATTTATTGACCCAGGGTGTTGAGGAGCGTTCATCTATATTGCATGTCAAGTAAACTTTAAACTTTACATTTCAGATTCTACCTTCAGAAAATACAAAAATACAAAGCAGGATGCTTACATTTCAGGTTCAGTCGCTGGACGAGGGAGCTTGAGTGGCTCGGCAAGAGAGCTTCAGATTGGCAGGATGAGAGCTTCAAATTCGCAGAATCGGCTGGATGACCCAGCCCGCTTCCATTACCAGAATCCAGTGCTACCCATACCTAAATTCTCCCTAAATATTCTGTACTTGCAGCGATGAGCTCTCTCTGTTTCTTTACTTGCAGCGATGAACTCTCTGTTTCTCTACTTGCAGAGATGAACTCTCTGTTTCTCTACTTGCAACGATGAGAATGAGTTATGTGTATTGCACTTCCATGGACGATTTGATTAGCTGCGATGCTTGATTTCTGATTATTGCATGAGTTCATGTGTATTGATGCTTTCTCATTCCTGTGAGAATGAGTTCCTGTGCATTGACGCTTTCTTATTATTGCATCTCTTTCTTAGGATTCAGAATGAGTTCTTGTGGTAAGAAGAACCAGGTTGAATGGAATCTCTCTTGGCCGTGGAATAAATAGTAGTGGCATACCACAACTATGGTGGCCCAAGCCATCAATTATGTAGAGGCATACTAAGATTTGATGGAATGTGTATCAATTTTACAGTATTTGAGACTGGAAATCCTAGTCAGATAGGAAATTTCAAAATTACCAGCAGTTAATAGGCCATGCTCGAGGTTGTTAAAATGCAATTTATCAGCTATTGTTTATAGGGTCACCGTTCTGATTCATGAACTTATTGGAATTGCGCTTGAGATCTGACGGGTCTGACAACCATCCACGATGAAACATACAAGGTGTTTGTACTTGAAAAAAGAAGAGCAGACTGAATAATAAGATGTGGGTTACCATGAAAAATATAGAGCAGGGTGAATATAAGAAGAAAGCGAGATGGATTACCAGGAATGCTTGTGTAGAGGCAGGGTGCATCTTCAGAACATCTCTCTAATAATAATTAGTAGCGAGGAGCTTCATGGTCCCTGCATATCCTTGACTTACACCATAAACAATCATAACCACTCCCAGGAATGGAGCCCCAAACGTCTCCCTCATCACTACAAACCATGAAATCAAATCTTTCACAACTTGCCATGGGCTCCAAAGCCTCCTGCGTGTTGCTCCCTCTTCCTTTTCACTGAAATTGCTTACAACATCAACAGCTGAATCACCATGGCCTTGCAGCTCCTTCACCAAAATGGGTACAATTGCGTCATCTTCTCCTCCATTCGTGTTCATGTTTATTTTTCTGCCCCCCTCACACAAAACACAATTTCTTTCAAAATCAGACTTTGCTTTGGTTCGGTCTAATATGTTCCTATGATAAATATAATATGGTACAGTACATGACACTCTGCGGTGGGGAGATGTGTTGCCATAAAAATAAAACAGTGGCCAGTGGCGACAAGTTGCTATCAAAATATACGGCAAGTGACCATGACGGATAAAGGTGGCATGAATAGGAGCCATAAAGGTGGCATACATATAAACTTTGGATAAAAAATAAGGAAGGCAATCTAGATTTTGGATAGAGGCTAACAGACTATTCCAGTCGTGAGCAGACTTTATTCCGCGTGGGCTCCACCATGAGCCATCTAAACATTGGGTAAAATTAACAAAGCTAAAAGGCAAGCGAATCTAGACTTCATTAAACCTTTTTTAGATGCCAAAGATTTGCAGCCCCGCAATAAGATCTTCAAAGGAAAACTTTGGATAAAAACAGTTTTTGAAAGTATGTTTTTTTAAAACTTTGGGTATATGAGCCGATCATCGCAATTTAATAGGGAGTCAACGCGAACGCTAATAGTCCCAGGAACTAATAAGTCATGTTCTAAGTTCTAAGTTAACCTTTCACTTTTATTTTGATAAATGGAATGGATTGAGGAATATAAATGGATTGAATTGCTATTTAGAAAGAAATCAAGCGAACAAAATGGAGCTAAGTGTACGTACTTATTGTGGTTTATCTTTAGGGTTTCTAAGCATATCTTTGAAAACTCATTTGTCAAACTTTGCAATTTTTCTCTTCGGAAGAGAAAGTTGAGCCATGGATGGGGTACTTCCCATAGGCCGCGAGAGGGCAATTTTAACTCCTACGTGTGAAATCAATCTAGGAAGTCAACACAGGGCATATCCACTGTAAACAATGAAGAAGGAATGAAGTTGAGAACGTCCATAAGCGAGTTTATTTCCTGCATCAAACAAAATGATTTAAAATCCCATGAAAAAATCCACACCCTTAGCCACTATCAATATTCAATTCGTTCGAGCAGCACTGGTGGTGTTGCTGCTCGTATTGGGAGCAATGTAGCGGGTTCGAGTCCCGGGGTTGTTTATCCATTAGGTGGAGAACATGCATCTCCAGCGCTGCTTTTAAGTTCTTTGCCTATTTAATTGAGCGAAGAGGATTTGAGGCAGGAATTGGAGGTCTGGGGTCGTGTTCGTGCATTGGATTTGGAGAGAAGAAAAGAAAGGCTTGTGACAGTTCTTTATTATGATTTCGTTCATGTGAAAGCAGGTTTGTGACAGTTCTTTATTATGATCTCGTGCATGTGAAAGCAACATTATGATCTCGTGCTTGACAGAAATCTAGGAGCAACATTTGATGAGCAATAACAATTGCAACAACATTACAATAGTCTGTTGCATTAGTAAAAAGAAAAGGGAGCTGAAGATCATGAGAATGAAAACTTTGATGACCATGACCATGATGGAGGAGAATGTTCTCGGGTACAGTTCCATCTGTGAAGAGGATCATGGTATGATTAACACATTAAGGAAATAATTGCATGGCCATGGCGAAAGGCCAACTCCTCTGGCCATGAAAATTATCTCTAACGTATTCGACGCAGAAAGGTCTGCGGTCAAGAAAGACAAGAAGCACACAACTCTTTTCACTCGTAAGTGTTTTTTGTAATGGTAAGTTGGAGGACAAGAATCATTTTGATGGGCTGCAATGAACAATGTTTGCAAATCTAAATCCCTAATAGAAAAAAGTCTTCCACATGATTACATTTTATCTAATATTTTCTTTCAAGTGGTCTACTTTTTATTGTAATTTTTCTTTATCTTTGAAGTTCGAAATATTGAGTAAAATGTAATCTTTAGACTTAGATGTGAGATAAATACTAGGTAAAATGTAATAATAATACATTTTAATTAGTATTTCCCTCCATGACAACAATCACTTTTTATTGGAAGTGGTAATAAATATTGAGAGTAATATTATATTTTATCTAAGATTTCCATTCACCCAATTAAATTTTTATTAAAAGTTTTCTTTATATTTAAAGTTTATAAGTAAACTTACTAACATTTCATGTTAAAAATAAACAACAAAAACATAAAATTCATAATTATATTTATATTTATATTTATAATTAATTATAATTAATAATTAAACTAATTTAGATACATTTTAACTCCTGATCTATCAAGCACCCATCAAGATTACATTTTTAAAGTGAAGAGTTCTGGTCCCTCTAGGGGCTTGGTAGATACATAGTTAAGATAGATCTAGGCTCGTATACTCTAAATTCTAATTCTATTTATATATAGATGAATGCCTTTCTGCTTGGTAGATACATAGTTAAGATAGATCTAGGCTCGTATACTCTAAATTCTAATTCTATTTATATATAGATGAATGCCTTTCTGATTAGTCACATCGTTAGGATTTCAGAATTCTAAATCTAATTATTGTTTTACATTCATTTGTACATTAAAAAATATACTCAAAATTCTAAGTCAAAATTTTAAATTTTAAATAGTTTATTTAAGTGTTTCTAAAGAGTTTTAAAAAATATACTTCTGGCTCATTGTCAAAAGTGAAAATATAAGATCTAAATATATATTTTTTTAAAATACTTCTTGCTCATAGTCAAAAGTGAAAATATGATTTTTTTTACTGTTAACTATTTTATCTCTATAAATTTAATATAAAATTATGTTACTTCACGTGGATATCCAAATATTTTATTTCTACATGAGAGTAAAAATGAAAGATTTTTACACATCTCTTATGCTCTAAACATGTTTATTCATTTTTCATTGTTTTTAAGATAATATTTTATTTTTATTCTTACTTTAAATGACATTTGTTAATTCCATATTGAACGCAGACATAATTACACATTATCCTCATATTGTGTTGTAAATTAAACCTTTCGACCTAATCAACACACAATACATTTCTTACATAAATACAACTGTAACATCTACTCATCAAATAGAAAACATTTACACAATAGTAAAATAAAACAAAAAAAAATTCTTTTATATCCTAACTAATACCCTAACATATTAAGTTAACCATTCTAAGATTATATCTATGGATACAATAGAAATATTAATTGATTTAAAACATAATATATATATGAGGGGCACTATATTTCCTTAACCCCTTCGGCTAAGCCCTAGGTAAGAATCCTCATCACATAACATATATATAGTGTTATATTTTTATAACCATGTTATATCAGTTTTGCCGACCTATCATATCTACTAAGATCTATACACACGACATTACATTGGAATTGGCATATATAAAAATGTTATAATTGTATTACAATACTCGATTTCATTCATGATTTCGTCTGCATTGATTTGTTAATTTAATCCCCTGTCATCCGGTTGCATCAACGTCATCGAAGGTAAGCTTTGCGAGGTATAAATGTTGATTGTTTTTAATGAGGGTTTAATGATCCACTTACAGATGATCTTACTCAATTGACAAGTCGGTGTTTCTTAGCACTTTGATCATTTTTTGATCAACAAACAATTGTGGGTTGGAGGTGGTTAGGGTGTAACCCTACCTCTCTCAAACCCTAACTGTGTTATTTGTGTCGCTCTTTTTCCAGTTCTGTAACTCCCGCCACCATGGCTATTCCTCGGGCTGTTCTGTGCTACGATGAGGTATCAAACCTCTCGTCCTTACCTGTATGCATTATAATGTCATTCTTTATGCATTATCTTGAGGCTTCACACAGTTCTTCCTTCCTCATGGCGCTGAGGGTTTTCTTTATCATTTCCGCTTGCAGTTTTAATGCTTGGTTTTTCTGCACTCCGATCCTGCCACCGTGATGAAACTTTGTCCTCTCTCCAAGGCCTTGCTCCTGTTGGAGATGCCCACTCGAACACCACGAACCGGGTTCAGGTAACTATTCAATCTCGTGGAAATGTTAATGGCACTAATTTACATTGTTATTCCCGTGATTGTGTTTTTATTGACCCCGTGACTTATTCATTCTTGGCAAGTTTGTCGTGCCCGTGTTTCATAGAAAATGAGGTAATTTTCTTACCAAGGTCATGTTTATAAAACTCATTTTCATCTCGTTTTCTTTTCTGTAATTTCATGAAGAATGGTCTATTTGAGATTATGATATTTGTTATTGTTTTCTTGTAGGTAACGTTGTGGCCACCCTACTTCCTCTATCAATAGTTCTTTGGTTACGACCTGCCTCACGCGATTTTCTCAATGTCTAATTTAGGTATCCAACTTCTCCGCTAGAAATATCGAGTTGCTCACAATTTTTGATGGGATTGTTTTTAGTTTACATGTTGGGATTATGTTCTGAGCTTATCGGGGTTTCATTTACTCCTCTGAACTATCTGAGGCTCTCTGTGAGGGAATTTTTATTATTTAGGTTTGGGTTTTTTTTTTTTTGCGAAGTGCCCAAAGTAATGGAGGTTAACCCCATACTGTTGTTTTGAAGGTAGTATTTCACATACTGTATCTTATTACTGTTTTTCTTTAATATTGAGCTCAACTCTCTGTAAATACTTAACTTATCATCTGTCTCTTTAAAGACTTAATTTATCATTTGTCTCTTTAAAGACTTGTTCACAAAGTTTGTGTTATTTAAGCCGAAACATGCTTTTTACCATGCATGTGACTATGTTGTTGTATCTTGCTTTATGTTTCTGCTATATAATTTAAGTTTACCCTTGCGAGGGAAGAGAATGGATATTTCATGTTATTCCTTTACGAGTTATAGAGTATTTATTCCCATTGAAGTTGCTTAGGTTATTTATTGTAGTGTCTCATATTAATTGTTGTTAAAGATATCTTGTAGAAATATTACTTTCATTGGCTATAAATATATTTTACTGTTCCATATTTATGTTCCTTTTATAACGTGACAACATAATCTTGTTCTATACAATCTATTCTTTTACAAAATTTAACTCATTTACTGTAGTTTTGATGTAATACACAACAAGGTTAAACCTGCTCAATTCTTTGTAATTGTTTACAGTAATATATTTCTTATTTGTTTTTAATAAATCCCCAAGTGTCCAGGCCATCTATTTATAAAAGAGGGTTCTTTCCCCAACCCTCAGTCCGTGTACAATTTACTCATCCTCAAGAAGATTGTTCTGTCTGGGGTTTTTCTTTACTCCGGATGAAACTATCTGCTCTGTCAGTATTTTACCCTCACTCCAAAGTCAGGCTAATTTACCGAATTGTCCTCTTACAGTTATAAAGTATAGAATAAATACAAAATCTAGAGTAAGTATATTTCTATAGTTTATTGTGCTATTAATTTATTCATCAGAGTTAACACATTCCCATTCACATTATACATATATTTTTTTCAGAGTAAGTACTTTCAGAAATAAAAAGTGGAATACTTTAGACTAATTATTTTCATGTTCATAGTACCTACTTCAATAAACAGAGCTGATGGTTTTCTCCCAACCATGAGAGAGGCTATTACGTGCTCTGCTCCCCGCGTCCTCCTCATCAGAGTGGGATTTCTTAACAGTTTACTCTGGAGAGAGACCTCAAGACTGTTGTCCAGTCTTTTCTTCCATTTCAGGTTTTTATCAGAGTTCCACTGGCTCCAACCATCTCTAGATACTCTCACCATTCAGCTATCTTGCTGTCTATTACCTTGTTGCACAAAACCCCTTTTCCTCATTAGGGTTTTCTTTTTATTCCCAAAGGAAAGGTAACTATCAGGTAACTTCTTTTAATCTAACCACTCTGGTAACTTGGACACTTAACCATAATTTTATGGAGACCACTCCATAATCAATCTTTATATATATATATATAAATGAATTAAACCTTCGTTTAAAAATTCTCTTAATATAATCATTAAGCGAGTTTAACTTAAACAAGTTTAAATGTATCAATTAAAATAATATAACAACTCAAATCCAGGTGTTACAACCACCATAAACATATATACATATAATATTATCATTACAAGGAAAAGACCCTCTAGTGGAGGTTATAACGAAGGTTTTAGTGTTATAAAATTTCCCACAATTGTCAAAAAAACATTTGCTACAATATCTGTTTTCGGTAACGGAGGTTTTGGCAGAGTTTCTAAAGGAATTTCAACACCACTAAAAAAACCTAGTCGCCAGAGGTTATTACAGATGTTTTTTTCATCGGTGCGCTAATCAGGTGTCAACACACCGGTGCATTTTTGAGTGATGGAAAACAAGCATCAAGATGGAAAACAAATATAGGACACCTTGGGGCGTTTAGAAACATCCCGATGCGTGTCAGCCAGACAATCTCCCTGGGGCGGTCAAAGGTGCATCCACCGGGATGTTAAGGTCTACAACTGCATCGGGCGCACTGCAGGTGATACAACACACCGGGCTGTTCAACACAGGTCATATCAACACACCAGTGCATAGTATTATACAAATGCACTAGTGCGCAGTATCACACAAACGCATTGATCGTTCTAATTGGTATTGGGATTTGTGTGGTGCCCATAGGTCGTATCAACACACCGATGCAGAGTATTATACAAAAACACTGATCGTTCTAATTGGTATTAGTATTTTTGCAGTGTTCATAGGTCGTAGATATGCACCGATGAGCAGTCTCACATAAACGCACTAGTGCACAGTATCACACAAACACACCGAGAGTTGTAATTGGTATTGGTATTTGTGCAGTTCCCATAGGTCGTAGAAACGCACCAGTGCGCATTAGAATAAAAACGCACTGGTCCACATTAAATTACATGCACCGGTGTTCATTTTGTATTTTTTAGAAACATCGACCTGTGACATTGCAATTATTGTGATTTTTTAAAATTCATTATTTATCAAAAGTCGAAACATATCTTATAACAATATTCATATCAATCAAATTTTTATTAGTGCATTTGAATGTGATCTTTGGATTAATTTGTTATGTCATATCATAATTATTGTGATTTTTTAAAAATTCATTATTCATCAAAAGATGACACATATCTTATAACAATATTCATATCAATTAAATTTTTATTAGTGCATTTGAATGTGATGTTTGGATTAATTTGTTATATCATATCATGAGATTTCACATCTCTTCATTATAATATTTAATCATCCATATATTTAATTAGTGGTGTTACATTTCACAACAACAATGGAGAACGCAATAGAATAAATTAAAACATATTTTATTATATATATATATATATATATATATATATAAGACACTTTTTTTCATACAAAATGGGACGTTATTGGTATCCCTTTGTCTTTCAATTGGGACAATATGTCCATTTTATTAAACAAAATGTCTGATTTCATAGACAAATATTTCAAAAAATACAACAACTTGCTTTGATATCCAAACAAAATGATCATCATTCTTTGCTTGAACTGCTGTTACTACTCGAGCTACTTCCATGACTTGGGTTATTTTGAGGAATGTTTTGTTCACGGTGTTGATTGTTTTCTTCTTCTTCACCTTCCATCTACAAACATAAAATTAAACTGTAATGAGTGTATATACATTGGTGAGAATAATGAAAATTGCAATATTAAATAATATACAGCATTGTACCCCAGATGCGGGTGTCTCGCTGTAAAATTTCAGGCCACTTGGGCACCATGTGGCAGGGCACCTGTCAGCCCCACGCGCCCGCACATGGTCGCTCGCCCGCTAATAAATGTAGGAGCATGACGACCATAACTAAATTCTCCCCTATATTTTTTGAGATGTCCTTCCACTGCAGAGCATTAACGGCTCCTCATCCTACTAACATGGCTATTAATTCGGTCTGCCACACTCCTCAGGCCTCCATTCGGTTCTCCATCCAGCTCTCTATGTTTGCCTCCTGCATTTCCTTTCAGCGCTTGGCTCTTGGCCCTGCTCAGTCTTGGTGTAGTTGTCCCTCGACGAATTTTGGTGGTGGGAGCTCCTCTCCTGCTCCAAAGAGCGTCCCCTCCTTGTCTTGCGCCTCTGCTCCCTCACCCGTCATACCAAGGCATCACAGAATACGTTTTCGACGTGCTAGTGGGCATGAAATCCCCTCTAGACCTCCCCTATCGATGGCCATGGGTAAGGAATTGAACCTCTTTGTGGGTTGGGAGGAGCCGAGCAGGCTCGAACCTGTCAACCTCTTTGCTCAATTGTCCCTTCACCTCCCTGACTCCCTGCCTAATTACTTTGGCATTCATCCCAAGAAACACCTGCGCAAGTCCCCTATTCAGTCTGAGTCGGTCTTCATTCCCCACAAGATTAAAGCCCTGCCCATGCATACCGCTTTCAATAGTATCCATTGCACTATCAGTGGCTCGGGTTCCAGTGGTGGTCAAGGTTCTAGCAGCGACAAAGGCAGCAAGGATGAAGGCACAAGCACACTTGCAGCCACCTCCAACTAGCTAGATGCTCAAGTGTCACCTCTACTTCCTACTTCTACCCACGTGCCGAGCAAGGAGGATGATGAGTCTTTTTATGTTTGAAGGATTGTGGAAGAAGATCCCAACCCTCCCAAGAAGAATGAAGGTCTACCCTAATTCCAATTGTTGGGTGCTCTTCTCTCACTCCAGTTATCTCATGGCATTCTCTAATTTGAATATTTTTTTGGAACCTTTCTCTGTTATGTTTCAGTTTCAGTTTCAAAAATGTTTATGCTGGTTTCCCATCCTGGCCAGCTTTTAATTTTTGCTACTTGTGGACTGGTTTCCCCATATGGGGTAGTCCTTATTTTGTTATCAAACTCTTGACACTTCCCTCTGGCATTGGCTTGCCAAATCCAGAGGACGAGCTTTGTAATGTTTTTTCATGTATAATATAATAGAAATAGACTAAATTAGAAAAAAAATATACATCAATGTAAATAAAAAATAAATGACATACCATAGAAACAATTGACTCATGAAGTATACACATTCTTTCAAAACCAAATTTCATGCCATCTTTCAAGATTTCATCTGTTGGCGTAGTTCCATACTTTGTTCCCGGCAAGTTTTATACCCCATAATAAATCATATATTTAATATAAAATATTTTTTTGTTCTATTAATTATAGAAGGAGCTAAGTAAAACAAGATCGATACATGCTTACAAATTCTACAATTAATTTCTGATATGCCAACATATACTGACAACCCATATTTATCCCAATGTCAATCAATTCGTGTGATGGTTCTTCTTTGTATGTTAGCACTTGTTTGAAGACAATCAATGATGATAGTTGTAAAAAAACTTAAAATATACAAAAATGAAATCTAGTTAAGTTGTTATAAGGAAGTAAAAATTACTCACGAACTTAGATATCATCCCTTTTCTTCCTTGTCGTCCTGTTTTATGTGCTGAATGGGTTCCATTTTCTTTTCTTTTCTGCAAGATACTGGAAAATTAATGTTTAATGCTAAATTGTTTATTTATTGTACCTAATCAAAAAAATATATGATTACATAGTACATTTGAAGCACGTTGTTGTTGAGATGGCTCCTCGTGCGATGCAATTATGTCCATTTCTTTGACCATCTCCCTATACACATTTTTGGACATTCCTACTGGCATATTTCTGATATAAGCTCCTTCATCTTTTGATATTTTCATAATCTTCTTGAAAATGTAACATGAAAATAAACTATTTAATTTTTATATTGATATATGAAAAGTAAATATAACAAAAATGATATTTATAAATTATTTCTTTCTAGTAATATATACATATAATTCTAGAAAAACATTTAAATGAATATTACTTTTTCATTCCTTCTTTTTTGTTGTTGTACGTTTTTTATATTAAAAGTCTAACATGTCTCATTAACCAATTCTCTAGAAACTCTTCCTGTAGTTTAGATAAAATTTGGTTCTTGGAATCATTGGATTGATTTTTGTATTGTAAGTGGAAAGAACGTCTATACATTCGTTCCACTAGATCCCTCAAACTTTTGTAAAAGTTTTTCCCCCTTTCATTAACCTCCAGCACCACTCGAGATGAGCTAAGGAGAAATTCATTTTCATTTGCATGTTCTATTTTTTTTCTTTTCTTAGAACAAAATTCCTTTTCTGAGTTGTTGGTCCCTGTAGAACATTAAACATATGTGAATTAATAGATTGTTTGAAACATGTTTTTTTTCCACACGAAAAATTGTAGCTTTTATTAAAGAAAATAAAAGTTACATGTTGTATATGCTAAATGCATATGCAAATCAGCAATGAAGCTGTCAATAGATAGTTGTAGTGTAGAAAAAAATAAATACATCCATTATGTGCTGCATAAATAAATGATGCGGAACAAAAATCAGTAGTCTGAGAACATATATACAAAAGTAACTAAAAGAAAAAATAACAAAATATAGCTGCTACCTCTAATGGGGTTTGAACCCCATCCAATGATCAGGTACAAATGGATGATGAAAGTATTGATAATATGCATGATCATTCTACTCCTGAATCTCCATGTGAGCAGTCAATAGGTGTGTCGCCTCCTTGGAAAGGAGATCGGAAATTGAGTTCCTCTCCCTGTAAATGTGCCGACAAGAAATATGATCAAAATATGTTTTGTGATGTAGTAATTCATCCAAAATATTTTGCAGTGTGTGTACGTGGCAGGTTGATTGTAGGTTGAACCAGTCAATGATGATTTTGGAGACACCAAATATATATAGAGCATGAATATTTTTTGTGATGGTGAATTGTAGGAGGTATAGTTGACAAGAGAGTTCTACATAGTTATTGGTGCCACGTCCAAGTCCAATCTTGACTTTGTAATAATGTTGGGGTGAGTGATGAAGTAGGAAGCCACCACCATAGCCATGTATTTGTGCAGATTCATTGAAATAGGCATAAGGGAGTGTTAAGTCAATAATCTCAGGGGAGATAATTCGAGGCTGTGGAGGGGGTGGATCATCTACTATCAAGTGGTAAATGGAGATAATGTGGGCTGCAAATGAGGGCCAGTGATGTGGTATGTTTTGGAATATGGTCTGATTGCGGGCCATACAAATGCTCTAGAAGATTAATAAAGGCAGATTTATCAGCTTATGGGGAGCTGCAAAAGTCCACTAGGTCTCCCAAGCTTCAACAAGAGAAATCCCCTCCCAACAAAGATTATGATTAATGGAGTGGATAAGATGCTAGAGTTCATGAGTTGCATTACAATGAAGGAATATATGAATAGTATCTTCATCAGCCACATTACAAAGTGGAAATATATGGGGATCAATATGTGATATTTTCTAGAGATTAGCCCCCGTATGAATTTTATCAGTAAGAATACACCACATGAGGAGCCTAGCTTTCGCAAGTCCCTTTAATTTCCAGATATTGCGCCACCATGGGAGCAAGGATTCAAGTTTGTGAGATCGATAGATATGAATATACCCCTCTTTGGGAGTGTATAATCCCTATTTAGAGACAGTCCATATGAGTTCATCCTCCTAATCGAAAATTCTTACGCATGTATATCTTAATGCATCCAGATAATCAGACCATATCACAACCCATTGTGGTTGTATCTGTAGTTCCTAATGGCCTAACTAGCCTTGAGAAAACAAGGAGGTTTGGTTTCTGTCAGCAATGTGGTTGAGTGTCAGATAACCCGCATGATTGAGAGAGTCAATAAGTGCATGCAGGAGGAGGTGGGCATTGCCGCAACCCGTCCATGGATCCCAGCCAATACGAACCCTGGAACCATTACCAATTTTCCATGCCAAATCAGCATTTATATGTCGAATCGAGCCAAGGACAACGCTCCAAATCGTTGAACAGTTGGGATAGTGCACCGATAGAAGAAGAAGCCATTCAAGTGGATTAAGAGGATGGCTATATTTCTGAATGACCACCCTGGTCCCTAAGTTGTTGCCAGTTAGAATATGCCAGCCAAGTTTAACAGCCAGTGCCAATGCAAAGGTGGGTAAATATTTGATAGCCCAACCCCCCCATTGCTTAGGAAAAGAAATACAAGTCTATTTAGTCCAAGAAAAAGTGTGAACTTCTTTAGCACTGAGCCATAAAAAATTTCTTCATATCAGCTGTATCTTGTGAATTATTCCTTGAGGTATCCAAGCCAGAGACATCCAGTATACCGGAATGGCCTCTAAAATAGATTTGATAAGTGTCAATCGACCAGCCCCTTATAGCCAACAATGACAGTAGTTGTTCAGTCATTTTTCGATCTTGGTAATAAGCCAATTCCAATCAACAATTTTATATCTCACTGGTTTGAGGTAAAATCCCAGTACTTCAGTCCATCCTCAAATCTGGTGAGGGTAAATGGGAATCTCTGCTGTGCATAATGGATCTCATGTGGTGTGCATCCATGACAAGTCAAAGTAGATTATCTGTTATTGCATTTCATACCAGTAGTAGTACAAAATAGTAGCAGGATGGATCTAACCATAGTGGAATATCCAAGTTTGCCATTGAGAAAGAGTATGATATCATCAATAAATAGCACATGAGTGAGTATACAGTTTGCCAAGATGCGAATTCCTTTAATTCGACCATGTTATTTTTCATCAATGATACATCTACTAAGGCCCTCCATAATTAGGAGAAATAGAAGGGGAGATAACGGGCACCCCTGTCGAAGTCCCCGCTCGACATGAAAAAATTGGTTGCAGCCCCATTAATGAGAATGCTAAATGAAATAGATGTAATGCAACACATTATCCAATTAATAATATTTAAGGGGAATCCCAGATGAGTAAGAAGCATGTAGATGTAGAGCCAACTAGCTTGATCAAAAGCTTTTTCCATATGTATCTTGAGAATCATCCCTTTGATCATCTTAGTGTACATAGGATGTAGTCCTTCTTGTGCAATGCCTATAGCATCATGGATCTGTCAATTTTCAAGAAATGCGAACTGTTCAGGTGAGATAAATTTAGATAAAATGGGTTTCATCCAATTTTCAAGGATCTTGGCCATAATCGTGTAGATACATTTGCATAAAGAAATCGGGCGAAAATATTTGAAAGAGGAGGGATGATAAGATTTGGGGATAAGGGAAATGAAGGTAGCATTAAAGGTCTCATAGATGCACCCAGTTTTTCGAGTCTCTTCCACCACCTCCAGAAGATCATGTCCCAGTAGTTCAAACAAAGCCAGATAAAATTCCACAGACCATCCATCAGGTCCAGGGCTCTTGTCCTTTTTGAACCATTTAAGGACATATACTAATTCCTCGATCGATACAGGTGAAATGAGATCATCCTTTGCTACAGGATCCACATATATAGGAAAAAGGGAGGCCACCTTAATGATTTCAGCCAGTGAGGGTTGTAGAGGTGCCTTATAAATATCACGAAAATGATTGATACCCTTCTATGCAAGTTGAGAGAAGGTAGATGTAGTGGTACCATCCTCGTTGTCAAGTTCCCAAATGGTATTGATGGTATTTCGGCCCTTAGAAAATTGATGGAAGAATTTGGAGTTTTCATCACCTACTTTGATCCAAGTGGCATGACTTTTCAGTCTCCAAACTTCATCCTACTTTTGAAGAATCTTTAGGTGACCAGATTCTAGTTTAATAAGCTATGATTTCTCATCTTCTGACGAAAAACCTCCCCCAATAGAGCATTCCAGTCTGTGTATATAATGTTCAATATTTGTGAGCTCAAGTTCCTCTATTATTTTCTTGTTCCTAGCCCAAGTAATTGAATCCTTCTTAATTGAGAGAATTTTGTGTGAAAATATGGAGGATGGAGAATGAAGGCTTTGAGGTGGAGGGAGTCTCCACTAATTGTTTACTAATTTTATGTAGTTTGTGTCTTGTAACCACACAAAGCAGAATTTGAATGGAGTGGCCAGCTTGTTAAAGGCCCCCAGTGATTTCCAGGTATATCAGAGAGTGGTCTGAGATACCACTAGAGCTGATCCATTGTCTGAAAGAGTCAAGAGTATGTAGTAAGCCTTCCTTGATAAGGAAGCGGTCAAGCCTACGAGCAACCAAATCGACCCTAGTGCGCCTGTTCCGCCAGGTGGGAGAAGGAGTGGTTATGCGGGGATCCACCAGTTGAAGGGTAGAGAGAAGGTGTTTGAAGAAATCAGAGAGTGGATCCGCATGTGTATTAGGTCCCTAAGACTCAGAGATCCCAAGGGAGAAATTCAAGTCTCCAGCCAATACAATATTGTCAGAACAAAGCACTGATGAATTCATAAGAGAGGTCTAGAATCGCTGCCTGTTGGTGCAGGGTCCATAGGCATTAGTAATGCAAAATTGTAGACCAAGGGCTTCCGAGAAAATATCCATCCCTAGTATGCAATCCCTTCCCCAAACATTAAGTAGTTTGATGTGTCGGGGGTTGATATAGAGGGCCAGTCCACCCGAGCGTTCGTTAGCATCAATGGCATGGATGGTCCACAAAGGGAGGAGGGGAGCAAGTGCTTGAATAACAAGTTCAGAAGTACCATAAGTTTCCTGGAGGAGGATGATATCAGTCGAGGAAGTAGTGAAGAGGCGTCTAAGAGCGAGACGCTTCGCAAGGCTGGCCAGCCCATGAAAATTGAAAGAAAAACAAATCATTGAGAAACCAAGAGTGGGGATTGTCTTGCTCTAAGGATCCCATCGATGGAGAGTTGTGTGCCAGAGGGAACTTCAAAACCGGCCTGTAGGATGGCCTTCGAAATATGAGAGTGTCGACCGCGAGTGGACTTGTGCAGAGTGTGAGGGGGGCCAGGATGTGGACCAAGACCAGCCAAGGTATAATTTCGAGGGCGCAAATTGTAGGAATGTGTGGAAGAGGTTTCAGATGGTTCAGCAGTGAGGGATGGGATGGGATGGGAAGTGAAAGGGGGATAGTGGGAGGTGTGGGGATAAGAGTAGAAGGTGCAAGTGGGGAGGTGGGAGGAGGCGATGATCAAAGGTTTAGTATGGTAGGGGGGTCAGGAGAAACAGGAGAGGAGCGGAGGACAGGGGACAAATAATGGAAGAGGTAGAGAATATAGCCAGAGAGGGCTCCGTGCACTGAATAGATGCAACAGATAAAGAAGATAAAATAGTGAAAGGAGGAGAAGAGGGAGTACCATCGTCCGGAGGGAGTCGAGTAGGTGTAGCAGCAGTCATAGATCAAGTGACCCGGTGAGGCACATCCGTTGCACCACCCGAGATCTCCGCCTCGCGAGAGTGATCGGTGTGTCGAGAGGAAGACGGCAGATCGGCTCGCCACTCTGTAGCGAGACTAATAATGGAGTTTTGGAGCTATGTGATGTGAACCTTCGAGTGAGTGAGGACCCGATGCCTATCCATTTAATGGAAAATATTTAAATACATGTCCAACTTTGTGGCAAAGAATGGAAGTGGAATGGAACCCCTTCATAATCCAGTAACTAAGTCTGGGTAGAATTGCACCATTGAATATTGAAGGATTCTTGAAGTCCTTCCTTAGTATCCAGATGTACCAAAATGCAGGCAAATGCCATCTTGCTAGATTCAATATATGAAACAATAGATTCAATATATTAATAGATTGTTTGAAACATGTTATCTAATAATTTTAAGTATACATACATATATATATATATATATATATATATATATATATATATATATATATATATATATATATATATATATATTGACATAATCGAGTGTTGTTTTTATTCAAAAAGAAAAATTTGGGAGTCTAGGCTCCATTGTTACAGGGCAATATGCTTGATAAAAGAGACAGAAGGGAACATTAGCAAGGCCAGGTTCCCATGCACTCCGATTATGCTTGACTGTTGAGAAAGCTGATCTAGTATAAATTCGGACAAACCGTTACAGTAAAAGACTACATTTGTAAAACATGCTAAGGAGTAGTTGCCTTCAGAACCTGTAAATCCTACATTGAGTTGTCTTCAAGGCCTGTAGATATTGCATTTGTTGTGTTGAAGCTGGGTTTATTGTTTCCAACAGAATATTCTTGGTTGCCATCGAACTCTTGGGCGTGATGGCAGTGGATGCCTCTACAGGCAATCTAAGGGGGTGTTTTCTATTTTGGCAGGAAGCAGAAAGAATCGAAGGCGTTACATCTGAGACTGCCAAGAGGTTTGGAGCAGGCTCTGTTTGCATGTGCATCGGCCTCCTTATTGAGGGAACGAAGGACGTGAATAAATCGAGTTTCCTGCATTTGCTGGGTGAGCGCATGACATCAATTTATTATTTGCTGAAGTGCTAAATTGGTAGTTGTCCGATTGTAGACCATTAAGTTGATGATGATTGCCGAATCTCCGATCACTGTTGCTGTGTGAATGCCAAGAATTTGGAGCTGAATGAGACATTGGTATAGAGCGAGGGCTTCAGCTCTATTATTGGAAAGGGGGCATAATCCCCATTCGTATGCAAGGATGATGTCTCCGTTGGCATTACAAATAATTCCGCCCGCCCCAACCTTACCAGGATTAGACTTGGAGACTCCGTCAAAGAATAGATAGTGTGTGTTGCAGTTTCTTATCCAGAGGGCAAACTCCTTATCCTTCATTCTGATTTTCCAACTGTTGCTGGAGTTTTGTTTACTTCTGGTGTCATTTCTGTTTTGGCCATTGTATTGGCCCCTGTTACTTTGATCTAACAGACATCCTATATAATTATGTTCTTCAACGAGGAGACTAGCTGTGTCAATGTTCCTTTGACATTTGACAACTATTGTTTCCAAAGCAAGTCCTCTTGCCTTGCTGTATAACTTCCTGATGTCGATTTTTTTGTCTTTGAAGATTGTTTGATTTCGTACTAGCCATATGTGCCACAGCATGGAGTAAGGAAGAGGGTTCCAGACTCTTCTTGCCACATTGTTCTTCTTGCGCTGCCAGGGATAATTCTTCTTCCATAATTGTAAGAGTTCAGCAATGGTGCTATGGGAACCCCAAGGGAGTTGTTCCTTCAGGAAGGCTTCTTTCCAACATGCAGTGGCGAAGGAGAAATTTATGAAAAGGTGTTGAATAGTTTCCTCAGCTGCTTGACAGTTTGGGCAGCGTGATGGACCAAGAACACCATGTTTTTTCAGATTGTCAGAAGTTAGCACTTTCCCTTTTAGAAGAACCCATATGAAGAATTTAATTTTTGGGAGAGTCTCTGATTTTTAAGCAATTTTCCATTGAGTCCATATGGGCATGGGGCGATCACTGTTATAGATTTGATGGTAGGCAGATTTTATTTTATAGCTGGTGCTTGAAGGGTCCCAACAGAAACAATCATCATCATTTTGTTTGGTGGGGGCAATACCATGGTGTTGAGTCTGCAGATAATCCAGGCTTAAATGTAGCTCATCAGGTATTTCAGGGAAATGCCATCCTGTCCAAAGCTGAGTGTGGATGTCCCATTTGGATATCTGGCTCAAACTGTGGATTCCCTTGTTACCAAGATAGGAGAGAATCTGTTGGGTTCCAGGCCTACTGCTGATAGGTTTCTGGCCCATTATTTTATCAGCCCCTATTCTAGTGCTGTTTCCCCCCATGGGGACCTTAGAAATGTTTGAAGCAAGGATGGGAATTGCTTTTTTACACAACCCCCAGATTTTGGTGCATGCTCTAAGAGGTATATCTTGATCTAAAAGAAGCTGCCCTGGAGAGTTTAGATATTTGGCTTCCAGCACATTCTTCCACCAAGAAGAGTCACCATTGATGAGTCTCCAGACTATCTTGCCACCAAAGACCAGGTTTAGAAGCTGTGGTGATATGATCCCCAGCCCTCCATATTCATGAGGTTGAGTAACCTGTTTCCAATTAATGAGGTTGTATTTCCTTCTTTCCGTTTTTCCCCCTTGCCAGAGAAAATGACGGAGGATGGCTTCCACTTTGTGATGAAAACTGGCTGGAGCTTGCAAGAGCGTGAATTGATACAAGGGCAGAGAGGAGAGGCCTGATTTTAGGAGGATTAGGCGCCCTGCTTGATTAAGCCAGAAGGAGCCCCATTGCTGCGCTTTCCTTTTCATTTTGTCGATGATGGTGTCCCAAACTTCAGCTTTTAGAGAACCCACACTCACTAGCATGCCCAGATAAGAGAAATGCCCCCAATCTAACTTGCAAGAAACCCCGAAGATGCTGGCAATGCTTTGAAGAGTTTGAGCAGTTGCATTCTAGCGATAAATGCAGCTCTTAAGGTAATTGATCATGCCTCCGGAGTAACTCATATATCTGTCTAAGAGTGTTTTGAAACGACGGGCTATAATGTTGGAGGCTCCTCCCATTAACAAGGTGTCATCAACAAACTGAGAGTCGTTTATGTTTTTGACTCCATTCCCAAATTTAATGCCGGTGATAAGACCAGGGCGACGTTTGTAATCTAGAGCCTTGCTGAAGGATTCAGCCATCAAGATGAAAAGATAGGGTGAAAGGGGGCAGCCTTGACGTAATCCTCGAGAAGATTGGAAGGATGGCCCTGGTCTGCCATTGATGAGGGCGGAGATCCAAGGGCCAGAGATGCATGCTTGGACAAGGTCGATGAAAGGCGAGTCAGATCCCATTTTCTTTAGAACAATGAAGAGGAAAGAGTGTCTAACTCGATCGAATGCGTTGGCTAAGTCCAGTTTTAAAATGAAACCTTTTTCTTTTCTAACTTGGATGGAATGAATAGCCTCTTGCACAAGCAGAATGGAATCAGAAATTTGTCTATTGGCCAAGAAGCCTCCTTGATTCTCAGAGATGAGTGAGGGGAGGATAGGTTTGAGGTGAGTGGCTATGATTTTAGTCAAGATTTTGTATGAGGAGTTGCAGAGAGAAATGGGCCGAAAACGGGAGAAGGTTGAGGGTCAGTTTTCTTTAGGGAGAAGGGCAAGGTGGGTGGCGTTGGTGAAGCCTCCGATTTTGTTCTTGCGTTGAGCCCATTTTATCATCTTGATAAGATATTTTTTGATAGTCCCCCAGTGAGATCTATAAAAGCTGATGGGGAAGCCATCTGGGCCAGGGGCCTTGTCTGGTTGAAGTGCCCAGGTGGCTCTTTGTATTTCTTCTTCTTCTATTTCCTTGGTGAGATCTGCATTGATTTCATCACTAATTTCTGTGGGAAGATATTGAAGCAGTTTTGAATAATCTTCAGCTTCTTTGGTTTCAGTTAAGAGAACGTTGTAATGTTTAGAGGCAGCCTTTTTAATATCATCTTGGGAAGTTTGAAGTTGGCCTTCGTCATCAGTGATGGAGGTGACATTGTTCCTGATTTTTCTGACTGTAGTCTACTTATGGAAAAAGGTGGAGTTTTTTTCCCCTCCTTGCAGCCACAGTTGGCGTGATTTGATTCTCCATTTCTTCTCCTCCATACGATTGGCACGATATAGCTGGAAGTAAAGGTCACATTCTTAAGCTTTGGATTCTTGGGAGAGTCCTTGTTCCTCAATCGTGCTGTGGATCTGCTCCAATTTGTTTTTGATTTCTGCTTTAACTTTCTCTGGCTCCTTATAGTGATTACATGCCCAATATTTTAAGGCACTTTTGGTCCTTTTGAGTTTTCTTTCGCAAATGAAACCCGACGATCCTTCAATGTGTTGGCACCATGTGTGTTTAATAATTTGATCAACAATGGGAAAATTACTCCATAGTGGGCTGTACTTAAATGGAATGGGACCTAGTGAACAGTGAGCTTCAAGAACTAGCACAGTGGGTTAATGACCGGATGCTGAGCAGGGGAGGACAATAGATTATGAAGTGGAGTAGGAGGAAAGGAGGGAGACATTCACCAGAATCCTGTCTAGCCGCTCCATTATACTATCTTTGCCCAATCTGCGATTGTTCTAGGTGAACCTTCGATTTTTGGGGACAACATCTATGAGATCGTGATCCTGCATAATAGTTTCCAACTGCGTTCTGCAAGGGTCGTGTGTAAAAAAACCCCCCCTCTTTTCGTTGGCGTGGAGTATGAGATTGAGATCTCCTCCAAGAATGATGTTGTTGCTTTCTTCTTCATCTATGTCAGTTTGGAGAGAATTCCAACACTGCACTTTGTCCCTGTAGTGATTTGGAGCATAGATATTGTAGATGACTATTTTTTGGTTGTTCATTAGATTCTCTAGAATGACTTTAATCCAGAATTGGTTGATTGTATCAGTTGTGTGCTTCCAAGCAGTGCGGTTCCAAAGGGTGGCGATTCCCCCTGAAGCTCCCCTAGATTCGCAGATGCTTCCTTCATATTTCTTGAGGCGATCAATAATCCCTCTCATTTCTTGGTATCCTTGCTTGGTTTCTTGTAACATTAGTATTCCTGGTTTTTCCTGAGTTATCAGATCATTTAGAGCTATGATTTTAGAGGGGTGCCCTAATCCTCTGCTGTTCCAGGATAGGGCTTTCATCATTGGGTGAGAGGAGTACGAAGAGTTGCTCGCCCTCCCTGATCTTTATGTGCTGCTTCCTTGCTGTTTTACCCCAAAATGTAAGTTTCTATGGGGTTTTGGGTGCCCATGGAAATATCTTTTTGGGCATTTTATTATCTCTGCTGTTTGGTGGATCTCCTGCCTGGTCCTTGTTTTTTGTGTGTGTCCAGATTGGCACCGTGTTCTTTAGAAGAGCTTCTGGTTGATCTTGATGTAGGAGGGTCATGGGAGAATGAAGGAGAAGGGATTGAAGGGGGAGTGGGAGCAAGAGAGCCATCCTGAGATGGAGTTAGTGGGATGGGGGGATCATCATAAAGGGAAATGGAGGAGAAGGGATTAGTTTACTCTAAGGATATCTTGGGTGGAGAGGGCGGAGGAGTCGACGAGGATGAAGGATTAGGTTTTAAGGGAGCAGATTTGGGAGGAGCTTCAGCTAACGAGGTAGCAACAGTATTTTTTCTCTTGACAGTTTCCCATTGTTTCTCAGATTGAGCATTTTCATCATTAGCAATTTTAGAGCAACGATTGGAAAAATGGCCATACTTGTGACATACCTTGCATTTGAATGGGATTTGTTCGTAATCCAGTTGCTAAATGTGTGTCAATCATCCACCTTTAGCTTGATTGCCTCTGGGAGACCCTTGCCAAGATCAACTTCAACACATATACGCCCACAAGCTTGCATATTGTCCTTGGGCTCGCTCCGATCAATGTACTTCCCAACAACATTGCCAATGGCTCAAACAGAATCATCTCCCCAGCAATGGAGCGGGAGATGCGGAAGCCGGACCCAGAACGAGACAGCACTAGGGACATCCAGCTCGGGATCGAAGTTTGGAGTCCATTTGTTCAAGTACAGCCCTCTAGAGTCCATAAAATAAGGTCCGTTTCTGAAGATTAAGTCCTTGTCTGCTCTTGATTCAAAATGAAATGAGTAATATCCTTTCCCATAGAAGCGAATGGAAATTTTGCCAATTACTTTGTCCGCCCAGTTTTTTTCGATCCAACGTTGAACAGTTTTGGGGGATGGCCATAAGCCAATGAATTGCCCGATGAGCCCCCGTTCAGCAAGAGAGAGGGCAGCCATTCTCGGCAGAACAGGAGGAAGAACGACCTCTTGTAGACCATCAAGCTTCTTGACAAACTTAGAAAGGGATGGACAAGGGCGTTGAAGCAGAAGCGATTTAACCAGAGCTGAGAATGTTGTTTGAGCATCGGCCCCCTCCGTAGAATCGACCGGAGGGGCCATGGCTGGCCTGCGGCCACAGGCACAGAAGCTGCGCGACTAGGTCAAGCGCGCAGAGCGTTTTTCGAGTAGCATAATATATCTTCCATTTTAAGTATATTATTAATGAAAATTAAGAAAATAAACTCATATTGAATCAATAGTATTTTTTCATTCACCTGATTCATCCTTTTGCAATTTTTCCATCAAGATTTTATGCTCTTCTGGTCCTAGATCAGAAATAATCTTATCGAACTTCGTCATTTTGTGGCTTTGCATGATACACATTAAATAATACATATTAGTTAAACTTACATATAGTTCAAAATAATAATTTTTTTAAATAATTTACAAATAACTTGTATTTTTTTCTTTTCTTAATGTGCTATCAGTATTTTTTTTACTTTATCTCTTGTTAGCCATTTATTTATCAATATGAAACTTGTACCATACCATTTATTAATATATTTTATAAATAAATCATAAACTTTTCACGTATATATATATATATATATATATATATATATATATATATCAAGAAACCGGTGCGCCTTTAATGTTGTACGCACCAACATCAGTGCAGTGTGTTCTTATAAACACATGACCGCCAAAATAGTAGAAACATCGTACGGTGCTCTATGTCAACAAGGAGCACCAGTGCATTATAGTTTAACCAACGCACTGATTAACACAAACAAATTAATAAAAATCCTGGAGTGCTAGTTTTTTTTAGCATATGATGTCGTGGAGGAGGTAGTGTGGCATATCCTTATAAATGCATCACGCAAAAAAGGGACCACCGTATGGTGCTCTGTGTCAACAAGGAGACCCGGTGAGTTATATTTTAAACAGTGCACCGATTAACACCGGCATAAAATATTTTTTTTTTTCAAACAGTACGTGCACGGTGAGCTATAATGAAATAGCCCACCAGTGCCCTATTTTACATATGGCACACAGCTTAAAAAATATATATGTTTTCATTTATTTTTATCAAACAATACATGCGCGGTGCTCTGTGTTAAAACAACACATTGGTGCGCTTGTTTAAAAAGGGTGCATCGATTAAAAAAATTTATTTTTTTAAAAGTTTACGCAAGGGCCGTCATGGATTGGGATCCGACTATGGAAGTTGTCCCATGGGTTGGATGTCATATGCCTATATCTATAGAAATACAAACCCTATAAATCTAAAATTAATTTCCCTAATTCTGAAATCACAGAAACATGAAGAAGCAAGGGCAGAAACAAAAAGAATCAAGGGTTTAGCGTAAAATGGAATTTTTATTTTTTTAGTATTAATATTATTACTATTATTATTATTTTTTCTGAAAATGAACAGTAAATTTTTTTATTTTTTATTTTATTTACTGCGTAAAAAATATTACAGAAAATGTAAAAAAAACAACAAAATTTAATCACCTCATTTGAAATTCTATGCTACAGGGGTTTGAATCACCAGAGGGTTTGGAATTCTGATTGTCTGAATAGTAATGTTCGAAAGTATTTTGCTGCTCCACAATGCTCTTGTGCTGTCTTGATCCTCTAGGTATGTCTCATGAAAATCTCTCCCTAAAATGTTTTGCAAAAGTAATTAAATAATGAAAAGTGTTGACTATTTAAAGAATTGTTTTACGAAATTCGATTTTTGAAAATATTTTGCCACTCGTTTTTCAATTTACTGTTTTTTTTTTCACTTTAAAAAAATATAGTTGCGCTTATTTTATTTGCGGTTATTCAGCTCTGGTGTGTCAATTAATAACAACGTACCAGTGCGTAGTAACTAAAACCCACCAGTGCAGTTATTTGTACATTAGCACCAATAACAATAAGTCCATTTTTAAGGCACCGAAATTACTTTTAGGTGCGTACACCAAAATTTATTGTTGATTTTTCTCAAATGCAGGGAGAAAATATCATAATTATATCGAATGGACAATTCTTTAAAATCTAGCTCGTTCCATAATATTTCTCAAATTCCATCGCAGAGTTCTCCCTATCCATCTCGAGACGTAATATTTACTTCAGATTTTATTTATATTTTCGTTATCTAACTAAATTTATGTTTTTTATCCATGTCAATCAACTTAGTAAAATTTATAATTAATGTATATAAATTTGCAGGTTCATGCAGATAATTCAGAATCAAGTTCAGATGCACAAAATATTCAAACAGCTCCAAAATGTCGGAAGCTCTTATCAGGAGCAACATACCGCAAGGCGCATTTGGTAGATGAAAATGGAGAGCCGCTCCACCTTGCCAATTGTAACAATATTGCATTTTCTAGCCACAATCTTGGGACAATGATGGTAATAATAATTGTTTGGTATATTAACGTAATTATTTCATCGTGAAACCAATTAATCATGCATTGTCAATGTGATTACTAATTGATATCATAGATTTTGTTCTAATCATGTTCAAATATATTTTTGGAAATTATTAGGATTCTAGTCATGATGATCGACCTACCTACCATCTCCCATTGCACCCCATGACAATTTCAAATCAAGAGAGGTTGAATTAAGAGAAAAAATTAGAGAGGAATGATCCCAAGAATGGTTGAATCAATTACCTATTCAATTCCCATTATGTCCAGATTCACTAATTAGGAATGACTACAACAATAGTAGTTCTTCACAAGCTGGCAATGGAGGCAATCAAATAGAGGTTGGTATGGATGATTACTTAAGGGATACGACTACCATGGAGACAATGTTGTTAGATGCATTCCAGAACAATGATGAGCTAGGGGATGATGCTCATATCGTTGACACCTTTTTCGAAAGCCTTAAATTTGTTTCCACCACTCCTCTCTTTGGACCTAGCAGTCAGTTAAAGTCTACCCAGTTGGGGACAATGATGTTACTGTATAACTTTAAAGAAAAGTTTGTCTTGTCGAATGCATGTTCCTTGGAAATTTTGAGGTAAATTATAACCATAAATTCCTCCCTTATATTTTGAGAAATACAATCACACAATAAACTTTACAAATGGTCAATTTTATGAATGTTAATAATTATATCAGCATTAATGTACATTTAATATTGTCCATGATCACCAACTATAGGTTATTCAAAGATAAGGTTCTTTCGAGTGATAATGTCTTGCCCGGTAGCTGTGAAGAGGCAAAGAAATTGTTGAAAATGTTGGGTGTTGAGTACATATCATATCATGCATGTCTAAATGATTGTATTCTATATAGAGGAGAATATGCAGACAAAGATATATGTCCGAAATATGGTCATGATAGGTATGATAAATAAAAACAGAAGGGTAAATCACGTGGTCATCCTTTTAAGATATTGAGGCACATACCTATAATCCCAAGGATTCAAAGGCTCTTTCATTGAAAATAATTAGCTATGTTGCAGGGATGGCATGCGTTACACAGAAGTGAGTTGGGAGTTATGAAAATCCCAACAGATTCAATAGCCATGAAGCATATAGAGGATACATGGCCCAAAAAATTCAAGGATGAAGTATGAAATCTATGACTCAGCATAGCCATGGATGGCGTCAAACCATATTGCCTCTAGAACACCAACTATTCTAATTTTCTTGTAGTAGTGATCAATAACAATATCCCCCCATGGTTGCACGTGAAGAATGAACATCTTATGTTGGCTCTCATAGTCCCTAGTAGAAGATAAGTGAAGAATATGGATGTCTACTTACAACCACTGGTAGATGAATTAAAGGAATTATGGGATGGGATAAATGTATATGATGTATCAAGACCCATCACAGCAGAGAGGAGTTTTACGTTGTATGGCATATGTGCTTACACGGCACATGATTATCTAGGCTTAGGATTTTGCTCTAGTAAATTACATGTTTATTGATTTTTTTATATACGTAACAATATTCTTTCGCATATTAATTATTTAATTCGTTGTAATTATTATGATCTTCGTGATATTGTTTAACATGCCATGTGTATAAATTGTATACAATAATCTTGGAGGTATTGTAACAAAAGGGTATTTTGAATGTAAATGTTGTGGACCTTCTTTGAAAGCTAGATGGTCCAACGACCTATGAAAGCCAGTGTATGACTGCTCCAGGGTATTCCTCCTAGAAGAACACCCTTACAGAAGAGCAACATCTGCTTTCAATGGTAAACGAGAGAGAACCCAAAGGCCCCCAATAACGACAACAGCTGAATGGCTTAGAGCATATGAGAGAGATAAGGATAAGGAGTTCATAGAAATGTTCGATTTAAATGGGGAGCCTATGTTCGATGATCTAGAATTCTTCAACACATATGTTGAGAAATTTGCTATTGGGATGAAAAGAAAATCTATCTTTTATAAGCTCCCATATTGGGAGAATCTTAAGATTACCCACTTATTAGATCCCATGCATATATTTAAAAATGTTTCATCTTATTTATAGACGCACATATCATCGAAACAAAGTGACACATTGGCTGTTAGGAAAGATCTTATTACATCAAAAACAAAAAATAAACATTGGCCAAGACGATTAGAAAATACAGGATCAGAGGCAGGTATTGGTCCCTCTAATTCATGGTATTTCAAAGAAGGTGATGTCCCATGGATTTAAACAAAAAAATGATTTTTCTTTGGCAAAGGAAGTTATAATTGGTGTGAGGGTGCCATCTTCATACGGTTCTTCACTATGACGCTGCTTCACCATGGATGACCATTTTTCAAGGTTGAAATCACATGACCATTTGAATATTCTAAGAGTATGTATAATGTCAAAAGCATGCTTTTATTATTTGTTTTATTAATAAATTTTATCCCATGCAGGGATCATAAAACATAACTAATTTTGTATATTATTGCACGTTTTTATAACTTTGCAGTGTCATTATCATTTTCTCGTGCATGGGCGTGTGAAACATGAATTCCCCCAAGACCTAGGATGTGCCATATCTAAATTATCTGCATTTTTACATTGGATCACATTAAAGAAGATTCATGTGGCTAGCATTCCACGGTGGCATCAAGAGCTAGTTAATATTGTTTGTATGTTTGAGAAGGAACTGCCAACGAGTTTCATGGACTTGCAGGTTCATCTTCTAATCCACCTAGTAGATGAGGGTGAATTAGTTGGGGTGGCTTCTTGTCGTTGGATGTTCTTCTTAGAGAGGTACATGAAGAAATTGAAAGGTTTTGTTCGAAAAATGGCAAAACCCGAGGGGTCTATGGCAGAGAGGTACATATCGTATGAGTCTCTCTATTATGCCAATGAGTACATTAAGTAGATCGACAATAGACCATGTGCGGTGATTTGGGATAATGAAAGGGATGAAGACAAAAGATAAGGGGAGCTACTCCAAACGAATGGAAAAATGCACTTAATAAAGAGTAAGCGACTTATAATTTTTCAAATTTACACAAAGTAAATATTCATGCTGAACTTCGATATAATGTATATTTTGATCTCATATGTACTATATGTTGGTTTGATTTCATCAACGAATGCATAAATTGAAGCAATCAATAAATTCATTCTCTACAATTCCGAAGTGACACAACCATGGGTCTTATTGTACAAACAAAAGAGGATGAAATGGGATAGTGGCAGGAAAGAATCCAGACATTTGAATGGTATAACTTTGTCTTATCCCGATAATTTAAAATTAAATATGCCAAAAATATGCCCCAACAATTGGGTTGCTGACCAAGTCAGAAAGAAATACGATGCAACCGGTCGTTACCCGCGTGCTGAAGAGGATGTGCTAAACGTAGGGATTGGATGCACCCACTCGATAATAATATATTTAATTATGTACATTTTAAACTTAATAATTCAACTTTCAAATGTAATTACATCTATATTTCATATTTTAACTGTTGGGTTATTATAAGACACGTGACACTATGATTTTTAAATTTTTTTATAGGTGCATTTGTTCTCATCTATGTGGGCATATGGACACCATTTTCGCACAGAAAATGTCGATGATGGACACATGACACAAGACTATGGAGTGGAAGTCGAGTTCGATCAATCTAGTCGATATAGCCACCATGATTAAAACCTAGTACGAGGGACATTAGGTTACATCGGAAAGATACAAGAGATCATTGAAGTGAATTTCTCTTCTTTCCAATGTGTTATTTTTAGGTGCAAGTGGTAGGACACCTTTGACTAGAATAATGTAAAGGAAGATCCTAATAACAGGCTGATATGTATCAACTCTAGAAATATGTGGGATAAAGCTAAGGAGCCCTATGTTTTCCCTAAAGACTGCAACCAGATGTTTTTTTTACTCAAATTTGTTGGATAGGGATTGGTGGTTCGTATTGAGACATGACCCTAGATCAAAAAATATTTTTGAGAACAACAATGTTATCATGCTAAACGAGCTGGAAGATAATGAGGGCGATCATGAGAACCGAGAGTGATATGGTACATGTGTTATTTCATCATTTATACTTTTTAAGATGGTTTTCTTTTATAAAGAAAAGGAATTAATTACCTTATAACTAAGACTCTTTATTTTGAAACATTATAATATGTATTTTGAATTAATTGGTAATTTGCATTGTGTTAATGTTAAAATCATTTCATTTGATAATTTGCAATTATGTTGATCTCGAAAACAATGTCGTACTGTATAAAGTGATTTTTTTTTTTGGTATCTAAAATCATAATAAAATAATGATAAATATAAAGTACATGAATTTATTTGCATTAGTTTCTAAACTTTATTATGTTACAAAAATTTATATTATTCTAGATTTATGATTTTACAATTATTTTTCAAATTTACAAATATAAATTTTTAATAAAATCATTTCACATTAATACAATTAAAATTTTACAAATATTTTACATACAATTAGAATTAGAATTAGAATTAGAATTACAATTTAACAATTTCACATACAATTACAATTTTAGAATTTATATACAATTAAAATTATAATTACAATCATTTCATATTAATAGAAATAAAATTTTACAAATATTTTACATACAATTACAATTACAATTACAAGTTTACAATTTCACATACAATTACAATTAAAATTACAATTTTAAAATTTTACATACAATTACAATTACAATTACAATTTTACATATATACAATTACAATTAAAAAAAAAATTTCTAAGTAAAAGTAGTCTATTAACAGTAAAAGTATTGTACAGCGGGCCGAAGCCTTAACATTGCCCAGTGTTGAGGCATTTTAGACAGACAAAACATAGTTTGAGACTGCCCTGCAGGAGGGAAACCAGCCTGTAGCAACCACCATGTAAAAAATCCCACACAGGGGATCGAAATACTGTGAATTCTGAAGACTGTCACTAACAGAAACTGGACTATGACAGGAGATGACAGAAAAAAAAAAAAACAAGCCCACTGGAGAGGGCAGTAACATAACAAGAAAACCATAAAAGAGAGCAGAATTACTCATCAAGAGCCTCCTGCTCTACCCTGCACCCATAATCTTCCGGTTCACCACGATCGTTGGAGATGTCTTCGTCCGAATGGACCTCAGTTTTGGAGGGTGGAGTGACCACCAGATCCACCTGACAGTGTCCAGAGTCTCCCTGCAAAACATCCTTGCTCCCATTGGGCTGACCCTCCGAACCCTGAAGCGCCTCGTCCTGATTAGTGCAACCAACAGGACCCTGCCCATCCATAGGATTCTCAGTCTTCTCATCCTGGGGCTCCTCAAGAAAAAATACCGAAATGGCGATAAAGACTCTCGGACGGTTGAGGGAGCAGTCAAATGAGAAGAGAACAGTGTGGGATTGAGCTGGCAGCGCAGAGGATGAAGGAGAGTCCAATCTGCGTCCCAAACGGAGCAAACAACCATGGAGAAGATGGGGAAGGCTATCCAAGGGGAAGAAATCTCTGAAGGTGAGCTAGAAGAGGAAGGCGAATGCCTCCTAGTGCTTCTGGTGGACCCGCGCCTGCAGCGCATCCTTTGCCTTAGTCTTGGCATGCTTGCAGCGGAATTGGGACTAGAACTCTAGAGAGCCGAAGTGTTGACAGGGGGCTGCGTCGGAAGAGTATTCAGAAAGACTGTGGCAGACATGCAGGAACCAGAGAGAGAGATATGAATGCTATCACCGAGCTCCAAACAACAATTGCTGCGGATTCTCTTGCCAGTGGTGGTGTGCTCGTTTGCCTTACCCACATCAGGATGGAACCACCATTTCACCGGCGCTGGGGAAGACGGGGCCATGGCATTTAACAGTTCTCCTCTGCAACGGGAAATATTCGACAATGAATAACCATTCAATTGAGCCTGATATGAATCTATAACAGAGCAGTCGAGAATGCCTTGAGGATCTACTTCCGGATTGTGATGTGCGCCCATTTTAATTGTCATTAAGTCCAGCATTAACACTTATCACATGGGATTGATGTTCCTCTTGCGGGAAGGCAGGTGGCCTCCCGTCCGGTATAACCTCCGTCCCATCATCGCCATTAACAACTCCAGCACCCGCATCCGGGAACAATTACAATTAAAATTACAATTACAATCATTTCACATTAATACAGTTAAAATTTTACAAATATTTTACATACAATTACAATTTTACAATTTCATATACAATTATAATTAAAATTACAATTACAATATTTACAATTACAATTTTACAATTACAATCATTTCACATTAATACAATTAAAATTTTACAAATATTTTACATACAATTACAATTAAAATTAAAATTACAATTACAATTACAATTTTACAATTTCAGATACAATTACAATGAAAATTACAATTACAATTACAATTTTAGAAATTTACATACAATTACAATTACAATTTTAGAATTTTACATATATACAATTACAATTACAATCATTTCACAATAAATTAAATATTACAATTACAATTAAAATTTTCAAACACTACATAGCTAACACAATTAAAATTTTACAAATATTTTACATACAATTACAATTAAAATTAAAATTTCAATTACAATCACGACATAATATTTAATAAATATCATGATTTAATATTAAAAATAAACATCACAATCATGATAACCATCGTACAAACATCATATTCGACTAAAAAACACATTCAAATTTGCTAACATCATTTAATCATCATGACCATGATCATCTAACACAACACAAGCATTGTATAACATCATCACAACACAAACATCAAATATACATCTCATGTCAAATAACTGCTATCACATATACATCTATCTGCAAACTGCACATTAAATGAAAATATCTAACATGACCTAACAATATACACATCATGATGATCACCAACAGGTAAATTAAGTACAACTGCAACATGAACATAAAATACATGGACCATATATACATCTATATATATATATATATATATATATATATATAACTGAATAATGTCAAAAATATATAACTGTAATATAAATGTCAAATATCAGTTGGTGGTAAATCATCAATAATAGTACTAGTCGAGGCTTGCTCAGTTAATAGTGCAACCTCGATAAGCTCAGACAGATGCCGATCATGATGCGCTTGCTGATCTGGTGGTGCCACATTCTGATCAGGAACAACTGCCTGCTCATGATGACTCGACATGGATGGTCCAACCTGCTCATGATCATGAGTACTATTGGACGCTACAGGTTGTTGATCATGATGACTCGACGTGAATGGTCCATCCTACTCATGATCATGACTATTGGATGTTGTAGGTTGAGAAGGTTGACTCGACGTGGATGGTCTATCCTGCTCATAATATTGACTGCTAGTCGATGTTGCAGGCTGCTCATCTGCGATGCAAGGTGAATGATGATCACTCCCTTGATCGTGATCATCAGATGATGCGTCGTTGCTCAACTGTCGACGTACTATGAATCGACCACGCCTATGTCGAAGATCCCTCCTCAATCGCGCCACTAAGCTGGTAGCTTCTACGACATGCCACATCAGGGTCAACATATCACGTGGCAAGCCTCTCCACATCGCTATCAACCTATTATTGGTATGTATCTCTCTCATAGTGGCCGACCTGACTCCCTCGTCCATAAGTAGTCGGCAGAGTTGGCCACCCAAATCCATCCTAAATCTAGTGTCATGCCTATGCCTCATACCAGCTGTTACCTGCACAATATGAGGAACAGGTCTGTCTCCACCGACCTCATCCTTGACATCTTCCATCTCCTGATCATCATCAAGATCTACACCTAGATCATTTGGTGGTGGTGGCATCTCATCGCCTTCAAATGACCCAATGTTTGAAAAATATATATAAGTACACAACAATAATTATATAATTTCATTAAAGAGTTTAATAAAAACAAGTTAAAGAATATGTTAGAATAAATTTAAAGAAAACACTAATATTACCTCTATCATCCGGCGGCTCATCATCTGTGAAGAGGATGTTGGCACACCCTCGCCAATCCAAACCAGCATATGGACTGGGGACCAGAACGAAGGCATGCTCATCAACAATAGATTCCAACTCCAATGCATCATGCGGTATCCTCGTTGAAAAGTCTGACTCGCCTCTCTTGGGCATCATCTGTCCCCACATCTACATCCATACATGCAGCATCAGCCTACGAGGCTGCCGAACAAAACTAGGCCTTGTCTCTGGAAACCTCTCAAAAAAAAAACAAAATAGCTTCAAAGAAAAAGGGAAGTTCACCCTTGCTTGTGCCTGAGCACGACATCTATCTAAAGCTGTATAGAATTGCCACAAAAAAATCGCAGACCACCTCACAAGTCATGGCGCCTGTAATAAGGAATCAAGATAAAATAAAAGCAGGCAAATATTGTGTTTCCCGTCACTGTTATGGTGTGCAATGGTCGAAATCAGTAGTTAGAGGCACTTCACCTCCTGTCCACCAAATTAAGCAATCCGTAACTCACTACCAGAGACTTGAAAAATATAAAGGAGACAGTATATCAGTGCTAATGTATCTTTGGGAGTACACCAAATGATTCCCTGCTACATAGCTGACGGGGAAACACGGGAATGAGGGAAAATCCTGCCCTCTCCTTGATAGTCCAGTAATAAAATAGATTTCCTCCTCAGTGGGCACATACCACTTGTTAGGACCAACCCAGAAATCCTGTCAGTGGGCATTCCACCTAAAGATAAGATGTCACAATAACCCACCATGGCCCTTCAAGGATGGATCCTCCTCATAAAACTTGAGGAGGCCTACCTCCCTTAGGAGCACCTAGGTGACTACTGTAATAGGGCAAGGGTACATATCTCTCTCCCTCTCTCGTGCCTCCCACAGGTGAACCACGTTATACTAGTCCACCATATGTTGTTGTTGTTCCCTCTCTTCTCTCCTTTGACATTGCTGAATGATTGACATATTAAAGACAATTTTTTTATTAAATGAGATATATATATATATATATATTTGAAGAAAAAAATAGTCGGTGCACCCAAAAAAATAGGCATGCACCGATACCGGTCTGCTATTTTTATTGCGCACCTGCTACTGTGCGCCTGGAAATTTTCAATGCACCGCATATCATGATCTATTTTTTCTCAAGTGGTGCATTGAATAAACTATCCAGCCCGTGGCAGATAATTTCGTCAATGCACTGCCAAACTTCATCTAATTGTCAATGGTGTGGTCGTTTAACTGATCGCACCATTGACTTTATACATATTCGGGAGGGCAGTGCATTGACCAAACTACTCGTCCCGGGGGCGATAGTTTCGTCAGCGCAGTGCCCTCCTGGAATCATTACATGGTCAAAGGTGTGGTGGTATATCCAACCGCACCGTTGACTATGTACCAGTATCGGAAGGGCGGTGCGTTGACTAAGCTATACACGCTGGGGCGTATAGTTTAGGCAACATACTGCCATCCTAACATCACTACATGGTCAACGGTGCGGTCATTTACATGACTACACCGTTGACTATGTTCAAGTTTGGGAGGGCGGTGGGCTGACCAAAATATCCGTCCTAGGGCCCATATTTCGGTCAATGCATCGCCCTCCTAAACTTGGACACGGTCGACGGTGCAGTCGGGTAATTGATTGCACTGCAATTTCTGTAATTTAAAAAAAACACAGTGCTTCATTTCGGTACCGCACCAGAACCAGCGCGGATACTGTTAGCACCGATTGCGATGCAGCCTATAAATTTACAGGAATCATTGCAAACCGCTGCGAACCGAATGGCTCAAGCGCACTGCACGGGAATTGTTTTTTTTTTTAATGGTGAATTTTAAGTTATTTTACAAAACTAATACAATAAAAAGTTTAATTATGGAAAAAAAAGTAAAATACCTGTACATTTGGGCGTCGAGGAGGCATATTTGCTGTAGAATTTGCAAAACTAAATTTTCCCACCTTTTTGCAAAATTCAAAATGGAGATGGTGGGAAATGGATAGCAGCAGTGCATGCAATGGGAGAATTGATGGTAGGGCGCCTCACACAAGGTAAATTTGCATCGATGCTTGAGAGATCTAGAGCATTGAAAAGTGAAAAATGCAAATTTTTGGCTACAATTTTTTTTTTATTTAACCCTGTTCCTGTGCGCTGTTTTTTGAGGTGCACCAGGCAGTTTCTTCCAACCACACTAGGTTGTTTCAGTTTTGGTGCGGGTTTTTAGGACACATCGGGGCTGAATCTATGTAGAGTACCGATGCGCTACAGTAATTAGACGCAACGGGCAGGTTTGTATGGAGAGCACTGTGCCCCAGTGTTCCAATTTGTAGTACGCATCGGTGCTTTTCTAGTGGAACGCATCAGTGCGGTTTAGGATGAGAAACCCACTAGACAAAAAAAATCCGCAAAAAATTCCAACCACCATCCTCTTCTAGTAACCTCTGCTAGAAATGGATGTCTGGGCTATTTTTGTAAGGGTTCCTCAAAAACATTCGCTAGAGGGTATTTTCCTTGTAGCGTATAATAAACACATAATACACCTCCAGCATAGACATAGAGCCTTGCCGTAATAAACACATAATACATTTATTTTTTGCACATACATAACCACAATGATAAATGCATATGGTATGTAAATGTAGTATGGCCTCTACTCGGACTTCTAACTGGGCATTATATTAACTTAACATTAAGATTATATATATATATATATATATATAAGTTGTTATTTAATATAGATATATAATAACTTTAATATAATTATATATATTATATTATTAGTAAATATATATAAATATAAATTTATAATAAACATCAAATTATTTATTTTAATGTATATGTTATTAAAATTTGTAAAATTATAAATATTAATTAAATGTATATGCATTTAAAAAATACAAAAAACGATTCTTGACCATTGAGATTTACTCTTATTTTACCATAGAGATTCTTAATTTGTAAGAAAACTTTGTTACAATACCATACCTTATCAGTAACACTTGCCCAAGTGTGGTCATATCACACTTGTTTATATAACAATTTTTTTAATTAATCAATTTAATTAAAAGGTAAAAAAGGTATAACTAGCAATTGCACCACATGTAAAATAAACTTCGTAAGTCATTAGCATAGGGAAGAGTAGCATAGAAGTAAGAATATATGATATGTTATTCTATTTAATTTAATATTTAAATTATAAATTTGAATTATTTTATTTAAAAAGAAATTTTAGGTTTGGAGAATTGTTTGGATAAATAAATGTTTTTCTTATAACCTACTGCCAGTATAGATAATATATAGAGTATATTCACTAAAGGACACAACATACTAACTATATTTTAGATGTTAAACATGTCAATTTAGCAGACTTAAGCTTGTTGACTTGCAAGAATTGAAATTTGCATAGGGTGGAAAGAATTACAACAATTTTGTCCAACCATGCAAAGCAATTGTTCTTGCTTGCCAGTTGAAGCATTAACCATTGCTAGAGATAAGATATTTCGAAATGTGTTCTTGTTCTCAAGCCTAAGTGTTGCCCTTATAGAGTGTGTTGATTATGGAAATCCTTCAACCTAGACACATGCTATAATTTTTTATTGTATGCTTGGCAGAAGCCTTGTAGTTATATCTTGTTCTAGTCCTTACCAAGAATTTGTTCGATTAGATATAAGAGCATATACCCCTCATTCTATTATGGATTCCTCCATAAAAGTAGAACAAATTGATGCAGTACATGAATTGGAAAACCATCCATGGAGTACCATATTAAAATTGGAATTCACAATTACATATCCCACTGCACCAAATGTTATCCTATTGTCACTCTCATCCTTAACTATAGTTGCAGACCAAAACATAAAAGATAAAACACCAAATTACTTATACCTATATAGAATTTAAAACATGCTTCAAAATTTCTTCCATCATGACTCAATAACAACATAAATATTAGTAGTATGTCATCATTAATAGAAAAGAGACAAATGAATCAAATAGTGATGAAGCATTAACATATATCCCACTTGATAGATTTCAAAACAGAAAGGTGACACACTTGAGTAGTGGGATAGTTACAACAACAAGAAAACATAAACACAACTAATGTAATGCATGAATGTTTTTTATGACATTTTATGTTTCAGGGAGATTACAATTAGGACAATATTCCAAAACATGTTTAAAATGAAGATAATGCACAACACCTTAACTCTAAAGGATTTATAAAACTACTCTTAATTAAGATTCAAGTACTCCACCATTCCCAACTGTTATAAGTAAATGATTTAAACTGAAAATTTCACAGCATAAGTAATCTCATATCACCTTTAATTCACGATGCAATGGATAATTTTTGTTTTAGAAGGAATTCAAGATACACTTTCTTTGGATTAGTTACCAGGCTTAAGGGGTAACTATTCCAATTTCTAACAAAATTGCCTAGGAATTTGCACTGTGCCTCATCCTTATGGAGCTCATGTCATTTGTGAGTGAGAAAAACCTTATCCAGTAGTTTAATGACCTAACAACCTGAGCAAATAAATGACCATTTAACTAAATGATGGATCCCCATTGGGATTCAAAACTTTGAAAAATTTCTTGTAAAATTGTGGATAATTCAGATCAATCTCCTTCTTCAAATGATAACCATATAGAATTAAAAACAAAAATCATTTCCCTGTATGAAGGGGATATATGGGAAGAGATTTGATCTCTTGAAAACTCAAGAATTAAGATTGAAAGAAGAGTTGCAGACCTATAATTATTATTTATTCCTCTTCTAGATCCTCTTCCAATCATTTATTATGTCCTGAAGATGGATCCCCATTGGGTTTCGAAACATCAAAAAATTTCTTGTGAAAATGTGGATAATCTGGATCAATCTCATTCTTCAAATGATAACCACTAAAGCTTAAAAACAAAAATCATTTCCCTGTACGGAGGGGATATGTGGGAAGATATTTTTTTCTCTTGAAAACTCAATAATTAAGATTGAAAGAAGAGTCGTAGACCTGCAATTATTATTTATTCCTCTTCTGTCTCCTCTTTCAATCATTCATTCTATCCTGAAGATGGATCCCCATTAGGATTCGAAACGTCGACAAATTTCTTGTAAAACCGTAGATAATCCAGATCGATCTCCTTCTTCAAATGATAACCACAAAAGCTTAAAAACAAAAATCATTTCCCTGTACGGAGGGGATATGGGGGAAGAGATTTGTTCTCTTGAAAACTCAAGAATTATGATTGAAAGAAGAGTCGGAGATCTGAAATTATTATTTATTCCTCTTCTGGCTCCTCTTTCAATCATTCATTTTGTCTTGAACATGGATCTCTGTTGGGATTCGAAACATCAACAAATTTCTTGTAAAACTATGGATAATATGGACCAATATCCTTCTTCAAATGATAACCACATAAGCTTAAAAACTAAAATGGATGACTTTTCTAAATAACTAAAGATTCATAAAATTCAACTTTAAAGTGATATGTTTAAAATTACACCCCTAGTCAAATGTAGGTTGCAGGGTAAGCAAAATCTAGTTGTTAATATTGCCCCCACCAACATTCAAGTCTCTCTAGTGACAATTTTGTGTTTGTGCTCATGCTCATGGATGTGCCAGTAAATGCAACAATAGTTTAGAAACTGGAGCCAAACGCAAATAAGGGTATTCTTTGAAGGAATACATAACCCACATGCAAACTCTTAGCCAAAGAATTTTGTAATGATGATGTTAGTTGCAATTTCTCCTAGCTATAGTAAGGTGTGTGGAATTCAGGTGTTGTGATATTACCCCCACCAGCATTCATTTGTCTCCAATTACAAACTCGCACGTGTGTTGATGCTCATAGATGCACCACACCACACAACAATAGTTGGGGATAGGAGAAAACCATGGGAGCCTTCGAAAAAATAGGTAAAAAACACAAAACCCCTTATCTAAAGGATTTTGAATGGGGCTAGGTGAAAGTCCTGGGTGTCTTTGAAGAAACAGATGCCCCACGTCCAACCTCTTCACTAAGGATTCAATTCAAGATTCCAAATTGAATGGTGCTAGTTGCAATTTTTCCCAGATAGGGATAAGGCCTACCTTCTCTTAAGACCAATTTGGGATATTTAAAACCATAAAAGTATTTGAAGGAACTTAAAAATTTTCATTTAGAACTTCACATCTGCACATGGAGTGGGTCACCTGTTACATCTCATTGATGTAACCATAATTACTTACACTATATTAGTTTGTGATATTTTAAATCACAGAAATACGAAGTTAATATGGATCTACGTTGGTTATATATCAGTAACTATCATATGCATTGGTCGACATAGGAAAGAGTAACATAGAAGAAAGAAGATGTGATATGTTATGCGATTTAATTGAATATTTCAACTATAAATATGAATTAATTTATTTAAAAATAAATTTTAGGTTTAGATAATTGTTTGGATAAACAAATTAGTTTTTTATAGCCTAAGGTCAGTATAGAGAGTATATATATTATATTCATTTAAGGACACAATAGAATTATTGTATTTTAGAGGTTAAACATGTCAATTTAGAATACTTAAGCATGTTAACTTGCCAAAATTGAAATTTTCATAGGGTGGAAAGAATTACAATCATTTTGTGCATTTCAACTTGCCAAAATTGAAATTTACATAGGATGGAAAGAATTACAATCATTTTATCCAACCACGCAAACTAAAGTTAATTGAATTAAGAATTAACTATTACTTATAATATTATTATTAAATAAAAATGGACATTTATATTATTGAAACCATGTACAAGATGCATTCTCAAAAGGAGAAAGGGGGTTTTCTTTACTTTCAAGAGAAACCATAATGATGGATCTTAAAAGGGGTCCTAGAGGTGTGCATTTCTGAACTGAATGTTTTGTGAAACAATTAGTTCTGAGATTTGATTCCCTTTTGAAAGGTTTGGCCCTAACATCACTGGTATCACTTGTAGATACAAAATCGGTGTTGGAGAAACAATAGGAATTCTATATCTAACATTAATATGTTGTAGATTACATATCAGTTTCCTTGTTGCCTAAAATTAAATCAATCAATTAAGTGATAGGAATGAACCGAAAGTTTAAGAAACTTCAATGGTTGAGATAATTAATAGACAAAATAACGAAATAATTCAAAATTATAAGTTCCAAGGATTTAAAACTCATAAAACTAATTTATTACCATTATAAAAACGATTTCTTTTTTCCCATTTTAGAAAAGAAATAACATTCAATTATTAAACTTCTCGCAACCCATGATATAATGTTTTAAAACATTTTAATATTATATAAATATATATAATATTAAAGCCACACTTTCTTGAATAAAATTATGTTTCCTTTATAAAGTTATGTCGGATTACTCCAAGCTTCATGGTACTAAATAATGTCTATCTACAAAGCACTTATTGACTTTAAAAGGCAATTTTTTATTGCAGATACAACAAAATTGGAATTTGACTTGGAAACTAGAAATATATCTACACATTTTATTTTAAGGTGAAACCCGACTGGAGGTCCTTCCAAGTAAAATACAACCCTCTTTGGAATTACATCCAATGCAAATTTCCCCTCATCTTGTTCCCACTTTCCAACTGAATCCTTAACCCTTTCTAGAGATAATAAATTTGGAAATGTTTTCTTGTTCTCAAGCCTAAGTGTTCCCCTTACAAAGTGTATTGATTATGGCAATCCATAAACTTGTACACATGTTAGAATTTTGTATTATTCATTTGGCACAAGCCTTGTATCTATTCTGGGTTCCTCCATAGAAAAAAAACAAATTGATGCATTACATGAATTGGAAAACCATCCATAGAGTGCCATACTAAAATTGGGATTCACAATTATATTTCCTATTGCACCAAATTTTATCCTATTGTCACTATCATCCTTAAATATAGTTGCAGACCAGATATAAAATTTGTCAATCAGAATATCAAGACCAAGTAAAGGTCCTTCTAGGTAGAATATAGGTTTTTGGGTTAAGCTCTTCAAGGAAGAGGTCCCTTCTAGCGTTTACCACCTTTCTCCTGAAGTTTTAACTCTGTCGACACTTCAACAGATTGGAGTTGAATTCATATTTTCTAGTCTCGATGTTTTCAAGACATCAATTTTTTGTTGAGAAGACCCACACACATAAAGAGTGCTAAAACATTATACGTTACATGTGGAAAAACACTTGAAGTGATATTTTTTTCCAAACCTTGCTAGCATTGTGTTCGATTTGATACGACAAAAAATTAGTTCCCCAATTCTGACTTGATTTCGTGAGCATAATTAGAACCATTAGAGACAAATTCATTGCAAGAAATTGGATGTCAAGATAGAATATCCTATGAATATTCATTGTTTATAATTGTTGGTGTACATACACATATATTAGCTTTAGTTCAACTCTAGATATTGCGTGCAATGTGCACTTGTCTTTAGCTCGTTAACTCAAATGCTTACATGTGGTGTGCACTTGGCTTTAATTAGTTAACTCTGGTGCTTGCATGTGGTGCATGTGCACATTAACAGAACATAAAGCACAATTAGCTTCAGTTAGCTTTAACTATCCATAGTTGTTGCATGTACAACTAAGCTTAACTCATTTTCTTTTATGTATTGATTCTAAAACTAATATTGATGAATCAATTTCATTCTCAATTCTAATTTTTCTTTTTCAACTCTGGCAAGTTTGTGCAATTATTCTTCAACTAGATCTTTATTTGTGCTCTAATAATTTTACAATAATAGTAATGGCCTATACAACCTCCATTTTTCTTCAAGATTTTCATCAATAATGACATTCTCATTTTTCTCATAAATTTTTGTTTTTTCTTGATTTTCTGGTGGATGACAGAGATGACTGCATCGAACATGGAAAGCTTACACTCTTTGAAAAATTCTCGTGCATTACCAACTCTACTGATTCCCGAATCTATGGATGGTTTCCTTTTTTTCATGCTTGATTTTTTATGATGGAAAACATAGATTAATTTGGGATTTTGAGGGGATTCTTCGTACACTTTTCTTCCTCATATTTGAATGAAACTTGGAGAACCCTGTGGCTGATATGATGATGCAAGAGCATCAAGGGCAATTTTCATTTTTCAATATGTAATAAAAGGGGGTGTGACATTTTAATTGTTTTTTTTAATTAATTTGTTATTTTTAAATAAAATAGGAGATAAATTATAAAAGTAAGGATTTTGTAAATATTCTTTTATTAATTAAAAGGATATGAGAGAAATTAGTATTAGGTAGAAAAATTAGGAGTAGGAATTCTATGTACGGGACTTTGTTGAGTCCACACCTAAAAATTAGATTTATTTGAGGACTAGGTGGAGAGATTTTTGGAATTAATTAAATTCATTATTTATGTATAAATATGAGTGGTTTTTGTGAGGATAATACACTTGAATAGTTGAAGAGCTGAGGGAGTGAGTGAGTGGTTTAAAGGGCAAAGAGCCAAGAGCCGCCCAATGTAATATCCCAAACCCCGCAATTTTATTATAGTTAAGGAAGTTTGATTTGTATGGATCTTTTTCGCCTTCATATTTAATTAAGTTAGATGTTTTCCATGATTTTATTGTGAAAACTTTGAGTATTTTCAAAGTAACTTGAAGGAGTTGTGTTCTTATAAGCGGGATCTGCTTTCTAGCAAAATTCCTGCATCATTTTTGGTATTAGAGCGGGAGAGCTACCTGGTTAAATTTGCAATTATGTATGTTGTATGTGGGGTTTGATTTCGAACGACGTACGTTGGTGTTTGGGATTGAAAGAGCGCACATTAGTTGACGGAGAAGCTATTTGTCGGCTGCGGTGAATTGTGAAGCGGCTTTTGAATAGTCTAAAGCATTGGTTGTTGATTTAATTGGCGTGGTTGAGTTGAGTTCTGCGGTGGGAAGGCCGCATTGTCACGTGTGAAAGCCACGATGTGTGGTTGAAAGAACGGTACTAACGAGCATAATTGGAATCACACAAAACCGCGACCTTTTGAAACTTAGAGAAAATACTGGTGAGATTATTCTTACATTTGTTAGGGGAAAGCGAGTTGCGTTAGTTGCAAGGTGTGTGAGAGATAATTTGAAGTATGTGAATGTAGAGGAGTGACAAACGCTTATGAGCCCATGCAATATTGTGTATTTACGGAATATAATTGATTTTCAAATATGTTTGTGCGAGTGATTGACATTTTAGGTAGCGGTCAAGGAGATACTTGTGTGGCGTGTTACAAATCACGGTGGTGATTATATGGGCCTCTATTACCATTTATTGAAGGAGCGCGCGAAAGGTGAACCCAAATACAACGTGCGCGGGACATACTCAAGGAAGGCATTTGTGGAATCTAGTTCGTATGGTGTTACAAGCCTTTCCTTATGAAAATCATGGTGGTGGATGAGCGGCGTTGAATGGAGATTTAGTCGGCGTATTAATGGGTGTGAATAATTGGCACGAACTACCAGATACGACCCGAGAGGTAACATGTGGTTTAATATGCGTGAATGATTGGCTTTTGTTTGATCATACACCGAGTAGAATTGTGTGCAATCGCTATGAATGTTAGGACATTGATCTATTGCGTGACGGTTAACATGAATGGTGCTGTAGTAATCAATTAAATTTTGCCATCGATTGTTACTGTGTGTGAAATTGCAGAAGAACTGTAAGTGTGTAATTCACTTACACGCTTTTAATAAAACCGAATACCTACAAGTTCAATGACTTGTGCATAGCGTGGATTGTTAAGAGATAGGAGATAATTGGTGCAGTAATGATCTATGCAAAAGATGAATTGTGCAGGAGTGAAGGAATCGATATTATTAATATCGATGTTGCAGTTAATAATTGGAATGATAAATCTGTTTGAATTAAATGAGAGATTAAGTATGTGGGTTTGAATTTTAATGTCGAGATCCGTGTATATAGAATATATACGGCGTGAAGGTATGCTCACGTGTGTTAGCGTATGAAAAAGTGCATAATGAATCTGTTCACATTTATGATTAATAGCACAACAATGAAAATTGATTGATAAATCGACACATGGGTTGGAATCTGAATTCAAATCGGTTTAAATTGTGAAGACAATTGTATGTATAGGGTAAGGAGCGCCTGGTGACGCATGTGTTATCGGCGATATTGATGTGAAACCTAATCGCGGGAATCAATCCACAAACGGGAAGATGTGAAGGCGTTGAAGATTTATCGTATTTGAGAATTGAGTTTAAAAATGCATTATAATAGTGGCTGTCTTGAAAGTTTGGAGACGAGTGAAATCAAGACTAGACGAGCAATGTTGCAAGTGCATGGGTGAATGTTTCGATCGAGGAATCGAGAACTCAGAGGCGACATTTATGTGAAAGTTTGGAACAATGAATTGATTGATTATGGAAGCACTTGCAGATAGAAGAGTTAGATCTTCATTGAACGTAGATATTAAAAGCGGAGGTCGAGCACAACAACGACATGGAGCAAAGCCGGTTCGATAATGGTGAGCAAGTAAATTGCCGGTTTAATATACGGTTTTTTGATGATTGCGAAGTCGGAGGAATGTGTATTGATGTATTCAATGGAGTCGACACGGGAGTGTGGTATTGAAATCAAATTCGATTCGAATAGAAGGAAATTGCATATTAAATAAACCATGAAGGTTGGTAGATATAGAATACATAAATCCATGTCTTGTTGGTGTTGATTAGTGATTGTCAATCTTGGTTAAAGTTTAAAAAGGGCGTATATATATTGGTTTGAGAACTTCAAGTTTCTACTTGAGTCAAAGTTTTATAAAATAAAATTTTCCATGAACATTTAATTAAAGACCATACATGATTTGGGTTGACCAAATAGAAATTGGATTGCCATATGGGTGAGGAAGTGGGCATCATATTAGGTTGAAGAGAAGAAACTTTACACAAATGAATGTTAATTCAAACAAATGATGATTGTGAGTATGTTTGGTTTCTAAATGCTATACGAAGTTGGGAATAAATGCAAGGAAAATTGATTGTTGAGTTTGTGATTTGAGCTTACGCAAATGATAGAGTGTGAAATTGCCGGACGTTGAAGTTTTATTTTGGCGATTAATTGAGACACATTTTTATATGCATAGTCTTGGGAGAGCGAGATGCAGGTTTTTTGCGGTGCTTCATCAATTTAGTATTGCCGGAATTGAAGTTTTATTTAAGGAAAATTTTTTGAGATGCATTTTGTATATGCTAAGGTGTTGTTTGCGGCAATTTGTAGCAAGAGGTTGCTAGGGATTGGTCCCAAGACAAAGAAAGCCAAACACGACGGGAAAGTTGCATTTTTGATGAATGACAAGTGCGAAGAATTGTGGGGAAGTCGTAAATGAATTCCACACGTGAGCAGATGCGGTTCACAAAGGAGGGGAAGATGACTGGCCAGTGGTCGTGCCGAGATCGATGAAGAGTATGAGCGGGAGAAGGCCGAGATAACAATTCACCTTGAATTGTTAATAGAGGTTGTTGCAGGAAAATGTGAGAAACCCGGACACACGGTTGGACCATGAAAAGGAAGGTGAAGGAATGACTACACGCAAAGAAGGGAAAATCGGGTAAACATACGGTTGATGGAGGAGTTGGGAAGCTCGAAGATGTTGAGTTGTGAAGAACTCAAAGGGGCTGAGTTAAAGAAAATGGATGTTTCCATTTGTGACGAGAACATGGCGAAGTGCAGGTGAAAGAGATCGATGGAGAAGATCTCATGAACTATTGGGATAGTTGAAGCATCGAAGAAGTGATGGCGAGAGAAACGGATGAGGCCATGAAGCCTTGCAATTTTTTCTCTGATTTATGTATGTTTTGCGCGGGGATGTCTGAAAGCGGTGAACGATCGATGGAGGCTGTCATGAAGGAGAATGAAGTTATTGAGGTAAAGTACGATAGAGAATTCCTTTCGGAAGAGGAATGTGTTGGTTGGTTACAACGGGGAAGAAATCACAAATGACTTCTTTTTTGGGGTAAAAATGACAAGTCGAAGAGCATTTATGGAACCGAAAGAAAGTGGAAATGTTGAAGGGTAGGAAGTGTATTTGTTTAATGAGATTCTTGACAAATTTTACAATGTAATGATGTTGAAACCAAGAAATTTCGGGAGGATTGCCGGAGGAGAATGAAAGTAGTGATGATGAGACGGGAGGAAATCTGAGAAGAAGCTGAATCAAATGAAGGATTCGAGAACAACAAGGAGATGTCGGCGAAGCATTATTTGTGAGATCACAAGGTCTTATGTGTTTAAGACTAATGATTGGGGCGTGATTACAGGTACATCATATAGTGTCGACAAACTTTGAAGTTTGTTAAGGAAGAAGGGTTAAATCTGAAATTTGTTCAGGATGATGCTGAAATATCAAGATCTCAGACAGAGGAGTCTTATGGAAATATTCGGCAGAATATTGAAGTGGGGAAAGAAGGACCATCTGATGATTGGTCAACAAAAAGTGAAGGTAGGGAAAATTGTGTAAAATTTCCGAGTTCTACTCTAGTTTAGATTTTTTAGTTATATCGGAAGTTAGATCTTCAGAGGAGAGAGTTGGAAAAGCAAAGGATCTATTTTTCGGGAAAGAGTTGCGAAGAAGACACGAACGGGAAACATTTTTCAAGCAGAGATGATGTGGAGGAGGGACTAAGCGATAGTCTCATAAGAGAATTGAATCGGCATGCGATGTGCGATAAATGAGGGAATTTCATAGCGACATCTTGAAATGTTGCACACGCGGTGGAAGGGCCTTGAAACCTTATGTTTTTTATTCTAACAGGCCTTTTGTGAGTATAGGTTTTATATGAATCTTTGGAGAAAATCTATTAGACAAAGAAATTGAGGCGATAAGGCGGATGATGATGAAAGAATCGAAAGAGACAGCCGACGAGTAAAACAAAGAAAAAACGACAAGGGAAAGACAACATAAGATTGTGAAAGCATGGCGGTGGGGCGTGCGGCATAAAGTGTGGAGACCTGAGAAAACAGCGAGATAGAAACGACGACAAGTGGGGAAGTTGCGGCACAAGATATGGGATCGAGCGAGACACGAGATCCGAACACATGATCAAGCGATCATGATTAATTTCAACCTTGGAATTACGAGGTAGGGCATCGGGGCAATTTTTCATTTTTCAATATGTAATAAAGGGGGTGTGACATTTTAATTGTTTTTTAATTAATTTGTTATTTTTAAATAAAATAGGAGATAAATTATAAAAGTGAGTTTTTTAAATATTCTTTTATTAATTAAAGGGATATGAGAGAAATTAGTATTAGGTAGCAAAATTAGGAGTAGGAATTCTATGTACGGGACTTTTTTGAGTCCACACCTAAAAACTAGATTTAGTTGAGGACTAGGTGGAGAGATTTTTGGAATGAATTAAATTCATTATTTATGTATAAATATGAGTGGTTTTTGTGAGGAGAATACACTTGAATAGTTGAAGAGGAGCGAGGAGAGTGAGTGAGGAGTGGTTTAAAGGGAAAAGATCCAAGAGGCCGCCAAATGTAATATCTGGCCATAGAATTTTATTATAGTTAAGGAAGTTTGATTTGTATGGCTCTTTTCCGCCTTCATATTTAATTAAGTTAGATGTTTTCCATGATTTTATCGTGAAAACTTTGAGTATTTTCAGAGTAACTTGAAGGAGTTGTGTTCTTATATGTGGGATCTGCTTTCTAGCAGAATTCCTGCATCATATGATTTCCATTGTATTCTTCTTTTCCTACACCATCAATATGGAAATTCTCTAAATATACTATGTCAGATGTGAGGTGGATGTTGTGCGGGCCTTCATGGAAGTTGAATGGCACATGGGTTGTTGGATAATGGTTTTGAAAACCACAAAATGGATTTGTGACCTCCCTGCTTTGTAATTTGGAAAAAGTGAGGGGGGAGACAGAAAGTTTCTGGTATACCCACCCAGCCACCCACGATGGGAGGGTTTTGTATTACTGCATTGCAAGGCATTCCCTCACCTTAACCATCGACACTTTTCCTTGTCACAAGTTGGTTTATTTGGTTCCCCACTCCAATGTATGGTGATCCAACCACGAATCAAATGATATATAATCCTTTAATATTTAGTGGCTCTAGCCCACTTCCATATGGTTTTATGTTTTAAATAAACTTGCATGCAGATCCATTTAATTGTAGAAAATAAAATAACTCATAAAACACTCATAAACATACCTGAGACATATAACTAGCGAAAAAGGCCTCAAAGCCTTGCGACATTCCTCACATATTCTTCATTATTCAAATAATGTTATAATACAAATAAATAAATGAAGAATTTGTATCAATATAGTGCATCTATCTTGGAAAACTTGGTTGAGAAAATATCTCAACCACACACACTAATCTAGGGGCTAAGTTAGGTAGGCCTAAACTAACTTCCAATTAAGAGGAACTAACATAATCTAGAAAATTGGGCATAAAATCCTAATTTTCAATATTTAATTAATTTAATTAACTTTGGATTTATAATTGTTTATGAGATAGAGGCTAACATTCCCCCTCTCAATGATAAATCCAAAATAAGAACGAGGAACCATCTTCCAAGTTCTCATGCTAAAATTGTTGATCCTCAAAAACACTGCCTGAAAATCACCAAAGTTGGATGTTGAAAAAACTGCAATCTGAAGAGACCATGGTTCAACTGCATGTCTGATTCATCTCTAAATTTTTCTTGAAAACTCCATCATGTGCCAAGATGTAAAAAGATCCATATGTCCTTTGCTTGCAATCATCATCCTTTGTCCACTGACAAAAAATTTGATGACACCCACTAGCGAATTTGCTTGTCCACTGCCAAAATGTTGAAGACACCCACTGACGAATTTGCTGATGATGATAGCCCAATGGATGATGATGTAAAAAAACAACTCACTGTTGTTTTTTTTTATGTTGTCAGAAATTGCTCATTGTCGATTCCCACTGGCTTCTTGAATGTTTGAACACCCACTGGCTATTGAAGATTCCCACTGGCTTCTTTTGCTGATGTTGTTGAAACTTTGACAACCACCTTCAATTTCATTATCATTTTCCACCCTTTTTCAGCTGAAAGGAGAGACAATCACCTGGAAACTATTTCTGAACTCCCCCCCCCCCTTCAGGTGTAGGATAGTTTCACTGGTGTACTCCCCCGTTCATCTACACGAGAGTACTATCGTCATTTGACTATTGGCTGTAATAGGTGTGATTTAATTGGGTTGTAGAACTTATACAATATTTTGACAATTGATGACCATTCCCAAGGATCAATCCATTCATAATTGATCTTCAATCTGGCCGGTTGGTTTTGGTTGCAGCATTTCTCTGATGAATGATTCGGCTTGCCGCAATGGAGACAAGGATGGAGATAAAAACAATGATATTCCATATGGCATGTTCTTTTACAATGTGAGCATTTTAGTTTGACTACAACTTCGATTTGTGTGCATGTCATTTTGTCTCAAACTTTTGCAGAATTTGGCTAACATTAATCAATTAAATGGTAAATGATGGTTGAAAATGGGTTGCATTTTATGATATGGAAAATGTTCCAATTTAAAGAATCTTTAAATTTCGTGAGATGTGAATTTATCACTCCCAAACAATTCAACATTTTGGGAAAATTATACAAAAATGGACATCGAACACCAATTAAAAATGTTTCTTGCTACAATAATAAAAAATTTCACACGACAACCTCTCATTGTCAACCTATAATTGGAAGGTCAACATAAAGGGTAAAACACCAAATTACTTATACCTATAGAGAATTTAAAACATGATTCAAAATTTCTTCCATCATGACTCAATAACAACATAAATGTAAGTAGTATATCATCATTAGCATGAAAGAGATAAATAAATCAAATAGTGATGAGGCAGTAGCATATATCCTACTCGATAACTTTCAAAATAGAAGGGTGACACACTTGGGTAGTGGGACAATTACAACAACAAGAAAACAAAAACATAACTAATATGATGCAAGACTCTTTTTCATGATATGTCATGTTTCAGGGAGATTCCAACTAGGAAAATATTCCAGAATATGTTTCAAAAGAAGGTAATGCAAAACACCTTAACTCTAAAGGATTTATGAAAATGCTCTTCATTAACATTAAAGAACTCCACCATTCCCAATTTTTATAATTAAATGATTTATATCAAAAATTTCATAGAAAAAGAAATCTCATATCACCTTCAATTCACAATGCAAATGGATAATAGTTTTTTGTTAGAAGGGATTCAAGATACACTTTCTTTGTATTAGTTACTAGGCTTGAGGGATAGCTATTCCACTTTCCAACAAAATTTCCCAGGCCTTTTCACCCTGCCTCATCCTTATGGAGCTCATGTCATTTGCGAGTGAGAAAAACCTTAGTGGATAGCTTAATTGCCTGTCAACTTGAGTAAATAAATGACCAGTTGACTATAATGGATGGCATTGCTAAATAACCAAAGATTCATAAAATTCATCTTTGAAAGTGATCTAATCAAAATTACACACCTAGTCAAAGGTGGGTTTCAAGGTAAGCAAAATTATTTTGTTGATGTTTCCCCCACCAACATTCAGATCTCTCCAATGACAAGCTTGTGTTTGTGCTCATGCTCATGGATGTGCCAATACATGCAACAACTATTTAGTACTTGGATCCAGATGAAAATCAGGGGATTATTTGAGGGAATACATAACCCACGTGTGGCCTCTTAGCCAAAAAATTCAGATATGATGATGTTAGTTGCACTTTCTCCTAGCTAGGGGTAAGGGGTGTGGAATTTGGGTGTTGTGATATTACCCCCACCAACATTCAACTACCTCCAATGACAAACCCATGTGTGTGTTGATGCTCATGGATGCACCATAGCACACAACAACAGTTGGGGACATGTGCAAAACCTGGGAGCCTTCGTAAAAATAGATAAAAAACACGCAACCCCTTATCTCAAGGACTCAAAATGGGGCTAGGTGAAAGTATTGGGTTTCTTTGAAGAAAGAGATACCCATGTCCAACCACTTCATCAAGGATTACAAATTGAATAGAGGCAATTATATTTTTTTCCCAAATAGGGATAAGGCCTACCTTCTCTTATGACCAATTCATGATATTTAAATCCATAGAAGTTTATGAAGGTGTTGTAACATTATTTAGTTCTGATAAGTTAGCATATCATACAAAAATAAAAATCAATGTGCTAAGTTAGGATATGAATGAAAAAGAAAAGAAATAAAAAAAAATGTTAGGAATATGACTCATTTTACGTATTCATATCAATAAAATGTTAGAGGTAGACTTCCCTAAAGAATGAAGGAATTAAAAAAAATGTTAGGAAAGAAAATAAAAAAAATCAATGCGTTAGTTTCAAAGAAATAATTTGAATGACTGGGTTTTTAAATGTACCATTAAAATGTTAAATTTCATTTACTTCTGATTAATTTTCCATAAAAAATCATTAATCCTTGTTTGAAATATTAAGCATAAAAAGCTTTATTGTAAATATGGTGCATATGTTTTAAGTCCAGGTCACTAAATGACAAAACATCTTGTCGGCTTTGAATAAAGGGTGTTCAGTTTTCAACGGTAGGTCTTCTCCCCGCCTAGCTCAATGATGGGGAGAGACTTTGCACCCCCTTCATCCATTTCCCATTAACGCAGGGGAGGGGGTTTGAAAAGTTGTTTTAATGGTAGGTGGTCCACCCTTACATGGCACTCTCTTGTGAATTCACACCTCCCCACCCCACACCCCCCCCCCCCCACGCGCAATACCACAAACCATCCACTACCCCCTCCAAAATCCGCTTACGCTTTTCCTTCCACCAACGGTTATTGACCCTGTGCTTTGACCATTAGCCCTCATCCAAACAAACACTACCACCTCAATTGCATGTTTCCTATCTATTCCTACTCGTTCCTCCTATTCGCCCGTTGCAGCTTTGCTCCCAGACCGTTAACTTCCATGTCATAACTCCACTCCCAGACTGTTAAGATGATATGGTCACATATCAAACCATTAGCATAAAACTTTCATGCTATAAATAAAATGAACCTCGCATGTTTATCACTTTTTCCACTGATCAATTATTGTTTGTTACAGTTTAATAGATACATTGCACACACTCACACATCGAATCAGATTTCCTTCACACCTGATTGAATTGATTTCCCTCTGTTATGAAGTTATCTAATCATCCCATTAGCCCTTTATTTCCCTTATGAATATCATCATGGCTCCAAATTAAAAATCTAAGAAGCCAGAAGCAGAAGAAAACCGTACTACTGCCACCTCGTTCGACCTCAACCATGTCCCTCTTGCAGACTCCTTTTTCAATATTGCTGACACAGAGTGTAAGTTTGATTTCCATTAACTACACCTATGGCTTAAACATAAATACCTTGAAAAACAAGATTCCATCAGATTCTGGGAATCACTCTTACCTTTATTCAACTTTCCTAAAAGTTATGAATTCCCTGACCTGGTTATCTGGTGCCAAACCAGATATGAACCTATTAAAAGGGAAATTGTGGCTCAGAATGGAGACATTTTGATCACCATTTCTTCTCAAACCATTGACCAAATGCTCTTAATTCCCCAATCAGACTCCATGAGCCAACTTTCACCAGCAACACTTATGGATATGTACCATAAGTTAACCTTTCCCTAGAGAGCCCAGATCTTTGAGACCCTTTTTCCAGAAGATGCTCAATTGCCAAAAATAAATCCACCCTACCCATGTTCAATATTTCCTAAAGCCTCCAGACATTATATTTCCTTAATTTATTACCTATTAGGCTATCCAAATGACAAAATTGTTGATGAATCCATCCTTGGATTCTTTTCCATTTTTAACAAAGATCAACAACCAGCTTTCATGTATAATTATAGTCAATTTTTGTCTGATAATATACATGAAAATTTATGAATTTCACTACACAAGGAGTGTTCAAGTACAACTCTGTACTTGTCCATATGTTTCATTTTTAGCAGGGATATTTTTTAATATTCCTAAAATTTAGCTTTTAGCTAAATGGAATATTATAGATCATTTTGGCACTAGGTAGGTGAATAAGTGGGTAGGGAGGCCCATAAATCTCCTGAGCAGCAATAAAAACACTTCAAGTGTGAAAGGAGGCTTTCTAAGCAGCTAAATAAAGCACCTTTGAGTGTGAACAGGGGTTGGATCATGTTGAACCAATCAACTTTGACCAAGTCAACAGTGTTGTTATGGAGGAGTGGATATTAAATGAGGAATAACGAAGTTTTGGAGGGAGATGGTTTGAATGGAGGAAATGACCTAATTGAGTGGGGCCAAGGAAAAGGAAGCTCATAATCTATATAAGGAAGAGGATGGCAGCCATATGGGATTATGTTCTGGATTATTATTTTGTATGTGGTTTGTTTAGACTTCTTGCATTCTCTAGTTGTTTAGTTGAGATAGTTGTGTTGTTTAGCACCGGGTGTTCCCGAGCAGGAATCCCACCTCTTTCCTTGAGAGGCCTCTTGGAAGGGTATTGCATTTCATTTCCACATTCAGGCTTAAGGCCAAGCTACAACCTTCTTCATCGACGCAGTTTCTGCAGGATATTATGTTGTGTTGCAAGGTGCAGTAGTGGAGCATTATTTTGGGCATCTTCAGAGCTAGTTTTTTAGTGGAGGAAGGTTTACATCCATTGGGAGGCCTGTTGAGAAGCCCCTTGGGCTTATTTGACACATTTGGCACTAGGCCAAGGAGTATTTATTCCCTACAACGCAGTTTCAGTCCAGATCTGCGTTATTTTAGGGAGGAGTTGTAGGGGTAGTTGCAGTGGTTGCTTTGAGAGGTGACTTCTTTAATGGAGGAGCTATTCTTTCATCCGGAGGATCTATTGGACAAGATCTATAGTTCTCTACATCAGCTTCAGCCATATCTTCTCAATTCAGTTGCTGCAGCATATCTTCAGCCCTAGGGTTGCAACTTACATTGGCACATTGTGTGTATTTTCTGGAAACCCTCTTAGGTTGTCTTGGAAAGTTGATCTAGTGCCTGGATCTGTATGTTTAGATTCTATTGGGGCCTATATCAATATTTTTACATAATTTTTTCATCTATAGCTAGAGCTATGCATAATATTAATGCGCTGTAATAGCTCTCCGGCATTTTGTATTTCCGCATTATCTCACTTTGAGAGTATTTATGTATTGGAGGCCTGTGTGATCACATTCTATGGTCTGTGCCTCATTGTTTTGTATTGATTTGCTGCATATATGATTAATAAGATGGAATTATATTGGTCTGATGATTTCATGTGTTAAATACTTGTTTTTTCTTTCATTTTATGAGCTATATTTCTACTTTCCTTATTTGGGAATATTACAGTGGTATCAGAGCATAATCTTGGCTCAGCCTGTGCATTGATCCAATATGTCACCATAAGGAGAACCTTCTCACAAGAAGAGGGGATGTACAGAAAAAAAATGACATGACTCCATTATTTGGAGGAAGATGGGAAGAGGAGCTCTCAAAGCTTCTTTTTCAAACTATGCAGAGCATCAAGGGAGATATCAAAAAGATGAGAAGGGAGATGTGTAGAGAATCTCCAAGGGGGTTTGAATCTAAAGAAAACCCCAGATTTTTACATGATAAGTGTGAACATGCAACCACAAATTATGATCCACGGCGTAGTCTTATTCCCATATTTACTATGAGGAATATGGAGGAAGAAGATATGCCAAAGAAGGACACTCTTAGTGATTATCTGCAAGAATATGAATTTCAAACTAAGAGGTTCAAAGGTCACATAAAATTCCAAGAGTTTTGAAAGATTAAGGAGGAGAGGAGCACAAGGTTCAATCAGCATGACATGGGTAGATCCTTTCTATCTAATTTTGATGGTTCACCTAAATGTTCAGCCAGGGCTTGGGTGGAGGAGCTAGACACCTATTTTCAGCAACACCAAGTTTCAGAGAATGAAGCCATCAAAGTTGCAGCGTTGCATTTTAAAGGTAAGGCCTCTGCCTAGTGGATATTTGAATCTTTTTCATTAAAAAATGTAAATACATCTACTTATGCAAAGTTCACTAGGAGAATAGTGGAAAGATTTGATGACAAGCATTCTGAAACACCTTTGGTGGAGCTAAACAAACCTAAACAGACAAAACCTTTGCATAGGTTGGAAGGATCTATAAACCCAACTCCACTTCTGAAGACTGTTGAAGAGGCTAACATCTTGCATAATACCTTGCTAGAGGCAAGATCTCTATCTCATACTCCTGGAAAAGAGGACATGAAGATTCCTTTTCCAAAAGAGGATCCTCTTATTGAAAAATTGCCCATTCATATTGAAGAGGAAGAGAAGGCTGGAGGCAACAATGCTATCATATCCAGAGCATATCTAGCACCTCATGCAGAGGAAGATGGAGCACTTGCTCCAACAAGAGGAATTCTTGTATGTTCCCAAGGAGTTCCAAAAGATCTCATGTGTGGAGATCAAGGCACAATCCATGAACAAAATATGTCATTATTGATAGATTGTGAAACCTTGCAGAAGGAAGGAGAAGATAGGGAGGATGGCCAGCATCATATGACTAGGAGCACACACCCCTATCTATTTCAGAAGGTTGATGCACAAAAGAGGCAGAATAATTTTCACAGTGAGGGCAGGGACAAATTTTTCCATTCATATATGCAGTCTACTCTTGATATTGATCTCTCATTGCATGGAGGCATTCCACCGAGGAGACCACCAGATCAAGAGGTGATGAGAGATGCTTCACATTCGGTTGCATCACTCATGGATTCCAGAGGGATGAGAACCTTGGGAGGACTTGACACAGTGCAAAGAGTCTAGGATAGACTTAATGAGGGGGGATACACTCTCCCATTTTCAGCATTACCCACTCTCATTGCATATTCTGCACTGACAAAAGTTGTTGCAGTGATGGAGGATGGCACCACCATGGTGCAAGGGAGTTGCTCCATGGATTTGGAGAAACAGAGGTTACTTCCTTTGAGGAAGGAATCCCCCATATATTGGAGTATATGGAGGCCACTCATGCTTACATTGGGCAAGATCAAGAGGTTCTTTTTGGACGGTAGCTTCTCATGGGAGGCCAACTTACAAAGACCACTAATTCTACTTGAGCATGAGCAGATGCATGATGGGCATGGAAGCACTTTGGAGGATGAATTTGGCATTAGGGATGTCAAGGGAAAATACAAAAGCATGTGGGGGACTCCACATTTCATATCTACAATGCCGTCTCTTAGGAGGATAGATCCATATTGGAGGTCTCAACTTTTGGTAGAGTACTCCAAGGATCTTGGTGCTTGCATGATTCTTGATGACCTAGAGGGAGATGATAGATACATGGTGGATGATGAGGTCATCTATTCTTATGGCATAATCTTCTTGAATAAATCTTCTGAGCTCAAGGACAATTTGTTACATGCAGCACATGCAGAATTTCTTTCCATGCACTTTGATGCATATTACTCTTTGATGGAGGAGTTCACTTGGGAGGGCATCCAACAAGATGTATACCATCATATGAAGAGATGCATAGCATGGATGATGATGGAGATGTTGCCACAACCACTTCCCTGCTCATTGAGAGTGAGGGAGAACTTTTAGTTGAGCAATTTCAGCTCAGTGACCAAGGTACACAGTAGAGGATGTACACTTATGCATAATGATTTGTATTCCTTTACTTTTTGTGAGCAGCATATTGTACCAAGGAGGATCTTTCCTTCTTGTATATTGTATTTTGATGTACTTAAGGCCATTTGCAACATTGATGTTGGCCATTCTACTGGTGGTTTGTGGGAGATGCCACATGATTCTTGGTGTGCACCATTGGCACCAAATTTTACTTTTATGATCCTATCTTGTAGGATGATTGTGGCGGAAAACAAGTGGCTGAAAGGACACTTGTTATACTTTGTTTTGAGGTAGGCAGGGGATGCACTGTGCTTATTCCACATATGGAACTATGATCCACCTTCCGGTTGTCATATGGAAACTTGTTTTTATTTGTTTTTGCTTCCATATATTGATGATGTTCTTGTTCTTATGGAAAGCTTTGTTGAGAGGGTGGCACAAGAGTTGGAGGTGCCCATTGGGAGTATGATTCTCCCTATTTCATATGTTTCATGTTTCAGGAGAAGCAATGGGAAAACCACGATTGCCACACTACAGCTCTTGTCTTCATGTGGGAGGAGCCATTTGGAGAACTTGAGTTATTGGAAGAGGCACTTAATGGGTGTTTTGATTGGTCGGGTAACTTGGGACATTCTTGGAGGCCATAATATTTTAGCATAAGATCAGCAACAGCCCCATACATATCATAAATGGAGAGAGGAACAACATGGGTGGGAAAATCTAATCTCTCCATACAACCCAAATACATTGCATGAACCGGGGGTTGAGGATTTCTTTGATGAGCTACCTAGGATGGCTCATTTCATTTGGATGATAGCATGGAGATGGGAGTCTCTCATTGGTAATACGATCCCATATGCTTTTCATCATTCCTACCTTGAGGAGGCCATGGGACAGGAAGAAGGTTTCCGCTTACACCTTCCACGTTCTCATGATGTGAGCCATTTGGTTTTGCATACTTGGGAGGAAATATTGGGGGTCAGATTTATTGCAGATTATTTTGAGCAGTGGTGGGGACAATTGATGAGAGGCCACAAGAGGAGGAGGGGGGAATTTTGCTCCACCTTTACAGTTTCTTGAGGAAAAGAAACATTTTGGAGGGGAAGACTATAATATTCCTAAAATTTAGATTTTAGCTAAATGGAATATTATAGATCATTTTGGCACTAGGTAGGTGAATAAGTGGGTAGTGAGGCCCATAAATCTCCTTAGCAGCAATAAAAACACTTCAAGTGTGAAAGGAGGCCTTCTAAGAAGCTAAATAAAGCACATTTGAGTGTGAACAGGGGTTGGATCATGTTGAACCAGTCAACTTTGACCAAGTCAACAGTGCTATTATGGAGGAGTGGATATTAAATGAGGAATAACGTAGTTTTGGAGGAAGATGGACTGAATGGAGGAAATGACCTAATTGAGTGGAGCCAAGGGCAAGGAAGCTCATAATCTATATAAGGAAGAGGATGGCAGCCATATGGGATTATGTTTTGGATTATTATTTTGTATGTGGTCTGTTTAGACTTCTTGCATTCTTCAATTGTTTAGTTGAGATTACTGTGCTGTTTAGCACTGGGTATTCTTGAGCATGAATCCCACCTCTTTCCTTGAGAGGAATCTTGGAAGAATATTTAATTTCATTTCCACATTCAGGCTTAAGGCCAAGCTACATCTCTCTTCATCAGCGCAGTTTCTGCAGGATATTGTGTTGTGTTGCAGGGTGTAGTAGTGGAGCATTATTTTGGGTGTCTTCTGAGCTAGTTTTTTAGTGGAGGAAGGTTTCCATCCATTGGGAGGCCTATTGAGAAGCCCCTTGGGATTATTTTACACATTTGACACTAGGCCAAGGAGTATTTATCCCCTACAGTGTATTTTTAGTCTAGATCTACATTATTTTAGGGAGGATTTGCAGGGGTAGTTGCAGTGGTTGCTTTGAGAGGTGACTTCTTCAGTGGAGGAGCCATTCTTTCATCTGGAGGATATAGTGGAGGAAATTTGTAGTTCTCTACGTCAGCTTCAACCATATCTTCTCATTTTAGTTTTTGCAGCATATTTTCAACCCTAGGGCTGCAACTTACAATGGCACATTGTGTGCATTTTCTGGAAACCCTCTTGGGTTGTCTTGGAAAGCTAATCTAGTGCCCAGATCTGTATGTTTAGATTATATTGGGGCCTATATCAGTATTTTTTACATCATTGTATCATCTCCAGCTAGAGATATTCATAATATGACTATGCTGTAGCAGCTCTCCAACATTTTGTATTGCGGCATTATCTCACTTTGAGAGTATTTATGTATTGGAGGCTTGTGTGATCACATTCTATGGTTTGTGCCTCATTTTTTTGTACTTATTTGCTTCATATATGATTAATAAGATGGCATTATATTGGTCTCATAATTTCATTGGCTAAATACTTGCTACTACTTTCACTTCATGAGCTATATTGCTACTTTCCCTATTTGGGAATATTATAGATTTACTACCCATTACACTTAGCAGATAAGATGAAAAAGGAGTGAATCAATCAGTGATCCATTGGATTGAGATAGTCAGAATTGTCTCAACAAAGTTTACTTTCTCAGACTTCATAAATGAATTCATACATTGAGTGGCACAACTCCTCAACAGTCACACAAAGCCTCAAATTGGTGAAGAAGTTAAAAGGATTTTACACTTACGTGATCATGTCAAGACTAGTGATTGGTATTTATACCAGAACTATACATAAATTAGAATATATGGTTGTGAACTTGCACCATATAAGCTGCCTAAGTATGTTCCTATGATAATCTTTTCTCTATAATATATTAGGCAGATGATCAACATGGATGACCTGCACTATGTATCATGCAAGAGAAAATACCAATTCAAAATAAAATCAAAGATTGGATCATTCATCTGCAACACTAGATCTGCTGGTGTTGAGGCAAATACATTGTTGAAGAACATGAACTTTCAACCAAGTTTTACCTGGTCTTATGACCCTTTTGGTATAATTTCAGCTTTAAGATTTGAACTAAAAACAACTCCCTATAACCATACTCCAATACCAGAGATAGAAAAGTTCTTGAATAAAGAGTAGTGGGTTGATGGTACACTTCAAGAAGCATAGGAGCAGGTTTTATCCTCCTCAAGTGTATAGAATCCAGTTTCTTAGAGTAATCAACAACAAAGGGTAAGAGAAGAAACTCCATCTACCATGGAGCTAATCAGAGAATTCATTCTTCAACAGAAAAAGCCAAAGATTGGATTGATAGTATCTACAGAAGAGAAACAACCAGAGATTATTGACCTTGAAGATCCAAAGGTTTCCACATCAGCAGGAACCAGTGTTCCAAAAACTCCTCCTACAGCTTCACCTTCCAGAGAGTCTCTAGAAATCATTCAGAGTACATGAACCAGTTCAACAGATGACCAAAATATCTTCTCAAATTCCTAGAAATTAAACAAAATAATGAGGCTCTGAATTCTAATGTATAAAACCAGTTCTGGAAACAAACCTCCACTTCTCAACTCAAGCTTCTCTCTGCCTTTGACAGTGAGAAAGGCAAGATGCAGACGAATTTATTACAAACCGAAGTTCCATTTCCAAAATCTCCATCAGACTACAAGAAGACCATATTTTCATTTGATACAAATCAGATAAATCCAATTGACCAAATGGATATACATAGACAGTCTGGCGAGATGTTGTTTTCCACCATGACTACTACAACTATGCCTCTTTCTAAGCTTAGGACTGCCTTATCCAATGTTCAATATCATATTAAGATTGAAAATATATCTTCCTTAGCTAAAGATAACAAACTCAAGTCCTTGGAAGACCTTGTAGTTAAAATTGGATATGATCCAAAGGATTGTAAGGCAGTAGAAGAAATTATTAAAAATAAAAATGTAGACATTGCAGCTCTGCGAAAATAGTTGAATTTTCCTTCTACAGAGGACCCACAGACCAAGGAATTTTAAGGGAGTGAGCAGAACAAAGAAGAAATGCTCAATATTATCATTGAGAAAAACATCCAGATAAATAATATGGAGGAGAATATTGAAGGATTGCTCAAGGAGAAAGAAGCAGCTCAACTTGCCATGGTTCTAGTCACAACAGTCCCAATAGCAATTACAGGTACAGAGCCCAGTTCATCATCAACAAAAATTGAGTCTACATCAAAAATAGCTGATCCACCAAAGTTAGCACGAGAGTTGGCCACACAAAAGCAGGAAAATGAGAAGTTACTCCAAAGGTTTCAAAACGTACAAACATAGAAAATAAAAAATGATACTCTGTATATGGAGGAGATGCAGAATTCTCGCAGAGTGGGACTTAAGATTTAAAAATTAGAAAGTGAGTTTTTAATGGTAGATACCTTGGCCCAATCTAAGGAAAGTGTTTGGACAAAGATCATCCAATCCATGACAGATGTATGGCCATCCAAACAAATCATCTTTGAACAAAGGGAACTCATTACCATATCCAAAGCAATGATAGAAAAAGAGAAATCAACATTGAAGGATAAACTGCAGAAGCCACAGACATGATAAAGGTACTAAATTCAAAGAGCGGAGCAAAGATGGAGCCAATAAACATAGTTGACAGAACAACCACCATCTTAGAAACTAAGAAGGTTTTACAAAAGAGAATTTTAACTAATCAACTAGAAACAAAATGTCATACCTTGCACATTGTTTTCCAAGGGTTTCATTGGAAGTTTAATGTTTTGAACCAGAAATGACTACCTAGACAGGTAGCTCCAAATTATAAGTTGGTTAATTTAGAATATTATTGCAAGAATTTGTATACCATTGCAATAGATAAAGCAAAGTTTGTAGGAATCAAAGGACAGATAACAGGAAAGGCATTCCAGAAGCCTTAGAGTTTGATGTGGTCATCAAACATGAAATTAAACATCTGTTCATCAACAAGCCAACTTTCGAAATTTACACAAAGGTGGATGAAGTATTAAAAAAGGATGTGAATTTAGAAATCCCAAGTGAAGAAAGATGGGATAAATTGTGTGAAATAATTGAGTAACTTTTGATCCTAATAGCATGACAACACAACAACATTTTGAGGTCCATATCATCAACTATTTCCTTCAAAACAGTGACAGATCATCCAACAGTTTCCTTTTTCCTATTATTTGATATTATTATTGTAATAAATTTTAGATATTTTATTTCTTTTAGAACTAGTATAAATAACTATCAATATGAGTTATTAAGGGTTGCACCCTTGGATAAGGATTTTGTAAGCAACAATGTACAAAATTTGATCATTAATGATGAATAAAGGATTTTGGATTTGTTTCATACAACTTTGTTCTCCTGTAAGTTTTCTTGTTTTTCATTACATCTTTTTCTCTGCATGTATTTAATTATTATGAAGATAACTAGGTAAGAAATAACTGAGTTTCAATTTATCTTAAATCCCCTGAGGTTATCATTTATATTAGAGAATGGTTTATTGAACTGTTTGTTTAAGTAATTCCCTCTACATCGATAAATTATTAGCATATCTATAATATCAAAATATGTTTTTTTAACCTTTTGAACATTGTTTAAAGGTTTTAACACTGATGGTTATTTAAAACATTCAATTTGAATACTTAAGTAATAATATATTCTTACATTTTCTGCTTAAACACCTGCAAATCTTAAATCACTGTGTGAAGTAAAACAACAACCCTTTTCCTTATTAATTAATATTATCTAGAGTTTAGACACATTTGTTGCAAATTTTTTATGCATAGGTTATCCAAAAATTACAAACTTAAAACAAAACAAAATATTATAGATTTTATGGCATAATTTATTGACCCCAATTATCTTAGAGGACAACATCAGACTGGCGTCGTTGGCATGGATTGAATTTGATTTTTTTTCCCTGGGATAATGATAAAACCTACTCCTTTAAAGGTGATTAAGGTCTAGTTATGTCAAAAATTTTCACTTGGTGACTTCATTGAACCCAAGCTGGCTCCTTCAAGGCATACCAGGTCTCATTCTGATTCTGAAATTGTATTACCTCTATCAGATCCAAAGAGACTGATAAGGAAATATTCTTCCAGAAGAAGACATCAAACTCCTTCCATTCCTCAACAGGAGACCACCAAAGTTCCTGATCCTTTTATATATGGACCTATTCCCATAGATTCTGAATATTTACCTCGTAGAGTGCATGAATTGGTATCCAAAGAAGTGGATTTTTAATCATATTTGTTAGTTCATTCTTTGGAGTCTTATAAATTACTTGAGGTACCTTTTGAATCCCCTCCATTAAAACAAGAGTTGGATTTACATCTACCTAGATTCAAACCTACTGATTTCATATCCCCTACCTCATATTCTATTCCATCCACTTATGCACAACCAAAAGATCTATTTTCTCTCTATTCAAACCCTTTATTTGAACACAAATAAGGAGAAGAAGAGGTTCAAAAGTTGGTCATTCGAACACCCTTGAGATCCATAAAAATTTCTTCAACTCCACTTTGTCCTCCACCTTCTTTTATCCCTCCATCTTCACCTCCTTATTCCCCTACTTCATCTTCTACTTCTACAACCACCACCACTGAATATTCTTCATTTCATAATTAGGTATGGATGGTTTTAGACATATTGTTCAAGAAAGATATGATGCCCTATTACTCCCAAACATAATTAACTATTTTACTACTAGATATTTGAAACATCTCCCAAGATTTAATGGGGAAGTTGGTTTTTCAGTTGAAGATCATCTAGCAGTATTTCTATATTTTGTTGATAACATGAACATAGAACATGAAAATGTTTATATGAGATTGTTTGTGCAGTCTTTAGAAGGAAATGTTAGGATCTGGTTTAGACAATTACTAGTAAATTCTATTATATATTGGGAAGAATTAACAACTATATTTAAGAATCAATGGGGTGTGAAAAATGATCATGTTTATTTCCTGACTGAATTTGAAGAGCTTAAGAGAAATTATGGTGAACCGGTCGTTGATTTCATCAAGATAATTAATAAACTTTATCACAAGATGTCTCCTAATTGTAAACCACTAGTAGCAGCAACAAAGGTTAGGTTCTCCAAAGCCTTTGAGGATTATTTTTTTGTCATGTTAATGGAGAGAACAACTCGTACCTTAGAAGACATGCAAACAAATTCTATTGAGGTTGAAGCCAATAGGTCTTCCTTAGCTAAGCTAAAATCCAAAGCTAAAAACGCCCAAAGAAAATTAAAATCTAATCAAGAAGCCTCTTCCTCCTCTAAATCCAAAAATGAAGATCAGAAAATAGATGAAATCACATCACTACTTAGAAACCTTTCAAATAGAATTTCTAAAATTGAAACACAACCTAGAATAGTCCAACAAACTATTGCTAGACCTCAGACACAAACCCAAGGTCAATTCAAGAAAGCTTCTCAATTGCAAATTCTTTAGAGACCAAATAATGACCAGCAAGTACCTACACCTTTGTTGATTGATGATCAACAACATGATGATAATACTACCTCAATCATAGGAGATATTAATAACCTAGACAATACATCTGTTCAGACTACTATTGTCTCTATCCCTCAGAGTCAAATGTCCCAAGAGGATCAAGAAAATTCTTAGGTCTCTAAATATCAAGTCTTCTCTGAAATTTTAATTGTTGAGCTTAATAGAACGTATGATTTAAGATCAAAAACAGGTCCTGGCAGACCTCCTAAATATCATGTCATAATTGAACCTCAAGTTAAAACTATTGAAACTCCAACTACTACTATTCAACCTATGAATCAGCCAAATGAAACTACACAAATTGATAGAACAGTTTTGACTGCTTTTAATGTTGAAAGAGAGTTAGAAAGAGTTAAAATTCCTATTCCACTTTCAAAACTTTCAAATAATCCTGGATATAAGATCCAAGTCACTAAATGAATCCAAAACTCTAGTGTAGATGATGAAGGAGATGTCATTAGCCTTCAAGATGAAAAACCATTAGTTGTTTTTGGTCCAAGTTCTGATATGATAGATGAAATTGTACTACCATTTTTTGTAACTTTGAAAGCCCACGATTCATTTTTATATAATTTTATGTTAGATTCTAGAGCCTCACATAACCTTATGCCTAAGGATATTATGGATCAGTTAAAAATTAAAATCACTAGATCTTATCATGACCTATACACCTTCGATTCTAAAAGAGTACCTTGTTTAGGACTTATAAAATATTTAGTGGTAACTCTAGCTCAAATACGAGTGAAAAATGTAGTTCTAGATAATGTTGTCACTGATATTCCTCCTGTTGTCATTCCTAGAGACAGCCTTGAGTTGTGAAAGACCAGTGCCTAGGACATCTTATATAGCAAGGAACATATGATATAACATGGAAAGTTATCCAGAAAAAGGCTCTCATGCTATCTCATGTAAACAAGAAAGTTTAATTTAGATGGAACCAAAATCCTCAAAACTTCAGCACAAAGAAAGCAATACTGCAGAGGCAAAGTGTGAATTCCTAATATAAATTTATCAGACAATTCAAAGACAGCTTTCTGTAAAGAGGGCTAGATTCTAAAATACTTCACAGAGATACATAATCAGAGGGTGTTTACTGTGTATGAAATATAGAAAAAATACTAGCTTTCATCGAGATGAAATCCAAAAACGAATATCAACCTGTAATGGGCTTATAATGATAAGAATCCACACATGAAAATAGCTTTAAATATCACATTCCATAGCAGCTAATATACAAGAAGTATGGTTGAAGTGGAAAATTAAACAACATATCATGCTTAAGCCATATTTAAAGTGCTAGACAAGTTTCAACATGAGTATCAACTATGATAAATTCATACCAAGACAAGTGAGCCACTCACATTCTAGAACATGATACAAGAGAAATGGATGTAAACGAAATGAACAATTAAGCTATAACACATAAGAGAGAGCTACAGACTGTAAAGTATGAAGGCCAGAATCCTCATTAAAGATGAAACTCCTCATCACTGAGACCCAACGAGCTCTTCACATTCATATAAAAATTTCAAAAAATGCATACATAATTCTTTCTCCGCATATTCTTCTGAAAATCTGGAACCGTTTTTCCTATTGGGTTGCTGCTTATATAGAACCTTCAGAAACATGAGCAGGAAGATATTTTTGGGAAAAATATCTTCCTCACGTGCTAGTAATCAGTTTGAAGTCTTAATCAAAAGTAACCAAAATTCATGATGAGGGATGGAGCATCTCATCATTTACAGTTAGGTTCATGGCCGTTTCAAAACAAAATATCTAAAACTGTCTTAACAAGAAGTAAAATGAAAGAGTGAAATGTGAATTCCACTCGAAATTTGAAAGTAACAAAGTAAAATAAAAGTAAAGGTCACTAGGGCCGAATCATGAGTTAACCATGTTCACTAGTGTGACGGAGTTGATGAAGTTGTTGACACAGGTGGCGGGACATTTGCTGATGAGCTGGCTAATACGTTGGCATATTTGGTGCACCTTTGTTGACTTTATGCTGCAGGTTCGGGCATTGATGCGAAACCTTCCACTCTGATATAGGCTTTAGTGAGATCATCGAAAGTTGCATCAGCACGAATTTTGTGCTTCACCAGGTGCAAGAGGGAAAATTTCTGGCGGAGTGCTGAAACTATAGTCTCGGGTTTCAGCCGAGTGGATTTATCTGAAACTACATCTGTTCGGTTCATCTCCTCCCTGAGATGTGCCTCATACGTTGGTAATGACTGTAACACAGCAGGGGTAGGACCCTAGCATGATGGAAGTCTGGCAGTTGTGATCTCAGCCCAAATCATTTCAAACCATTCTAAATTGACCACCACGTTCTCCAAGGTTCTTGAAGTTATACTGCGAGAAAAATCCTTCTCAATTATTTTTTGACATTCAACGACTTCCTTGAACTTGCTCGTTATAACCTGTTTCGCCACGTCTTCAGGTCTCAGCCCTTTCAGGAAAGCGATATAACTCTTTGTGTTCTGAACTCTGCTGGATGCATCAGTATTCCCCTCATGAAGCTTTCTTCTGAGATAAAGCATGGATGACTTTACCTCCTCAATGACGTTTAAAAATTCCCAATACCCTTTCACCTCCGTGATGATCTCTGTCCAGATTAATCGTCTGGCTTCCATGAGGGTGATATTACCTTTCAGGCGATTATTGAGTTCGTCGATGGTTTTATCCTGGGCTGCTTTCTCCTTCTTTCCTTGCTCAATTTCCTTCCGCATGGCATCGATTCTCTTGGAGTTCTCAGCCAAAAGAGCTTCCATCTCACTAATCCTTTGTCTCGTTGTAGAGACCTGTTTCTCCAATGCATCATTTGTGGCCACTGCTGTAGTCAGCTGTTCAGACAGCGAACTAGTCTCTGGTTGGAATGGTAGTGGTGCACACGTATGTGTATCCCAAGTTGTCTGGAATGTTTTTAGTCTGCCTTGAAGAACAACCCTCTCTTCTGCGATCTTTTCTTTTTCCTCTTTCCCTTTTGGAAGAAATTCAGCCAACTCTGCTCTGTCTTTTTCAACCCGGGCTAAATCAGATGTTTGTACATGATGAGAGGCTGGTATACTAATTTTACCTTTCAAGGATGCAAATTCCTTCTGCAATTCCTCGATGAGGTGACGTTGTGGGTTGGCCTCACCTGTCTCTTTTCCTTTAATCACATCCTGGAGAGAGCGTATTTGATTCGTGAGGGCACGAGAATTTACCTTTTCCTTTCTAAGATTCTCCATCACTTGGGCATGCCTGTTCTGCAACTTCTTCAAAGTGATCGTAAGCTGCGTCACTTCATCCTTTAGCATATCACCAAAAACCTGAAATATGTTGCATTTATCAATTACCGGCACTTTAGACATGTCGACTGAAAAATCTAACGCTCTGTAGCTGGTAGTACCGATATTTGGGTCAAGAACAGCCTCGGCCATGGCCATTACTAAATGTTCAATGTCCAGGTTTATTGAGGCTGAAATTCTGGTGTAATTCTAGTGTGGTATTTCTCAACAAATCCTTCCAGTTCAGCCCGGTACTTATCTTTGATTGCTCTAGCTTTCAAACTCCTTTCGGTTGCAACCTGGGAAGTGTCAGTTGTGATATCCTGTGAGACCTTTGAGAAATCAAAAGATGTAACACTATCCCGTAACACCTTGATTCCTGTCTTGCTCTTGTCGGGTCTCCCATAGGGTATTTCCTGCTCGAGCAACTGTTCTTCCCCAATAACTTCTGCTTCACTGGTCACTGTTTTCTGCCTTTTATGGGGGGGAGAATGTGCTCCTGATGTACCTGCCTTCTCCACTTCTTGACCTTTACCAGCTTCTCTTGTTGAAGTTGCATCTGCCTTTTCCCCTGTCGCAAATGAATCGGTCTCCATCTGCGAAAGCAAAGGCCAGTTTTCAAGATTAGCCTGCCATTCTATGAAAGGTCTCATTTCATGCACATATGGGGTTGATTTGTTCCTTCTCCTTCTGTTGGAGATGATGCCCCTCCAATCGTAGAGCCAAACCTTCCCTTGTCTCAAATCCATGTCTTGAAGCAGCTTTTCAACAATAGGGAGGGTGTGCCTTGAATTGACAACAAAAGGGCCAATGGTAATGGGAAGTCTAAGGATAAACCCCTTTTTTGCAGTGAGGAAGTGGATTTTGTCAGATTTCAGGGTCTGCCGAATGTATTCCAAAGCATAAATCCATCGTGCAGGGAACATGGGAAACTGGTAGGGGGGAACTTCGTCTCCATAAACTCAGATTTCGGTGTAGTTATTGTTAGTGCTCAAATCTACCTCAGGCTGAAATGAAGTAAAACTCAAGGCTACATCAAACCACGCTCAGCCTCGTAGCTAGCCCTACGAGGACAGGAGAGGGCTCTCTCCGTCAATCTCGAGAAAATGAGCAATAGGATGCGAGATGACTTACAATAAGAACTGATTTTAGGCTAGTAAAGAGATAAGTATGTTTGTTTTTTGGTTTTTGGGTTTTCGCTGGAGAAATGGGAAAACAAATTTTTGGGTCCGGGGATAAGGTCAGACCTTTGCAGATTTCAAGTTGGGGCGAGGTAGGTGAATTTCTTGATGCTTTTGATTGGATATATGGACAGATTAGACCGACGAGGAGCTGAAGAGGGCAAAGAAGAACTTGGATCCTCTCCAAACAGCTGAAAACATATAGAACTAATTGAATTCAAAGGCCAAGCACTGTAAACAATGGATTCAACCTTATTCACTCATTCAATTTAGTTCAGAAGCATATGAAAGGATGGCATACATTAAACATGAAGAAACTTACAGTAAACAAAGAAGAAACACCATCAAGAACAGAACACCACGAGGATCCCAACAAGTGCCGCAAAACCCCTGATCTTTCCTTAGCCAAAATATGAAAAATATGTACAATGATATCAAAAGTCTCCCAAGAGTCCAACATGTAGAATGCCTCAGAAATTACAATATATAGATCACTCTAACACCTTTCCCCACCTCTAGGGGTCGAATTCCCTCTTCAAGGATCAGTTTCAACCAATTCTATTCATGGAACTACAATCTAGGCAGCTAACAACTTGCCTCTAAAAGAGTGGGAACTGATCCATTTACATGATTTTTACCATTTTGAGAGTGAATCTTCTAGAATAGATAAAAATAAGCCAAAGTTACATGCCCAATATACATTTACATCATAAAAACCCAAAAATTCCATCCACAAGAAAAACTGGTCCATACTAGGCGAAAATCTGAGTTGGCAGTTGAAAATTCAGCAAAAATTTAAGTGGGTCGCATTTGAGCCGAGTGGGTCGCATTTTTTCCAGCCTGAATTTGAGGTACTTCCCGGCATCCAAATTGAGCTCATGATAGCTCGTTGGAAAGCCCTGGATGTTGAATATCCAACCCAAGTGGAATTTCTGAATTTGGAACTCATTTGACCCTCCAAAACGTCTTTCTCCCAGAAGTACTTCCTGCTGGTGCAAAAGGTGGCAGCAAGGTGGTTTTCATGGTGTTTTTGAGCTCTTTGACCATCCAGATTTTGATGAAATGCTTAGGTGATGTCTGAGGATGCATAAATAACCATGAAAAATCCAAAAATGCAAAAATTTCCTCTAGCAAGTGTCCCGAAAAAAAGTGAGCATATGAGGGTGAGACCCACTTAACTGAAAAACCTGTTTTTTGACCCAAAAATTTGAAAATGACAAAATTTTCTCTGAATTTGCCCAAATTCGGAGCGGAGGTCCTCCATCATGTATCCTGCCCAGTCAACGAAGCCTCGGCCAAAATCCGAAGTGGATTAGGCCTTTTCCGCCGTCTTAGTGCTTCGCGCAACCTCCTCTTCAAAATCTTCATTCTCGCTTTGCAGACATGCATGCGAGCCCAATAATGGCCTTTCATGTGATGAAGCATGTCTTTGTCTCGATTGGCCTTCGCCAACAATTTCTCCAGATGAATGTTCACATGTGTGAGTACAGTATCTCGGTCAGCTGGTGTCATGTCACCGGGTCTCTTTCGATTCCACTGTCGGTCCTCACGGATTCGACGCAACTCATAATATGTGAGCTCATCCTCAAGCTGTTTGTTGCACTGCTCCAGATAGTTAATCACCCACTGAGCCTTCTGCAATTGATCTTTCAGCTTGTCATTCTCGACCCTTTGCTCCTGGATGACTTCCCTCAATTTCGAGCTAGGAGAGCTCGCATCAACATCAATGACTGTGAAATCTGTGTCCCGGCCTCCTGATGGGCCCTCATCATGCATGGGCCTCTTGCCCCACACTGTCTTTGTACACAATACTTTTGTCTCTTTGAAGAAGAAGGCGAGACCCCTTCCACATCTGTGGAGATAATACTCGCTCTGGCGTGAAGTCGTAGGGCCCCTTCCACCTCACGTGGAGATAATACTCACCGTGTCGCTGCAAATAAGGCCCTGTGGCCTCGCTGATATGTCTGAACCAAAGGAGCGCTAATATGCCCAACCTCAGGCATGTCCGGCTGGTGTGAAGGCTCTCCTGCATCATGAACTGTCTCGGGAGGCGGCTGTGGCACTCTGAAAAAGTCTCTAGAAATGAAATCCTCCCAAGTGATGCCCTGCTCAGCCAACTGATGCAACACTATGATCTTGATCAAAGCGTAATGGTATATACTCCTGTACTGCTGCACTGGGCTCGTCTTCTTTTGCACAAAAATCACCATCCTCTCTATGTTGCAATATATGAAGTACGGAATATTCATCATACGTACCCTTGTGAAGTGCATCAACAAACGAATATGGTACGCAAAGAGACGAGCATATCTGCCCTCACAACTAAAATACTGAATGATGAGTTTCATCAGCGGTGCAAACTCATCCCTCAAGAATCTGAATGGAAAAACTCTGCTCAAGTAACTCATATATCCAGTTTTAATGTATGGCTCATAGTGGAATTTCTCTAAATGCTAACGTTTGTTCCATTCCTCGCCCATGTTTGGTATGCCAGTGGCTTGAGCAATAGTCAAGGGTGACAAAATGAAATCAACCCCGACAAGATTTACCCGGCCATCCCGTAAATGTAGAACAAACAGACGAGCCAATTCACGATGAAGCCGGGTTTGTGCAATCATCTCACAAAATCGGAAACATGAAAAATACCGAAAACAATCCATTGCTAGTGGACATGCCTGCAACCGAGCCAAAGAAGTAGGCTCCTCTCTGCGATGATTACCACCTCTGCTAACTCTATGAGACCCCCGTGGCACATTACCTTCAGTCATGGAATCACTGCCTGACCCTTGCTCATACTCCGACTCTGTCTCTGACATGGCTCTGAACAAGATATTGGCACTATGTATACTGATATAAATGCAGTGAAAACAGAGTTATAATGTGTGTTTCAACACCCAAAAAATATCCCCCACTGTCAAAGCACCATAAGGAAACAAACAATGATAATATCTCTGTTTTAGGTGGATTGAGATAGAAGCACAGTCTCTGTTTTAATTGCAAGTGAAATTTGACAAATAGTAGCAGGCAGCCTTTAGAATATTGGGTAAAATTTGTCAAAGGGAGCAATGCATCATATGACTGTGTTTGTCAATGTGCAGTAAAAACAGAGTTATAAGTGTCAATGGGCAGTGAAAACAGAGTTATGAGAACGTGTTATCAATGGGCAATGAGATACAATATGTCAATGATCATCATGGAACAAAAGTCATGACAGTAGTAAAACGATAATGATGACCACAGTGGTATAATGGATGTGAAAACAGTGGGCTTTGAACATACATGCCAAGGTGGATATATCAATGATATAAGGTGGGAGAAAAACTCATAAAACCATCCATATACATTTAAAAACCCTGAGGAACAAAACTGCCATGACTGTAGGGTTTTACTCTTCCATTCAAATGTTTGAAGTCATCAAGATACCACCAACACATTAAAAACTACTGAGCAATAGTTTAGAACCTATTTGAAGGCAGCTGGAGACGTTTTAAATCGAAACTGGGCGCTCAACACGACTTTTCTGAACTCTGCTGGCAAGTGGGTCGCTTTTTTCCAAGTGGGTCGCTTTTGCCCAAGTGGGTCGCATGCGTTATATTTTTCACTGTGAAAAACGCCCAGGTGGGTCGCTTTTGCCCAAGTGGGTCGCTTTTGCCCAAGTGGGTCTCACGACCTCCAACTCTGTCAACAATGCTTCCAAAATTCGATTTCGGCCTCCAAACTCCAGATTTCGACTTGTATGCTGTGGATTTTTGGAAATGAAACTTGTTTGGCCTTTTATACATGATGTAAATATCTTTCACAATCAGATTTGATCCAAATCTATTTGATAACCCATATTACAATGTTTTTGTATTTTCACATTTGGCTTTTTAATACAATCTCTCTTTTGACTTTTCTGAGTTTTGAATTGATGATTTTGTTGTCTTCTTGCAGGGGTATGGCTCTTTAGCTGAGGAAAATATCAGAGGTCTGCGTTGAAACTGCTTCTTGGTGAAATAAACACAATTTATTACAAAAATAATATTGAACAATTTCTAGTTCCAAAACAGAGTTTTGGACTAGAAATGTTTTTTAAACGCTAATGATAATAAAACATGAAATCAAAATTTGCGGAACCATCCTCATCCTGCAGGCTTTATGACTGGTATGCAAATGACTCGAAAACCCTAGACACTAGGACCAAAGACACTTATTGACATTAAATGACCATAAACGAAATGACAATGATTTTGAGTGATTTTTGAGGAAATTTTTTAAAATAGCACTGCAGGTGTAAGCATGAGGAAACATAAGACAACAGACCCTTTCGTCAGTCAATAGCATGCTCCTAGCGAAATGCAACGAAGTGGATCAAGCGAGACACCTAAGAATGAATATGCAAAAAACGAAATGATCACTGACGGAGGGCTGTAAGGACCGACTCTAACAGTTATCAAACAGGTACCAATCCCCAGTACTTTGTGCTTCACTATACTGTAACCATCTCTTCATCTTAGGAAAAACCCTAGGTGAAGGAGAGTCATGGATGATAGTGTAGGCAATAGGCATGAACTCGTTTAGAAACCTAGAATAGCCCACCTCGTTTGGTAACTGATGTGTTGCAAAGTTCCAGTCGAAAATTGGTCTGGGCTGAGAATTTACCTTGTACACCTTATCTAAACCCAAACCCTCAAATTTATCAGCATGCTGAAAGAGGAAGAGGTATAAAATCATAGAGCAAAAGCGGAAATGACCAGTGTCTGAGAGTTCCTAGAACTGGGTCTGAATGGTGGAGGCCAGGAAATTATAAATGTCTAGAACAACCCCGGTTTGAGACATTAACCATAAGAAAGCAACACATCCCCTGGAGGTTTGCCCCAAACCATCCACACCTAATAAACCTACGATGAGAGCAAGGATGGACTGCACTTCTTCTTTGAATAGACTCAAGGGGAAAGACTCTGCAGAAGGAAGGGATGTGGTCTGATCGTCGGTTATGGAGGCAATGAAATCGCCTTGTTGTTTCCATGGAAATTTTGCAAACTGAGGGGTTAGATTAATTTCACTAAAACTGATGTAGTTTGCACTGGTGGGAAAGAGAAGGGATTTTATGATAATATCAGGGGAAAGAGTGAATATCCTATTCCCTTGAGCTGAGAGGAACATGTCTCGACGTTCGTCGTAAGCGTCCCTGAGCCAACAGATAAATTCGACCACTAGAAAAACTGGAGGGGTAATTTGATGATATAGACCCGATAGAACCACCTGATACCTATCCCTATTTTCGACATGTCTCCTAAAAATTTCAGGTTTGATACTGCTGATGGGAAATGGATACTACGGGTCACAGATGTCGACTTGTATGTCTAAGAAAGGTTCGAATCCTGGAGGGTTTCTGGTTTCACAGACTTGAGGAGTCTTTGGCTCCGAATTCTTAGTGGTGACCTTTCCCATGACTAATATGAAAAAATTTTAAAAACAAAAGGAAACCAGAGGGAATATGAGGGACGGAATACCTGTGCAGTAGGAAATTTGTTTGAGAAAGTGAGACGAGGGTACTGACAGTGACTGGGTGGACTTGGTACTGGGCTCCCACTTTAGTTTATACCATAGTCGAAAACTTGAAAATTTTACTACAGTAAAAGACGGGGGACCATTATATAGAACTAAGGGTTCTTGAGAAAAGGCGGAATGGTGAAGCAAGTGGGGTAAGTGTCGTAAGGACACTGACAATGAGACACGCGGCGTGTAGGAATTGGGTGTTAGACTTCAGGCAGGTAAACACTGTGTGCCGGGTTAAATACTGGTACGGGCCTCAGTACCAGATAGCCTAAGAACTTTACCTTACCTTTTCGTTACAGAGACAACTCTGTCCTCAGAGCATAGCCCTCGTGGAACGTGAAGTTCACAGTGCGATAGCTTTAAGACTCGTGCTTTATTCCCCGCATTTCACTCTTCTCGTGTCGCCCCTCTTAACACGTCATCAAATTTCCGCGGGGGTAAGGCTCCGCCTTACTCCTCTACTTCGTGACCCCCCCAGAATTACACTTGCGGAATCCATTGCCAGCGTACATAAAGTGGAAGTGGGCCCTGTTTTAATATTCTTCCCCTTTATAACTTTTATATCTCTGCTTGGTTAATGTTTGGAATATTTATGTCTTTCCTCTCCCTTACAGAAATGCGCTTATCTATTAGGCGCATGACTTGGCTTAGTGGTATTTCTACTTAGCCATCTTCAAACATTTACCATGAGTAATGTTATTTGGTGCTTTGCTCCACATGCTTAAAATTAAAATGTTAAAGGTAAACTATATAATCAACACCTCCCAAGTTTGGAATGCTTATTTCAAGATCTTTCTGTGCTAAACTAGGAGGGAGTCTTTAGATGGATATGTCTCTTACCACAATTCCTGTGTATGGAGGAGAAAATATTAGGTTGTATAGAGAGATCAGATTTATACATACTATTTGTAAATCAAACCAAGCCAGAAATAATCCAACTTATGCAGTTGACCAAGATTTTGGTTGCTTCCAATTATCTTCAAATATTTCACAGAATTCCCAACTTAAGATTGAAGATGTGGTTGAAACTCCTAATCTGTTCAAACTTATATTTGGAAAATTTACTTTGAAGGATCTTGTACTAAGTATGGAGCTGGAGCTGGTGTTGTTTTAATTTCAATAGAGAAATGTAATATAACCCAATCCTACAAACTAGAATTTGATGTCACAAATAATGTTGCAGAATATGAATCTTTCCTTCTAGGTTTATTATTAGCTAGAAGCTTAAAGGTAAAAAATTTAAGTTTTTTTAGTGATTGTGAACTCATAGGGAGATAGGTTAGGAATCTTCTTCAAACAAAGCATCCTAGGCTTAGGCCTTACAGAAATTAAATTTTGGATTCAATTGAAAACTCCTTTTATTTTTTCAATATAACTACCATCCCTAGAAATGAAAACATTCATGCAGACTTTTTAGCTGTTTCTGCAAGCTCTTTCAAAATACCAGATCAAATGCAGGTACAATACAAAATCCAAGTCAAATATAGGCCATCCATTCTAGATAATCTAAAATATTGGCAAATATTTAAAGATGATGAACAACTTAAATCTTTTCTTCAAGTAATTGATGAATTTTCTATTTTACAAATTGAAGAAGATCAATCAGATATGAATGAAGCTACTAAATAAAATGAAAACTCTGATCTAAATTCAAAAGTAGTTGAGCATAATATTATCCAACTGTCAAACAATTTCATTCCCAAAAGCCTTATTCCTTTAGAAAAATTATTTGATCAGAATGATGTCCCTATAAATCCACTAGCAAGTTCACCAGAAGATGATATCGAAGAAACTAACATTGGAACTAATCAAGAAATTAAAAACATTAAATTTTGTGAATATTTAACCCCTGAAGTTAAAACTGAATATCTCAAACTTCTTAAAAAATGCAAAGATGTTTTTTCTTGGTCTTATGTTGATTTTAAAACTTATGACACATCTCTTATAGAGCATAAAATCCCACTAAAACTAGAAGAAAAACCTTACAAACAAAAAATAAGAAGAATAAATCCATTTATGCTTCCTACCATAGAAAAAAAATTAAAAAGCTTCTTGATGCTAAAATAATTGTTCCTTTAAGATACTCAGAATGGGTAGCCCATTTAGTTCCCGTTAGGAAAAAGAATGGGGAAATCAAACTCTGTGTAGACTTCAGAAACCTTAATAAATCATCTCTAAAAGATAAATATCCACTACCCAAGATAGAATTGTTACTCCAAAAGGTTTCAGGTGCTAGTAGAATTTCCATGCTTGATGGGTTTTCTGGTTATAACCAGATAATACTAAATCCAAAAGACAACGAGAAGACTACCTTTACCACATCCTGGGGTATATTCATGTATGCAAAAATGCCTTTTGGGTTATCAATTGCAGGAGAAAAATTTCAAAGAGCCATGGATTTGGCTTTTGTTGGTAAGACAAATAAATTTGTTGTTATATATCTTGATGATCTCACCATTTTCTCTAATTCAAATTAGAAACATTTAAAACACTTGATGAAGGTTTTTGACAAGTGTAGAAAGTTTGGAATATCTCTCAACCCTAAGAATTATTTGTTTGCCATCAAAGAAGGAAAGTTGCTGGGACACATAATTTCAAAGGAAGGAGTGGTGATAGATCCTAAGAGATTATCAACCATTCAATCACTATCATTTCCAAGGAATAAGAAATAAATTCAAGCCTTCCTAGGAAAAATTAACTTCTTGAGAAGATTCATTCCTAACTATGTTGAAATAGTTAAAGACATAACTGATATGCTAAAAAGGAATAATGAAGTTAAATGGACTATTACTGCTAGATATGCTTTTGATCAGATTAAGAAGGCCATATCTGAAGCACCCACTTCAGCCAACCCCAATTATTTTGAACCTTTTAGCATATTTTCTTTTGCCTCTAAAACTACTCTAGTTGCTGTCCTTTTAAAAAAAAATGAAGATAGTGATGATCAGCCCATAGCATTTTCAGTAAGGTCATGCGAGATGCTGAACTCAAGTATGATATTATTGAAAAACAAGTCTATTCTTTGGTTCAAGCGTTAAAATCTTTCAGAATGTATGTCCTCAACTCAACCATTACTGCTTATGTTCCTAACAGTGTTGTAGAAATTGTTCTTACCCAACAAGACACCGATGGAAGAAGAGGAAGGTGGATCACCCAAATCCTTGATTTTGATCTTAGTATCAAAACCTTTAAGCTAGTAAAAGGTCAAGGTTTAGCTAAATTGTTAGTCAAATCTAATTGAAAAGTCCTAGGAATAAATTATTTTTTTGATATCTCTGAGAAGAATACACAAGAACCTTCTTCCAACTCTCATGGGGAGAATACACAATAACCTTCCTTGAATGCAGAAGGGGAGAATACACAAGAACCTTCCCAAGATTCTGAAGGAAAGAACACACAAGAACCTTCACCTTCAAGTCAAACAGTTCCTTTTTACATTGATGAAATTTTTTTACTATCAAATTGGTATACAGATATTGTACATTTTCTGATTAATTTTGAGTGTCCTAGTCAATTTTCAAGAAATCAGTGCAAGACACTTAAGTTGAAATCCGTTAAGTACTGTATCATCAATGCCAACTTATACTAAAAATATCCTCTCAACATTATGTTACTTTGCTTAACAGAAACTGAAACTAAAGGAATCATTGAGCAGTTTCATGCAGGGATATGTGGAGGACACTATGCTTGGAGAGACACAGCAAAAAAAATACTAAGGGCATAATTCTATTGGCCTACTTTGTATTCACAGGTAGGAGAAAAGTTTAGAAGCTGCATTCCATGTCAGATGATTGCTGGTAAGAAAAAACTAGTAGCTCTTCCATTAGTTCCAATGGTTGTAATTAGCACCATTCCTACAATGGGGACTAGAATTTATAGGATAAATTCACCCAACTTCAAGTAATCAACACAGAAAAATTTTAACTGTCGTAGACTACTTCACCAAATGGGTGGATGCCATTCCATTCAGAAATGCTACAGATACAGTAGTGATTAAATTCATTGAAGAAAACATTCTCTCTAGATTTGGTTGTCCTCAACAAATAATGACTGATAATGCCACAACATTTAGTAGTGTAAAAATGATTGAGTTTTGTCAAAAATATCAGATTTTACTACATCATTCAACCCCTTACTATCCTCAAGGAAATGTCCTTGCAGAATCATCAAACAAAATCCTGGTCAAGGTAATTAAAAAGACTCTAGAAGACCATAAGAAGAATTGGGAAAATCACCTTATCTATGCAGTTTGGGCCAACAGAATATATCCCAAGAGATCAATAGGTAAATCCGCATTCCATTTGGTCTATGGTAAAGAGGCCATTTTTCCTACCAATTTGGATTTTCCCATTCTTAAGTTTTTACAAGAGGCTAGTGAAGAACCTGATGATTTCTCTAGAAGGATAAATCAAATTATTGAATTGAATGAAAACAAAGATGGGATTCAATACAAATTAAGAAAGTATCAGAATAAGATGAAAAATATTTTTGACAGAAAGGCCATGGAAAGAGACTTTAGGGAAGGAGATTTAGTATTGAGATGGGATGCCAGGAGGGAGGATAGATGTAAACATGGTAAATTTGATAATCTTTGGTTTGGACCTTTCAGCATTGCTGAAGTGAAAGGTAACAACACCTTCATTCTATAAAATTTGGAAGGACAATTTTCTACATTGCTTGTCAATGGAAGATTTTTGAAACATTACATCCAGTATTGAAGACTATGAAGAAGATTCAAAATCATCATTGTACATTACCAGTTTTGTTCAAAAATTTTCAAGTCTGTTTTATTTTTCACTACAAAGACTCCATTAGCCCGAGGAGAAGGCACTTGGATTTGCTTGTTCTCTGCATCCCACAGGAGGAAGTAGTCCCCAGTTGGAGCCGATGTTGTAACAATATTTTTTTTTGATAAGTTATCATATTAGACAAAAACAAAAAACAAAATGATAAGTTAGGATATGAATGAAAAAGAAAAGAAATAAAAAAATGTTAGGAATATGACTCATTTTATGTATTGTTATCAATAAAATGTTAGAGGTAGACCACCCTAAAGAATGAAGGCATCAAAAAAATGTTAGGAAAGAAAATTAAAAAATCAATTCTTTAGTTTCAAAAAAATAATTTGAAAGGAAGCTTGTTTAAATGCACCATTATAATGTTAAATTTCATTTATTTGTGATTAATTTTCCTTAAAAGAGCAATAATCCTTGTTTGAAATATTAAGCATAAAAAACCTTATTGTAAATATGGCACATATAATTTAAGCCAAGGTCACTAAACACCAAAACATCTTGTCATCTTTGAATAAAGGGCGTTCAGTTTTCGGCGGTAGATCTTCTCCCTACCCAGATCAACGACGGGGAGAGACTTTGCACCCCCCTCGTCCATTTATCGTTAACACAAGGAGAGGGGGGGGGGGGGGGGGAGTCTGAAAAGCTATTTTAATGGCAAGCAGGCCACCCTTACGTGGTGCTCTCTCGTGACTTCGTACCTGCCCCCCCAGCTGCGCAATACCACAAACCATTTGATACCCCCTCCGAAATCTGCTTACGCTTTTCCTTCCGCCAATGGTTCTTGACCCCACGCTTTGATAGTTAGCCCTTGTCCAACCAAAAATTGCCACCTCACTTACCTATTTCCTAGCCGTTCCTCCTATTCACCCGTTGCAGATCCGCTCCCAGACTGTTAACCGCAATGTCATAACTTCGCTCCCAGATCGTTAAGTTGCTATGGTCACATATCAAACCATTAGCATTAACCTTTCATGCTATAAATAAAATGAACCTCATATTCTTGTCACTTTTTCCACTGATAAATTACTTTTTGTTGCAGATTAATAGATACATTGCGCACAATCACCCAACGAGTTAGATTGCCTTCACACCTGATTGAATTGCTTTCCCTCTGTTATCTAGTCATCTAAACATCCCATTAGCCATTTCTTTCCCTTCTGAAAATCATCATGGATACAAAGAGAAAATCTAAGAAGCCAGAAGTAGAAGAAAACCCTGCTACTGCCACCTCGGTTGACCTCGACCATGTCCCTCTTGCAGACTCCTTTTTCAAAATTTCTGACACAAAGTGTGAGTTCGATTTCCATGAAATACACGGGTGGCTTAAATAGAAATACCTCGACAAGCAAGATCCCATCAGATTCTAGGAATCACTCTTACCTTTATTTAGCTTTCCTAAAACCTATGATTCCCTGACCTGGTTATCTGGTGCCAAACCATATATGACCATGTTAAAAGGGCAGTTGTGGCTCAGAATGGAGACATTATGATCACCATTTCTTCTGAAACCATTAACCAAATGCTCTTAATTCCCCAGTCAGACTCCATTAACTAATTTTCACCAAAAACACTTATGGATCTGTACCATAAGTTAACCTTTCCCCAGAGAGCCCATATCTTTGAGACCTTGTTTCTAGAAGATGCTGAATTGGAAAAAATAAATCCACCCTACCCATCTTCAATATTTAATAAAGCCTCTAGACATTATATTTCCTTACTTTCTTACTCGTTAGGCTATCTAGATGAAAAAAATGTTGATGAATCCATCCTTGGATTCTTTTACATTTTTAGCAAAGATCAAAAACCAACTTTCATGTATAATTACAGTCAATTTTTTGTGATAATAGACATGAACAATTTATGAATTTGACTACACAGGGAGTGTTCAAGTACAACTATATACTTTTCCATATGTTTCTTTTTCAACAAGAATGTTTAATTCCCATTACACTCAGCAAACATGAGCAAGGAGTGAATCAATCAGTGATTCATTGGACTGAGATGGTCAGAACTGTCTCAAAAAGATTAACTTTCTCAGACTTCATAGATGAATTCATACACCCACTGGCATAAATCCTCATCAGTCAGACATGGCCTTGGATTGGTGAAGAATTTAAAATGATTTTACACTTAATTGATCAGGTCAATACTGGTGACTGGTATTTATACCAGAACTATACAGAAATTAGAATATGTGGTTGTGAACTTGCACCATATAAGATGCCTAAGTATGTTTCTATGAGAATATTTTCTCTAGAATATAATAGGCATATGACCAACCTAAACTTCCTATCAGAAAAGAGAAAACCCCAATTCAAAATAAAATCAAATATTGGCTCATTCATCTACAACACTAGATCAATTGGTGTTGAGGCAGATATATTGTTGAAGAACATGAACTTTCAGACAAGTTTTACTTGCTCTTATGACCCTTTTGGCTTAATTTTAGCTTTAAGAGTTGAACTAAAAACAACTCCTTATAACCATAATCCAAGACAAGAGATAGAAAAGTTCATGAATCAAGAGCAGTGGGTTGATGGTACACTTCAAGAAGCATAGGAGTGGGTTTTATCCTCCTCAAATGTACAAACTCCAGTTTCTCAAAGTAAGCAACAAAAAAGGGTAAGTGAAGAAACTCCATCTACCATGGAGCTAATCATAGAATTCATTATTCAGCAGAAGAAGCCAAATATTGGCTTGAAAATATCTACATAAGAGAAACAACCAGAGATTATTGACTTTGGACATCCAAAGGTTTCCACATCAGCAAGAACTAGTGTTCCAAACTCTCCTCCTACATCTTCACCTTCCAGAGAGCCTCTAGAAATCATTCAGACTACAAGAACCAGTGCAACAGATGACCAAAATATTTCTTGGAAATTAAACATAAGAATGAGGCTCTGAAGTCTAATGTATATAGGCAGTTCTGTAAATAAAACTCCACTTCTCAACAAAGGCTTCTCTTTGCCTTTGACAGTGAGAAAGGAAGGATGCAGATGGCTTTCTTACAAGCCCAAGTTTCGTTTCCAAAATCTCCATCATACTACAAGAAGACCATATTTTCATTTGATACCAATCATATGCATCTAATTGATCAAATGAATATGCACAGACAGTATGGTGAGATGTTGTTTTCCACCATGACTACTACAACTATGTCTCTTTCTAAGCTTAGGGCTACCTAATCCAATGTTCAATCTCAGCTTAAGATTGAAAATTTATCGTCCTTAGATAAAGATAACAAAATCAAGTCCTTGGAAGACCTTGTAGTTAAAATTGGATATGATATAAAGGACTGTAAGGGAGTAGAATAAATTATTAAAAAGAAAAATGCAAACATTGAAACTCTGTGAAAACAATTGAAGTTGCCTTCTGCAGAGGACCCATAAACTAAGGAAATTGAAGAGAGTGAGAAGAAAAGAGAAGAAATTCTCAAGCTTATCATTGAGAAAAACATCCAGTTAAAGAAAATGGAGGAGTGGATTGAAGGATTACTCAAGGAGAAATAAGCAGCTCAACTTGCCATGGTTCCAGTCATAACAATCCCAATAGAAGTTGCAAGTATAAAGCCTAGTTAATCATCAACATCAATTGAGTCTACATCAACAACAACTGATCCAAAAAATTTAGCACAAGAATTGGCCACACAGAAGTAGGAAAATGAGAAGTTACTACAAAGGTTTTAAACATTAGAAACATAGAAAATAAAAAAGCATACTTTGTATATGGAGGAGATACAGAAGTTCCATAGATTGAGACTCAAGATTTCAAAATTAGAAAGTGAGTTATTAATGGCATATACCTTGGCCCAAGCCAAGGAAATTTTTTGGATAGAGATCAGCCAATCCATGACAGATGTATGGCCATCCATACAAATCATCTTTGAAAAACAAGAACTCATTACTAGATGCAAAGTAGTGATAGAAAAAGAGAAAGAAACACTGAAGGCTAAACCAACATAATTCACATACATGATAAATGTACTAAATTCAAAAAGCAGAGAAGAGATGGAACAAATAAACACAGTTGACAGAACTATCACCATCTTATAAATTAAGAAGGTCTTATAGAAGAAAATTTTGATTAATCAACTAGAAACAAAATGTCAGACCTTGGACATTGTTGTCCAAAGGTTTCATTTGAAGTTTAATGTTTTGAACCATAAAGGACCACCTAGACTGGTAGCTCCAAATGATAAGCTGGTTAATTTAGAATATTATTGCAAGAAGTTGTCTACCATTGCAATAGATAAAGAAACGTTTGCGGGAACAAAGCACAGATAAGAGGAAAGGAATTTATGGAAGCGTTAGAGTTTGATTTGGTCATCAAACATGAAATCAGACATCTGTTCATCAACAAACCAATTTTCGAAAGGTACACAGAGGTGGATGAAGTATTCAAAAAGGTGGTGAATTTAGAAATCCCAAGTGAAGAAACATGGGATAAATTGTGTGAAACAATTGAGTAACTTTTGATCTTAACAACATGACAGCACAACATCATTTTGAGGGCCATATCATCAACTTTTTTCTTCAAAACAATGACAGATCATCCAATAGTTTCTTTTTTCCTATTATTTTATACTATTATTGTAATAATTTCTAGATATTTTCTTAGTCTTAGAACTAGTATAAATAAATCTCATTACGATTTATTAAGGGTTGCACCCTTGGATAAGCATTTTGTAAGCAGCAATGTACAAAATTTGATCATTAATGATAAATAAAGGATTTTGGATTTGTTTCATGAAACTTTGTTCTCCTGTAAGTTTTTCTATTTTTCATTACATCTTGTTATGTGCATGCATTTAATTATTATGAATATAACTAGGTAAGAAATAACCGAGTTTCAATTTATCTTAAATCCTCTGAGGTTATAATTTATATTAGAGAATGGTTTACTAAACTGTTTGTTTAAGTAAGTCCCTCTACATCAATAAATTATCAGCATATTCATAATATTAAATATGTTTTTTTAACCTTTTGAACATTTTTTACATGTTTTCATGCTTATGGTTATTTAAAACATTCAATTTGAATACTTAAGTAATCATATCTTCTTACATTTTCTGCTTAAACACCTGCAAATCTTAAATCACTGTATGAAGTAAAGCAACAACCCTTTTCCTTATTAATTAATATTATCTAGAGTTTAGACACAGTTGTTGCAAATTGTTTTATGCATTGGTCATCCAAAAATTCCAAACTTAAAACAAAACAAAATATTGTAGATGCTCTAGCATAATTTATTGATCCCAATTATCTTAGAGGACAACAAAAGGCACTTGGTACTTTGCATTTAGAGCTTCACATCTGCACATGGAGTGGGTCACGTGTCACATCTCATTGATGTAACCATAATAACTTACACTATATTAGTTCATAATATTTTAATCCACATAAATTTGGACTTAAGATGGATTTAGGATAGTTATATATTAGTAACCATCATATTCATTGGTCAACTGAGTATAATTTTTTTTTGTTTACATAAATACACAAAATATTGCTAAATTGTAATGGTTTTAAAAAGTGTATACATTCTATGCAAAAAAATAGGGCTTAAAAAATGTATTAATTATGGGAAAATTTAATTCTAAATGAAAATATAAATATTACAGTGAGTGGAAATTTGGGAGAAGCTTCTTAGTCGATAAGGAAATCTTCCTCTTCAATTCCTTTATCTTCATTTGCGACCTCCTCTATTTCTATAGGCTTCTCATTCTCTTTTGTTGCAACTCCTTCAACCTTTTCACCTTTGAATATTCCTTCAAAGTTTGTAAATAGTCCATGGTTGCATTCTCTTTCAACCATTGATATGGTTACTACCTCGACCTCTGTTTCATTTTATGCAATAAGCGAATGAGTTATAATATCTTCCACTCTTATGACACTTTGATTTCTATCCTCTCCTTCAAAGTATTTTTAAAATACTACAATAATATTATTGTTTTCCTCTTCTTGACTTGTAGCAACAATAGGGTTTCTTCTTCCTTCCTCTATACTTGCATATTGACAAACATTAGATGTATATAAAATACTATAACTGATAGTAAAAGAAACAAGTACATTCCCCCTGATCACATCAAGAAACTCATACCATTTTCATCTTCAAATATTGGGAAAATAATTATTGGCTACTGCATGTCACATTGAAACTGAAACTACATATAACATGTACCCTACATTCCTTAATTGTGGAGTATAAGAGTGTACAGTATTCCATGTGTGGCAATCAAAAGAGATATCAATGCCACTAAAGGCATTCTTGAAATGAAAATTAAAAAAACAATACGTATTAATTTAGGGAAAAACATTTATACACAATATTGAACTAGTGATTAGTGTCAATAGCAGTTATGTATGTTGTCAAGAAAGCAATAAACATATACAACATTGATCATCAGTATTAGAAAAATAACAAAAATATTCTACATGTTAAGCAATGGCCTTGTTTGAAAATTTACACAATGGATTACTAGTTCGTCATAATAGGTCTTATACTTAAAAAGCAAAGTGTTTGAAAATGAAGATGCCTTCGTGTAGGTGTACTTTAGTTTCCCATGATCATTTTAATAATTTTAGTCATAAATGCAAGGGGTACCATGGCATATTTAAAATTGTTGGAGATTTATAGGTTGGCGAAGATGCATACTTCTAGATTGTCATTCAACTTGAATTGCTCACATTTTGTCACGTTCATGTATATGAATTATACATTTGAGAAGATATTTGATCTTAAATAATAGTTGTAAATTTGGTTGAAGGCAGTACAGTGGTATGTCTCGATTTGGCATAGGTAAAAACATTTTTTGCATGTTTTGTAATGAAACTTCTTCTTCTTTTATTTTGACACAATAAATATATAGCTTTGATACGTGTGAGTCCATATGTCCCACTCCAAAAGATAGAAAATTTCATAAAAAGGCATAAAATAATAATAATAATAATAACAATGTAAAATATGCAACGATCCATTAACAATGAGTGAATGTGAAAATTGTTAATATATAGATAAAGTATGCTATAAAAATAGAGAGAGGTTATTTATTATGTGAAACCTATTGGAAATGTTAACATAGGAATTGGAGTAGCTCCTCTTATGGAGGCATTGAACAAAGGAGTTCTTCTGCATGTTTTGTCTGTGCAATATTTTTGTTGCCTTGAATTTTGATGTAACGATCAAAAGTGAATGTGGGGAAAATGAAAATATCTTGTAGAGAATGGACTCTTTATATTGTCGTGAATGTAAGACCTTGATGTTAATTCTTCCCAATGTCTATTGTTGCTTTCGGAAATGTCATACCTTATGATTTATGTATAGTTAATGCCCAAGCCATTTTGAGGGGAATTTGTGTATGCTCATTTCTTTTTATTTGTGGAACAAGAAAGTGAGTAGGATTTCTTTCATTCAAAGTAGGCCCAGTGTATTTAGTAAAATCTACAATGACAAAGGTTGGAAGTTGTGGAGGTGTAGTTGATTCTTTGTAGAAGATGGATATAATCTTCATAGGAGAACCATTGAAAAGTCCAACTAAAACCCAAAGGTTTGAGGTCAACATCAATTTTTTGCCTATGCATAGCAAGAAAATTGGCTCTAATTGGTCGTCTTAGGAGGAAAGATTTGAATTTTTGTTGTTGTATTCTACAATGAATCTTGTGATCAGAGTGTTTAAATATTTCAACATTGGTTTACTATGTAGCAATTTTCGAGCATTGGTTGGAAGTAGATTCAATGGACTCATGGAATGAATGTATCTCATCTTCAAACAAGAAGGAATATATTCACGACATGAGAAGTTTATAGTCTTCAAGTCTTGGATTTTCATTTTTAAGGTTTTGGAGGGTGTTTCTAAAACTAATTTGGGTGATGCTATCACTTTGTTAAGAGAATATAGTGTCCACTATAATGATTGTTTTGAACATGTGCAATAATACACTCATGTAGGAGGTGTCTGCATATAGTGGTATGCCTTTAACGAGGGGGAGTTGGTTGACGTAACCGATGAGCACCATCATTAGGTGAATTTTAAGGGGTTAATTTTCACCTTTTTAGCCTAATTATTCACTCTTTCTCACATTTAATTGCATTATTGTCATATGTTTCTTAGTGAAGATGTTGTATTAAGGGTTTCATACTTCGAAGCCTAATATGGTTTAAATACGGGAAAATCAAGAGAATATTCCATTTTTGAGGAATATTGCACAATCAAGGCTCATAGTAGACAAGGAGTGATTGTAGGAGGGTTTAACACCTCCTTAACTCCTAAAGACAACCAATATCTCCTCAAGATTCTCCTCCAATAGCTCGAAATTAGAGATATCCAAGTAAGTGGAAGATTAAGGGGAGCCAAGATCCACTTCTCTCGAGTCCCAAGGGGATAAACACCTACTTTTAAGGGAGTTGTTGGTAGCTACCCTATAGGATAACTAAGCTAGAGAAATAGCTCACAAGGATTCGATTTTTGGATGTAGATAAAACACTCTTAACTCTTGTATTAGGCATTTCTTACTTTCATATGTTATGTACAAGAATGGTTATGAAATAAAATGAGCATTTGGTTTCTTCTCCACTTTTTTAGTTTCAGAGAGTTGAGCTTATGGGTTAGGGACCAATACATTGGCCTCAATCTCTCTGATGAACCTGTGTTCTCTTTCATGTTGCACTAGTTAATCTCTTTCCATTTTATGTTCAACATCTTATAAAATATCAAAAATATGTGCTAAAGCCTCCCTCTCTCACCTCTTCCACTAGAGCTTGAGGAGGGAATATCTTCACCACAGACCAAAATTTATTTTAAGATTATGATTTCTTGGAAAATTTAGATAGGCTTCTATTCTTATCATGGACATGTTGTAGATGCGGAGGTAGATTTCTATTTCATATGTATAGGTAGGTTTATTTAAATTCAACTCATATTTACGACCATTGTTATGATAGATTTGTCACTGATGAATGATTGAACATGTAGTTTGATTATAGGTTTGAATAGAGTAGCAGAGGAGGACTTCCACAACACCATTATCTTTAGTCTCCACCCTTCATCAACCAGCTTCCATCCAAGTCACATTCAGCCTTGTTTTTGGAAATCTCCACCACAACACTAAGAGTCACTCTGGAGGTGCAAGACAGGATTTGTGAAGAGATATGAGCTTGAAAAATGGGTTGGATACCTTGCATGTACCTAAATCCACCTTCATTTCACCTATCCTAACCCTTTCCTCACCTTTTCTGGCCTCAAACTACCCTCGGCCTGTTTCCTGTAGTGTTTCAGGACATCCTGTAGCACTACAATAAATACTGTAGCAGATCTTATAGTAGCGCCTGTTAGGGTCCTATAAATATAGGATTCATAATTTTGATTTGACTCTGTTAAAAACCTTGAAATATTGTACATACCTTTTTCATTCTGCAAATGTATTCCCAAATTAAAAATGAAAAGAGGGTATGTCCTAAAAGAAAAATCAAGGGACAAAAAGAATCAAAGATCAAAACAAATAGAAATATGAACCCCACCAAAATAGATCATGAAAGTGTTGCAAGTAAAAATTCCACTACTAGTTACTTTTTACTGCAAAATAAATGATTATGTCCATCTTATTCAAAATGCTATAATCCATGATGAGTTAAATAGTTTAATCTTAACTTTTCATGCTTTGAATTTCATGTTTATAGATAGAGAATAAAGATATGTTAAACAATTTAAACTTGACAAATCAGTAGATAGTTAGAGAGATAAATGAGGAGCTCAACAGTTTAATCTGAGCTCTCGGATGAAAGAAGGCTAGACTTAGATAGTTTTATGCTTTAAAAAGAAAATGGATTTAGGGTTGCAAGCTTAAATGCACCCATGCAAATTAAGGAAAAAATGGTAGAAATAATGATGGGTAGGTAAAAAGCAGTTTCACAAAGGAATGAATAAAGCATCATCGGGAAAAATTACAAATTTTCCCTCCCCCGCAATGATCCAGTATTCAAAACCTTCAGTTAAAGAGGCTCAGAGAATTTCTCTGACTTCTGTTGGGACTGGACCCAAGGCTTAGTAACTAATTGGTTAAAAATATCGGATTCCCTACATGAAAACATTTCATCAGCATACTCACCATTTTCCAAGAAATATGATCCCTTTTCCTAAGTAAAACACGTTTTTTTACTTAGAAAAGTAAAACCCCCTAAATAATTAGTTTCATCTCCATTCAGAAACACTCAAAACCCATATAATGCATTTTATCCTAAGTCTATGTGTAAAAAATAAAAAATGGGACAAAACTATGCTATATCGCCTGTTTTACACTTTACTTAGTTTAAATACTATGCATTTTAATCCATTTCATTTCACTCCATTCCATATTTACTATTAACCTAAAGGATTAAATCCCTATATTATATCCCTTCAGTATATATTATTAAATCCATTATATATAAATAACCCCCAAAACCCATTTATTTAAAGTTTAAACCTATGTTTATATTATCCCACATGGTGAAATAAACCCCCACCCTTTCCCATAACATTTCAATATGTCAATAAAATATATCCCCACCCCTATGTTTCTTAAACACTTGTCAAAGTTTTATATACCATATAAATATTAATACCCCTGCCAACACTATTGGTTAAAACATTCGATTAAATGTTTTAATTTAATATAACATTATCCTTTCGCCCAATGATTTGACCCAAGGTTTTAAACGTTTTAAAATTATATTTATAATGTTAAAAACCTATCCCACTACATTGATAAACCTGGACCCCACTCCAAAATCCCGATACATCTTCCAAAACAAATCTTGACCGTTCGCATGAGTCCTTCCCAATCCAGCGATCGATAACCCATATCGCAAATAAAGTTGCGCGATATCAACATATTCCATTTCTACGCGACATAGGCTATTTTAGCCTTTCCACCCTCCTCTACGTGGCTTATTTTTATTGGATCACGTCTGATTCATTTGAAACCACTTACCACCTTAGACTCGCGCGATAATCACTCACGGTTTCTATCCTAGGAAGCCTGAAAACTCCCTATTTTCCCGACATGAATGCCATTTAATACCGACTCTGTTTAAACCATAAAACCCCATATGCACCAGTAAAGCCCCGTTTTTCATTTTCAGTGTGCTTATCCATCTCGACTGAAGAAACAAAGCTCCTTGTACATTGTTTTACACCTAGAGGACCTGAAAAAAGCCATTGCAGCTGTTGTTAAAACCGTTTAAAGATTCAAATTTACTTCCAAAGACTTCAAAAACCCTCAGAAAACCTTCGCTGTCCCAGAGAAATCCTCCCTGCAGCCAAGGTTTCATTAATAATTGTTTTGTTTTTCGGGTTATTGGAAAAAGAATAATTTGGATAAATAGCTTAATACTAGTTAAAGGCCGGTTTACTCAAAGAATTCACAAGGAAATGAGTTCGAATTGTTTTCCTAGAAACAAGAAGATTTCATACAGTAGCAGAGAAGAATGAAGAAATTTACACAAGTGGTCAGAACAGAGGATGAAAACATTTCCATAAGTAATTCTCCAGGACGTATTTTACTCACTCTTACTGTAAAAGATAAAAGTGAAAAGGTAACAGAGCACTCAAGGTAAAACAGTAAAAGTAAATACAAAGGCAGTAATAGTTAAAAAGAGATGAAAATACTTTCACCAACAACAATGAAGTTTATCCAAAGTGAAAGTAAAAGTAGTTAAAAGAATAGTAAGGTTAAAAGATGAAAACATAGCAAGAAGGGACATTTTTGCAGAAAATTTCCTATTTAAGTCATTGTTTTGTAGAAACTATTGTGACCAAACCAAGATGAATTTTGTAAAACCAAAGGAGATTTATGTTCCTAATATGTCCAACAACAAAAAACTCTCTCACGTTTCTAACAACCATTATGGGCTTGGAAATATTAAACAATATTTGAAAGCATGTTTTGCAGAAAATTCCTATTAAGTCATCATTTTGCAGGGAAGGTTATGGCCAATCAGAAATACATCTTACAAAACTGAATGAGTTTATTGTTCCTAAGCGACCCATCTACAAAAAAATATCTCACATTTTGCATAGGTATTACAAAATGAGATATACATGCACATATTTATAGCCTATTTTTCAGACTGTGCAAAGCTCTGTTTTACACATCTTTTTACAGAGCCTATTGTGAACAGCTGGAGCATAATTTTAGGGAAATGAGAGAGGTTTAGCTCAAAAACATATTTATCTACAATAACCTCTTTCATGTTTTACATATCTATCTCAGATGGAGATATAAAAAGGTATCATTGGACCCCAATTTTGTAGAATTTCTGGAGCAGAATACACAAAGAAAGGAAACAATTAGCAACTTGGATACCTCATCATCAACTAAGAGTTGATATCAAATTCGAATTCTATTATTTGTCACCATAAATCCATAAGTATAATGCCAAATAGATTCATTAGTTTTGAGTGTCCTTTTATTAAGTTCTATTTATGTAAAATAGTTTTGAGATATTTGTAAAACAATCTTGATATTTGTTCAGGATATTCTAGTTTAGAATTTGTATAAATAATTCATCTTTTGATGTATTAGTGTGGAATAAATTGCTGAAGATTTCTATAGTCATTTTTGTTTGACTTGAAGGCTTTTGTGTTTCAAATTTCAAGTAGCAGACTGGATCGAATCAGTTAGCATCATATTTCAAGATTCATGTGATGAGTTATTGAAGTAAAGTATTTTCTAATTGTCATTGTTTATCTTCTTTGTTTCATGCATCCATTATGTGTTCTAAATTTGAATGAATAAATAGGAGTATTAATTCAGGATTTGTTAAAAGCACCCTATCTTTACGGTTTATCATTTCTATGTTTTCTGTTGATTTCCAGAGTAGGGAAACCTTAATTGCTCCCTCTTTCGTTTGACCTATTCCTACTACTTCTCTTTTCTAGATCAAAGAACCCTTCATTGCTCTTTATCCCGATCAAACCACTTCACCAAAAATCCTTCCACGATCTTCAAAGAATTATCTATCTTTCCCTGAAAACAGTTGACTTTTTTACGTTGATCCTAGTTTTGTCTACTTGAATTTTGACTCCTTAGCCCAATGGACAATCATATTTCCCACTATCCATCTCATTAAGTGAATTTTCCCACCAAACCAAACCAAATCAAAACCAACTTGCACAATCATAACTAGCCTAATATCTTATAATCAAAACAAAGTTAAATCTTACAGAGAGAGCCCACTCTGAACCCTAGGAAGGCTAGATCCTAGAGTTTAAAAGTAGGTTTGTGGTTACCTCGGTGAGTTCTTTCTTTAACCTTGAGAAATTACTGAGTGATAACATATTGGTGACTCCGCTGGGGAAGACTAAAATTTTCTTCAAAAATATTTTACAGGTTCAGATCTGATCTATGATGGTGGACAACGGTCAAACACACAAAGGTTAAAATCATCCACCTGGCGACTCCAAATCAATTTCACAATCAAGACTCCACTGGAGGAATGAACTTGAAAGAAAAATATGGAAAGATCAGGCTTTCAACTTGGATCTTAATCCAAGACATTGTGTTCCTTCTCATTGAGAAATTTCTTCAATGTATATTTTATTTTAGAGAAGTTCTTAGATTAGTTTTTAATTATTTTCCTTTAAAGATTGTAAATAATAATTCTCCTAGCCCCTTCGAGCAACTTTCTTCTGAATCTAATGATGATCATTTTTCAATTAAGAAGCCTCAAATAATCAAGACTGATCTTAAAATCCCTCTGCATATTCATGTACCCTGTAAAGTTCCTGATAGATATAAGCCCCTCATTTTACCTCCTATACTCCACGATTTCCGTGATAACTATTATAAATTTCTTCCCAAGTTTGATGGAGAAAATAATAACATCACTGTCCAAAAACATATTCAAGGTTTTGAAAATTATATAAATTTATTTGAGATTCATGAAGATGATGTTAAAATCAGACTTTTTACTCTTTCTTTGCAAAATAGAGTAAAAATTTGGTTCAAGAATCTACCTATTGCAAGCATCTCAAATTTCCAGTAGTTTTTCAAACTTTTTCTTGATAGATGGATAATTAAAGTCAATCTTTTTGTGATCATAGAAGAATATAATTAGTTAAAAAGACATCCAAATGAAACAATACAACAATTTTCTGACAGATTTAATCAAGTTTATTATTCAATGCTAGAAAATATTCGACCTCCTCATGATTCAACTCTCTTGCATTATCCAAGTGCTTTTGATCCAGAAATAGAATTTCAGTTAAGAGAAAGAGATTCAGAAACACTTGTACAAATGCAAAACATTGCAATTGATGTAGAAGTTAATTTGAAAATAAGAAATGAAAAATTGAAAGAAAAAGAAGAGAAGAACAACATTCCAAAGGTAAAACTTGACATCTTGGTAAGTAAAATAGAAGAAATGATACAAAATATCACCATGAAAGATGATTTTTTTGTTCAAAATCACCATGAAGAAATATAAGAGGTTGATAGCCATGAACAAATTCCTGCTAATTGAAATTATCATAGAATAGAAAATGGATTTACAGATCAATATGTGGAAGAGGAATCTATCGATTTGATGTGTATGTTTGATGACATTCCTTCATTTACTGATGTGCCCAACTAGGATCAATATGATGACAATTATGTTCTCCAAATTCAAGCTAACTTTACAGAGCAATTGGAAGATAGTTTGGAGGATGAAGAAATGCAGTTTTAGTAGATTGAAGATAGTAATCGGCTATTTTAAATCAGTTATGAGAGTAATGAAGAAAGAGCATAAAATGTGGAAATAAGTAAAGATTACTTACCTCTTTGTTTTTCTTCATTTCATTTCATTAGAGACAACTTTCATGCCATCAATAATCAACAGTATTTAGGAATTGTGATTGATAACAAAGAAGATAATGAAACCCTTGATCAGGATATTTCAGTTTCACAATTGCAGTTATCAATTCCCATTGAAATACATGATCAAATAACACAAGAAAGTTCCATACCACTATGTTTTGAATCATTTCATCTTTTAAAGGAAATGTGGTATAAAATCATTAAAGAAAAGGATGAGCAACTTGTTGAAGTTCATGAAGTCCCATGGAATTCCATATCCAATAGATTGCAGCCATCCTCACAAGTTTTTCATGATCCAATAGTAGATATGTTGGATAATGAATGCATTCAAAGCCTTTCTCCAGTAACTAAATATGAGTTTCAGAATCAAGATGATAAAGGTTTCAGTAGTCAAACATTACAATCAGAACGAATATCATCACAAATCTTATCTGAAAGTTTGCAGGGAGATAAAGATGAAAATATCATTTCAGTTTCATGGCATGGAGTCCATTAAGAACAGATGTACAATTTTTTAGATCAGTTAAACATTAGTGTATATATCTTGGAAGACCGTTTTTAAAAGTTTCTAGAGTCAACAAAGGAAATCAAGTAGTTCCTTATTCTCTTATTTTTTGACAAGTTTCTAATAGGTTGCAGAATTACAATTTTGATAATCAACAAGAAAATGCAGCAAAATATATTAAAATACATAATTCTTGAATGGGTACATTGGTTGTTTCATTTTACCTAACCAGCAGTTGGACAACTGATTAGAGTAAGTAGGTAGGATTTCAGCTTATTTTAGTTTTTAGCTTTCAGCTAGTTTGAAATAATTCATTAATATTTGAAGCCAAGGAAAAGGCACTAAGATATTGATGATTTAGTAGTTTGGTTTGAAGGTTGCAGCACCTTTTAGTCTCAGATCAGTTTTCATTTTACATAAAAAGGTGTAAATTCAGTTCAAGAGTTTTCAGTCACAACATATGCATGTTTGGGATTGGCCCAATGGATCAGGCTACTAGTCGACGATGTTCTTGACATATCACAAGGAGACGCATCCCCATGTGAAGCCAATGTTAGGGTCTTATAAATATAGGATTCATAATTTTGATTTGACTCTGTTAAAAATCTTGAAATATTGTACATAACTTTTGCTTTCTACAAATGTATTCCCAAATTAAAAATGAAAAGAGGGTATGTCCTAAAAGAAAAATCAAGGGACAAAAAGAATCAAAGATAAAAAAAAAATAGAAATATGAACCCCACAAAAATAGATCATGAAAGTGTTGCAAGTCAAAATTCCACTACTAGTTACTTTTTACTACAAAATAAATGATTATGTGCAGCTTGTTCAAAATGCCATAATCTATGATGACTTAAGTAGTTTAATCTTAAATTTTCATGCTTTGAATTTCATGTTTATAGATAGAGAATAAAGATATGTCAAACAATTTAAACTTGACAAATTAGTAGATATTTAGAGAATAAATGAGGAGCTCAATAGTTTAATTTGAGCCCTCGGATGAAATAAGGTTAGACTTAGATAGTTTTATGCTTTAAAAAGAAAATGGATTTAGGGTTGCAAGCTTAAATTCACCCATGCAAATGAAGGAAAAAATGGTAGAAATAATGATGGGTAGGTAGAAAGCAGTTTCACAAAGGAATGAATAAAGCATCATCGGGAAATATTACTAATTTCCCCTCCCCCACAATGTTCTAGTATTCAAAACCTTCAGTTAAAGAGGCTCAGAGAATTTCTCTGACTTCTGTTGGGACCGGAACCAAGGCTTAATAACTGATTGGTTAAAAATATCAGATGCCCTACATGAAAACCCATTTCATCAGCATATTCACCCTTTTCCAAGCAATATGATCATTTTTCCTAAGTAAAACACGTTTTTTACTTAGAAAAGTAAAACCCCCTAAATAATTAATTTCATCTCCATTCAAAAACACTCAAAACCCATACAATGCATTTTATCCTAAGTCTATGTGTAAAAAATAAAAAATGGGACGAACTATGCTATATCGCCTATTTTAAACTTTATTTAGTTTAAATACTATGCATTTTAATCCATTTCATTTCATTCCATTCCATATTAACTATTAACCTAAAGTATTAAATCCCTCTCGTATATATTATTAAATCCATTATATATAAATAACCCCAAAAACCCATTTATTTAAAGTTTAAACCTATGTTTATATTATCCCACATGGTGAAATAAATCCCCACCCTTTCCCATAAGGTTTAAATATATCAATAAAATATATCCCCACCCCTATGGTTCTTAAACACTTGTCAAAGGTTTATATACCATATAAATATTAATACCCCTACCAGCACTATTGGTTAAAACATTCGATTAAATGTTTTAATTTAATATAATATTATCCTTCTGCCCGATCATTTAACCCCCAAGGTTTTAAACGTTATCAAGTTATATTTATAATGTTAAAAACCTATCCCTCCTTATTGATAAACTTGGACCCCACTCCAAAATCTCGATACATCTTCCAAAACAAATCTCGACCATTCGCATGAGTCCTTCCCAATCCAACGATTAATAACCCATATCGCAAATATAGTTGCACGATATCAAAATATTCCATTTCTACGTGAAATAGGTTGTTTTAGCCTTTCCACCCTCCTCTACGTGGCTTATTTTTATTGGATCGTTTCCGATTCATTTGAAACCACTTACCACCTTAGACCCGCACAATAACCACTCGCGGTTTCTATCCTATGAAGCCTGAAAACTGTCTATTTTCTCGACATGACTGCCATTTAATTCCGATTCTGTTTAAACCATAAAACCCCATATGCACCAGTAAAGCCCTTTTTTTCATTTTCAATTTGTTTTTCCATCCCAACTGAAGAAACAAAGCTCCTGGTACACTGTTTTATGCCCAGAGGACATGAAAAAATCCATTGCAGCTGCTGTTAAAATCGCTTAAAGCTTCCAATTTACTTCCAAAGACTTCAACAACCCTAAAAAAACCTCCGCTGTCCCAGAGAAATCCTCCTTGCAGCCAAGGTTTCATTAACAATTATTTTGTTTTGCGGGTTATTTGCAAAATAATAATTTGGATAAATAGCTTAATACTAGTTAAAGACTTCTTTACTCAAAGAATTCACAAGGAAATGAGTTGGAATTATTTTCCTAAAAATAATAATATTTCATACAGTAGTAGAGCAGAATGAAGAAATTTACAGTAGTGGTTAGAACAAAGGATGAAAACATTTCCATCGGTAATTCTCCAAGACATATTTTACTCACTCTTACTGTAAAAGGTAAAAGTGAAAAGGTAATAGAGCAGTCAAGGTAAAACAATAAAATTAAATATAGAGGCAATAATAGTTAAAAAGAGATGAAAATAATTTCACCAACAACAATGAAGTTTATCCAAAGTGAAAGTAAAAACAGTTAAAAGAACATCAAGGTTAAAAGATGAAAACAAAACAAGAAGGGACATTTTTGCAAAAATTTCCTACTTAAGTCATTGTTTTTCATAAACTATTGTGACCAATCCAAGATGAAGTTTCCAAAACCGAAGGAGGTTTATGTTCCTAATATTTCCAACTACAAAAACCTCTCTCACTTTTCTAACAACCATTATGGGTTTTGAAATATGAAACAATATTGGAAAGAAATGTTTACAGAAAATTCCTGTTAAGTCATCATTTTGCAGTGAAGATTGTGGCCAATCAGAAATACATCTTACAAAACTGAAGGAGTTTTTTGTTCCTAATAGACCCATATACAAAAAACTATCTCACTATTTTCACAGGTATTACAGAATGAGAGATACATGCACATATTTACAGCCTATTTTTCAGACTGTGCAAAGCTCTGGTTTACACATCTTTTTGCAGAGCTTATTGTGAACAGCTGGAGCAGAATTTTAGGGAACTAAGAGAATTTTATCTCAAAACCATATTTATCTACAATAACATCCTTCACTTTTTACATATCTATCTCGTATGGAGATATACAAAGGTATCATTGGACCCCAATTTTGCAGAATTTCTGGAGGAGAATGCACAAAGAAAGGAAACAGTTAGTGACTTGGATGCCTCATCATCAACAAAGAGTTGATATCATATTCAAATTATCTTCTTTGTCACCATCAATACATAAGTATAGTTCCAAATAGATTCATTAGTTTTGAGTGTCATTTTATTAAGTTCTATTTATGTAAAACAATTTTGAGATATTTGTAAAACAATCTTGATATTTTTTCAAGATATTCTAGTTTAGAATTTGTATAAATACTTCATGTTTTGAAGTATTAGTGTGGAATAAATTGCTAAATATTTCTATAGTCATTTTTGTTGGACTTGAAGGCTTTTGTGTTTCAAATTTCGAGTAGCAGACTGGATCGAATCAATTAGCATCATATTTCAGGATTCATGTGTGAGTTATTGAAGTAAAGTATTTTCTACTTGTCATTGTTTATCTTCTTTGTTTCATGCATCCATTATGTGTTTTAAATTTGAATGAATAAACAAGAGTATTACTTCAAGATTTGTTAAAAGCACCCTGTCTTTACTATTTATCATTTCTATGTTTTCTGCTGATTTCCAGAGTAGGGAACCCTTAATTGCTCCCTCTTTCGTTTGAACTATGCCTACTACTTCTCTTTTATGGATTAAAGAACCCTTCATTTCTCTTTATCGCGATCAAACCACTGTTGATCAACGGTTGTCATTGATGTCAACCCAAGAAGCACCAGGGGCTAACCCAATATTGCATGAGAATTTTTACCTACCAAATTACTATATTCTAGTTCAAGAATGCTTTTGATGGTTTCTACTTGTCGAGATGTTTCCGTTGATATATGGCACACCACGTAATTCTTCACGGTTTGAGAGATATTCATGTTTGAAGTTTGTAACCCTAGTTAGTGGGCTAAAATCCCATGGGGTTGTGGCATGGATCATTGAAAAGTCATAATTAATATTTTTTAAGCTCCTAAAATCCCTCCCCCATTCACTTGTTGAAAGCCCCTCTCAACCTAAGAATTTATATAAATTGTGATCCTCATATCCTCTTCATGCAAGGGATTTCACCATATGAAACAGGTGATCGTGTCATTTTCGCTCTAAATTTTTGTCTACGAAGGTTCAGAAGCTGAAATTTTTATGAGGCAAAGTAGGAATCCTGATGAATCTCCTATACAAATTTCAGATCAAGGTGCACAACAGTTTCAGAGATATGATCTGTGGATGTCAGTGTTTTTGAAGGCTCCTCAAATTCATCTCAAAGAAGTGACCTTGGGAAAATCTTCATAACTCTCTCTCTGAGTATCAGATTCGAATTCTATAAAAAGTGGTAGATATTGCATAGACTATAGTTTTTTCCCTATCAATTTTAGAGCCGAATGAATAAAAAAGTGACACGTGGCACGTCGTACAAGTTCGCTCTACTAAAACAGTCCATAATTAGGGAATTGTGAGAGATTGAGCATAACTCTCCCTTGAAGAATCAAAATTGGGTCAGACCTGTGGCATTGGAAAGAAGACTCTGAGGACTACTATAGGACCGAAAATCACACATTGGCGAACTGAAATAACAAAGATATACTAGATTAAATATCAAGCTCCTAGAAGGCAAGAAAAATCTAGATCATGTGTTGTCAAGGGTTGCAAAGGACCAGACTTTATAGGGTAGCAAAGTAAAGCAAGGTGAAGTAGAGGGTAGCATGACAAGAGCAGAAACCAAGGTTCAGAACAACAACAAGAAGTTCATCACATGAATAGCACTGTATATAGTCACTGTAAAGGTATCATTGTACTAAGTCATTGTAAATACATTATTGTAAAAATTGTTCTAGTGTCTATCTGCCAAGAGTTGAAGAGGCGGTGTTGGGAGGTCTAGGATCATCATTAGGTGGTTGTGTCATAGTTGGGGTTATGGTCTAGTGTATCTTCTTCTTCTACATCATTCTATATCATTTTAAAGTGGACCATTTTCCCTGGTACGAGAGTCCATTCTTCTTTTATTCTTCTACAGGGTGGTAGGGTGGTGGTAGGGTGAGTTGTAGCTCATTGGGTGTTGGGGCATCTGTTTAGTTGACTACTGAAGAATCTCGCGTGTTGGAGCATCCATCCAGTGGGAGCTGGGGAAGAATGCTTTTCTAGATTCTAGGAAGTTGGAGCTTTATTTTCAATCGGAGTTGAATATTAAAAAATTATTAGAAAAGCATTAGGTGGTTTTTGTCCCGGAGTGGGTTTCCACCTTAAAAACTGTGTGCATTTGTGTTCCTTATTTTTACTACTATCATTGTACATACACTGATAATAATTTAAGATTAACTAATGCTCTAATTGAAAGGAATACGTTCTGATATTTCCAACAATTGGTTTTAGAGCTTGGTTCCTTCAATAGCAGTTTAACAGCTAGAAGGAGGTCATGGAGCATATCAAGAATGGTGTACCTCTGTTCAATGAAAATAATTATGCACTCTGAAAAGGAAGAACAAGGTAAGAAGAATTTGGTAAATGATGCAAAAGAAAAGAATATTATTATCAGTGGAATTATTTAATCTGCTTATCATAAGGTGTTGGGTTGTAAAACCACCAAAAATGTATGGGACAAGCTTGAGAATATATATGCAGGTGACTCAAATGTCAAAGAAGAAAAGCTTCAAATATATAGAGCAAAATTTGAGCAAATCAGAATGAAAGAAGATTGCAACATCGTTGCATACTTCCAATATGTTGATGAAATAACTAATACTCTAGAAGGATTGGGAGAGCCAGTTGACAAGAAGACTATTATACGGAAGATTCTTAGAATGTTACCAGGGAGATTCAACCCAAAGGTATCAGTCTTAGAATATAGTGCAAATCTGGAATATCTCAGCAAAGAGGAATTACATGGAGTTCTCATAGCATATGAAATGAGACTTGATGAAGAAGGGGGTACTTTGCATCTAGAAACTGCGTTCGTTGCATCTAAGAAAACCAATAAGGATAAACAACCTTCAATTGAAAATACATGCACTTGCAAGTGTGAAGAAAATGGAGATGATGAAGAAGGTCTTTCAGATGAAGAATATGCTTACTTCACGAGAAAACTACAAATTGGTAAGGGAAAATTCAAAGGTAAACTTCAAGCCCAGTATGTTTAGGAAATTTGTGGTGAGGTGGGGCTTTTCACTGCAAAATTTCCGAACAGAAGTGATGGCAACTCAAAAGGAAAGAAAGGATTTAAGAAATTTAACAAGCAAGGCAAAAAGAAAGGATCCAAAAGGAACTTTCTCTCTAAAGAAGATAGCTCATCATCCGATGAAGACAGTGACAACAAAGAAGAAGCCAGTGAGAAAGTATTGTTTATGGCCAAGCACAATAAACAAGAGGTATCAAACAATGAATAAGAAGGGTTGACAATAGAAGAATTTTATGAGGAGGCAATCAGGCTTATAAAAGAGATCAAGGCTGAGAAGATCTGTTCCAATACTCTTGAAGAAAAAGTTCAAGGTCTCAAAATTGAAGTTGAAGAACACAAATGTATTGAAGAGTCACTTCAAAAGAATTTGGAAGAAAGCAAACAAGAAATGGAAGCATTAGAAGCTGAAATAGTCTCACTACGTAAGGAAGTGAAGAAGGGAAAAACTGTCCAATATTGTGCCAACAAATCAAGTACATTGGAAGAACTCATCAACAATCAACGATCTTACAATGACAGAACTGGCCTCGGTTACAAAGAAGAAGAAGCAGGGCCATCTACAACAAAATACAATGAACCTATGAGTTCTGACATGCATATAGACTTCATTAGACAAGATTCACAAGCACATCCTTGGAAGATGATTCCTTGATGAAGATATCCATCCAGGTACCAACATATTTTTCATGGTTATTGTTATTCATGTGGAAAATTTGGTCATAAAGCTGTAGAATGTCGCATGTACCCTAGGAACCAATACAATTCCAGGAGATCCTTCAAATATGAACCTCCTAGGGCTTAACGAAACATCAATAGATTTGAACATTTAAGAAATAATATGGAATGTTGCAAATGTCAGAACTTTGGACACATAGCTAGAGACTGCAGACTTGAAAATCCTCTAGAAGAATCTTCGAAGCCACAGAATGAACGAACATGGAAGAAGAAGAAGACTGATAATTATGCTCTTGCTCTCAAGGCTCAAAACAAAAAATATGTGTGGTATGTTGACAACGGTTGCTCAACGCATATGACTGGAGATAGAAGTAAATTTGTATCTCTGAAAGAGAAGAAGGATGGAATCGTATTTCACTCTCGGAAGCAAAGATGTTATAGCCAAGAATGTTCTATTGGTTGAAAACATGAATCAAAATCTACTTAGTGTTGAACAAATGTGTGATCAAGGATACACAATGCTATTCAACTCCACAAAATGTGAAATTAGGAAAGGCAGGTATGGTAAAATTGTGGCTACAGCAAGTCGAGCTCCAAAAGATATATATGTTCTGGATGAAGCAACTAAAGCATGTCTACTAGCTAAAGAAGATGAAAGTTGGTTATGGCATAAATGAATGGGCCACATAAACTTTGACAATCTTGTCAGGATAAGCAAAAAGGAAGAAATACGAGAAATGCCGAAAATCTCAAAACCTTCCAACACACTATGTGAGGTCTGTCAGCACGGCAAGCAGAAAAAAGTCCAATTTAAAACAAATGAACCCTTTGCATCACATCCATTGGAATTGATACATACTGATCTATGTGGTCCTGTGAGAACAAAAGGCTTAGATGGAGAATTATATTTCATGTTAATGACAGATTACTATACCAGGATGACAGCTATAAGTTTCCTATATAAAAAATCTGAATCATTTGAGTGCTTTAAGATCTACAAGGAGTTGGTTGAAAATGAAACAGATTTGAAAATAAAGTGTCTAAGATCAGATAATGGCGGAGACTTCACTTCCAAATTATTTCAGCAATACTATGACGAAAATGGAATAAAAAGACAATTTTCAATAGCATGGACACCTCAACAAAATGGAGTTGCTGAAAGAAAGAACAAAACCGTATAGGAAATGGGTAGACCAATGTTGAAGGACTCAAAATTGGATGAAAAATTATGGGTTCAAGAAATTGATACGACAGTCTTCATTACCAACCGAAGTCTTCTCAGAAATAATTGCAACAAGACCCCATATGAATTATGGAAAGGAAAACCAGCTAATGTAAAATATTTCAGAATCTTCGGAAGAAAATGTTATATCAAAAGAGAAGATAAAAATTTGGGTAAGTTTGAATCACGTGCTGATGAAGGTATCTTTTTTGGTTACTCACACAAAAGAAATGCCTATAAATGTTATAATCTAAGACAAAAATAGATAGTGGAGAGCATAAATGTTACATTTGACAAAGATCGTGTTCTAGAAAATAATGATGAGGATCTAGAATCTTTGAAACTTGAGACAGAGGCTGAAAAAAACACAGATAAAATTATAGAACAAGAAGCAACTATCAACGAGGAAGAAGTAAATAATGATCATCAAGATATACCAAAACAACAACAAGAAGCTCCTCCAAGGAGAACAAAAGAATGGATTCAAAACAACCATCCATCAAATCAAATCATTCGTGACATAAATGAAGGTCGATAGCTTCGTTCATCACAACAAGCTCACATTGCTTTTCTAGCAATCTTTGAGCCTAGTAGTTTTGACGAAGCTAGCCAGAATGAACATTGGGTAGCAGCTATGAATGAAAATTTGGATCAAATCGAGAAGAATAACACCTGGGAATTAGTTCCACGGCCAAAAGATAAAAATGTCATTGGGACTAAATGGTTGTTCAGGAACAAATTGAATGAAGATGGACAGGTTACAAGAAACAAAGCAAGATTGGTTTGCAAAGGCTATGCACAAGTGGAAGGAACTGATTTCGATGAAACATTTGCACCAGTTTCCAGAATGGAAGTCATCTGAATGTTTCTCGCCTATGCATGTTCAAGAAAAATCAAAGTCTACTAAATGGATGGTAAGTCATCATTTCTGAATGGAGAATTAGAAGAAGAAGTTTACATCAAACAACCTGAAGGTTTTCTACTATCAGAAAAAGAAGACTGTGTTTACAGGTTAAAGAAGGCTCTATATGGTCTCAAGCAGGCTCCCAGAGCATGGTATGCTCATCTTGATGGATATCTACATCAACAAGGTTTCAATAAAGGTACTGTTGATAGAAATATTTATGTACAAATAGATAAAGATAATTTTACAATCGTTGAGGTATATGTGGATGATATAATATTTGGTAGCAATGATGATCGACTAAGTAAGAAATTTTCTACAAAGATGCAAAGTGAGTTCGAGATGTCTTTATTTGGTGAGCTGACATACTTCTTAGGGCTTCAAATATCTCAGCAAGAGAAAGGAATATTTATATGTCAAGCCAAGTACATCAAGAAAATGCTCAAGAAATTCATAATGGAAGATTGCAAACCTGTCCTTACTCCGATCGTAACAGGTTGTGAATTGAGCATAGACGACTCATCTAAGGATGTGGATCAAAGGTTGTACAGATCTATGATTGGTAGTCTTCTATATGTAACAACCTCCCGTCCAGATGTTATGCAAGCAGTTGGACAAGTAGCAAGATTCCACGTAGCACCAAAAGAATCACATATTATTTCCATCAAAAGAAATCTTCAATATCTAAAGGGAATAGAAGAATATGGCTTGTGGTATCCCAAGGATAACAATCTCATTATTCAAGCCTTTACAGATGCAGATTGGGCAGGAAGTGTTGATGATCGTAAGAGTACTAGTAGAGCAGCATTCTATCTAGGTGGTTTTCTCGTATCATGGTTGAGAAAAAAGCAAACCTCAATCTCATTATCTACAGTGGAAGAAAAATAAATTGCGGCAACACCATGTTGTACTCAAGTCCTTTGGATGAAACAAACTTTGCAAGATCTTCAAGTACAATTTAGTGATCCGATTACCATATTCTGTGACAACACTAGTGCCATCAGCATCTCCAAGAATCCTATCATGCATTCAAAAACAAAACACATTCCAATCAAATATCATTTTGTTAGAGAACAAGTCGCTGAAACAATTATCAAACTTGAGTATGTTGGTACAAAAGAAAAAATTGCTGATATCTTCACTAAACCTTTACCTTGTAAAGAATTTGAATATCTTCGCGAGAAGCTTGGGATTCTCCCAAGTTCTCATTAGATTACAGGTCCGCAAGAAAGTTTTGTGTCAAGAGAATTGGAAGTGTGTACAGGTCTGCAGGATGGTTGTGTGTCAGGGTGAGTTACCTTTTTCCATTGATGTCAAAGGGGGAGATAATGTTGTAGGAAGAGGTGTCATGATCGCAGGGGGAGTACTTGTGTTTCCATCAATGCCAAAGGGGGAGATTGTTGATCAGCTGTTGTCACTGATGTCAACCCAAGCAGCACCAGGGGTTAACAAAATATTGCATGGGAATTTTGACCTACCAAATTAGTATATTCTAGGTCAATAATTATTTTTATGGTTTCTACTTGTCGAGATGTTTCCGTTGATATATGGCACACCACGTAATTCTTCACGGTTTGAGAGATATCCATGTTTAAAGTTTGTAACCCCAGTTAGTGGGCTAAAATCCCATGGGGTTGTGGCATAGGTCATTAAAAAGTCATAATTAATATTTTTTAATCTCCTAAAATCCCTCCCCCATTCACTTGTTGAAGCCCCTCTCAACCTAACCATTTATATAAATTGTGATCCTCATATCCTCCTCATGCAAGGGATCTCACCATCTGAAACGCGTCATCGTGGAATTTTCACTTTAATTTTTTTCTATGACGGTTCAGAAGCTGAAATTTTTGTGAGACAAAGCCAAAATCCTGAGGAAGCTTCTGTACAAATTTCAGATCAAGGTGCACAATATTTTCGGAGATATGATATGTGGAAGTCAGTGTTTTTGTAGGCTCCTGAAATTCATCTCAAATAAGTGACCTTGGGAAAATCGTCATAACTCTCTCTCTGAGTATCGGATTGGAAATCTATAAAATGTGGCAGATAGTGAACGGACTATCATTTTCACACTATCAATTTTAGAGCTGAATGAAGAAACAATGACATGTGGCACATCGTACAAGTTCGCTCTACTAAAACATTCCATAATTAGGGCATTGTGAGAGATTGGGAATAAATCTCCCTTGAAAAATCCAAATTGGGTCAGACCTATGGCATTGGAAATAAGAATTAGAGGACTACTATAGGACCAAAAATCACATATTGGGGATCTGAAATAACAGATATATACCAGATTCAATATGAAGCTCCTAGAAGGCAAGAAAAAGCTAGATCATGTGTTGTCAAGGGCTGCAAAGGACCAGACTTTCTAGGGCAGCGAAGTAAAGCAAGGTACAACAGAGGGTAGCATAACAAGAGTAGAAACCAAGGTGTAGAACAGCAGCAAGAAGTTCATCACATGAATTCTTCAAGTGGACAGCATTGTATACAGTCACTGTAAAGGTATCATTATACTAAGTCATTGTAAATACATTATTGTAAAAATTGTTCTAGTGTCTATCTACCAAGAGTTGAAGAGGCAGTTTTGGGAGGTCTAGGATCATCATTAGGTGGTTGTGTCATAGTTGGGGTTATGGTCTAGTGTGTCTTCTTCTTCTACATCATTCTATATCATTGTAAAGTGGATCATTTTCCCTGGTACGGGAATCCATTCTTCTTTTATTCTTCTATAGGGTGGTAGGGTGGGTGCTAGTGAGCTTTAGGCTCATCGGGGTGTTGGGCATCCATTCGCCCGACTACCCAAGAATCTCGGTGTTGGAGCGTCCATCCGTTGGGAGCTAGAGAAGAATTTTTCAGATTTGCAAGTTGGAGCTTTATTTTCAATTGGAGTTGAATATTAAAGAATTATTAGAAAAGCATTAGGTGGTTTTTGTCCCAGAGTGGGTTTCCACCTTAAAAATTGTGTGCATTTGTGTTCCTTTTGTTTACTACTATCATTCTACATACACTAATAATAATTTAATATTAACTATTGCTCTAATTGAAAGGAATACTGATTCACCCCCCCTCTTAGTATTTCCAACAACCACTTCACCAAACAACCTTCCAAGATCTTCAAAGAATTATCTATCTTGCCCTGAAAAAATTTGACTTTTTGACCTTGATCTTAGTTTGTCTGCTTGAATTTTGAATCCTTATCCCAATAGACAATCAGATTTTCCACTATCCATCTCATTAAGTGATTTTTCCCACCAAACCAAAACAAATCAAAACCAAATTGCACAATCATAACTAGCCTAATATCTTATAATAAAAAAAAGTTAAATCTTACAGAGAGAGCCCTCTCTGAACCCTAGGAAGGCTAGATCCTAGAATTTAAAAGTAGGTTTGTGGTTACCTCGGTGAGTTATTTCTTTAACCTTGAGAAATTACTAAGTGATAACAGCGTCAACCACTCACTCCTTCAGCCCAAAATCACTCTTTCGCCTCATATAAACCTATCCCAACCTCCATCACACCTTAATATCTGAAACCTTGAGTTAGGGACCCTCTTAGGTCACCTCAACACCTCCTTCTTTTGCTGCAAAACATAGTCATTTAAAAGTGTGATTATCTCATGGATAGATGCATTATTATGCACATTAGTTAAGCATAAGATAAATATAACTCAATTTGTCATTTGGTTCATCATGTGTGCCTAGATTAGTTTCCCTTTCTGCAATTTCAATTCAACAATCTAATTATGAATGCCATTTAGTTTAATTTCCTTTCTTTCATTAGCTTAAGTGATAATTTCTCTTTCTTACAGATACCTATATGAATCATTATGATCTAGAATATTTTCTTTCCCTATTGATAGAATAATGGTCATGATTTATTTCCAGTCTTGGATTTCATTCATAAGTTTGATAGACTTCCTTTCCTAGAAGTAACCCTAGCAGTAACACCTAATTGTAGTACTGAGAAGGGGATGGTATGAGTAGAACTCATATGTTGTGCATATGACACTGTCACCTCCAAGTTTGTTTAAACCCTGGGTTGATAGAGTAAATTGGATTAGCCTCTGGGATTTACAGCACCCTTGGTGAAATACCAGGGCTCACCACTTTCAATAATATAATGGAACAACCACCAAAAAGAGTGCTTCTTTGTTGTGGAAATTCTTCTCAGAGATGTTCGTCCATGTGGTTGAAAATATATTTCCCAATGAAGCTCATTTAATTCATTAATATGTATATAATATGCTTAATTTCTTCTTGGAATGTTACAAGATCATTGCTTTCTAAGAGTATGAGATCCTTCATGGGTAGGTGGATGGAAGTATGGATTGTTGATTCTTGTATGTTGAAGGTTGCAACACCTATAAGGGCAAGCAACATGATCGGTGAAGGTGTTGAGCCAACAAGGGTTGTGATCCTTTCTTTAATGCAGTTTATAAGGAAGGATTTTCCTATTCCAACAATGTCTTGTATTATCATTCTTAAAGGAGAAAACTATCATTTTTTTCAAAATGATTGGAAACAATGTTGAGATATTTTGATTGAATCAGGGATAATGAGTTAGGGTTGGTTAGGTTATGCTTATGTATTTGACGAATACGGTGGATGGAGCGATTATTCTCAATGAATTGTATGCCTTTTTCTTATAGATCCAATGGGATATTTGTGTGAGTCCAATTATGATTTCCATCAAAACCATGAAGGCCAAGCATTCCAAGGTCATTAGGAGGATGTCATTGGTAGGGTTAAATTTGGAGAGTAATTACCATTCATTTAGGCTCATGGTTTCTGGAGGATGGGCCTCATGAGTAGGTGAGTTATCATTTACAAGAGGTTGAATATCAGATAGTGTGCGGTGAATATGTGAAGTTTTATATGAAGGGCAAAAGCATTGCTAGTTTGCAATGAATTTTTCAGGATAATTTCCAATATCCATAGAAATATCATGAAATGGTTTGTATAATATAAATTCAACTCAACAAAAGTTAGCGTAAGAGGGTTCAGTTGTGGATGGTATTGTGGATGTTATGTGGAGTTGTGATCTACAGATAAACCAAATTCCCTAAGTGTGGTGCTAGTCACGTAGAACAATAGAGGAAATAATTACTATAAACTTCTCTAAAATAAGCAAATATACATAATGGTGAAATATCCTACTTGTGATTCAAGCGCTTCTCCTTCTCCTTCTGTCGTTGTTGCTATCACTCTCAATACAACTCAAATTTCCAGATCGATTCCTACAAACATAAACAGAGAACAAAAAAAAACATGCAATATACATATATCTACTTATCTTACTCAATCAAATCAATTAGATATGAAATATATATATCATTCAAGAATCCATTTCAAAAGAAATAAAGACATATATATGGGAAAATAAACAACAATCTTTATTAAAGAGTAGAAAGGGGAGGTTACAACCAATGATCGATTTGTTGCCACTACCTCTAGCTTCATTCCAGCCTCATCACATCCAACATCATACCAATGCCATATCAGTACTTTCACTCTCTCAAATGAGAATCCAATAACATAACTTTACCAAATTTATTCCTTCCCTAGCACTAGGATCTATGCTCAATTTATAGGGAAACTGAAGGTATTTTCTCAATGAATGAATTTCTAATAATAGGCAAGACACGTTTCCAAGTTCAGAGGTGTTAGATGGACACTTGGATTTGAATTTTGACACATATGGAATCTTCTAGAAGGAACTGGCCATGTGGAGATTCCTAGAACAATGAGGATTCCACTCCTAGGTCACCAACACACTCTTGAATTTTGGGAAGTGCATTGCAGTGCACCCTTGAATGGAGGATCTTGCATTGCAACGCAATTAGTCCCTTTAGAGGCTGCATTGGTGAGTCAATAAGTGATATAACATATACTTCAAACCTTGGAAATCTCACAATATAAGCCATGAATGAATTATGCTTCTCTTAGGACATATAGCAACTGAAATATAAGGGGATGATAGACCCTTTTTCATTGGTCCTAGGGATGATTTCCAGTTTGACGAGGTCATGGGGGATGATGCCCAAATTGACCTATAACAACTGCCCCCTAAAGCATGAAGTCAAAATAAAAATAATATATTTGGATGAGATTCTTTACGATGTGATGAGATGGAACTGAAGTGGAGTGGTGACCTGCATCAATCTTAAAATACATTACATCATGATATTTTCATCTTGATCATGAATTGCAAAGGGAGGGATTCCCATGCTTAGCACATAAACTATCTAATAACATGTACATAGTTTATAAAGTCATCTAAATTGGAATGTTGCCCAATAAAAACATGCCCACAAATATAGGCCCATGGTTGGATGGCGATCGTTCACTCGATCGTTCAGGTAAAAGTATAGCCATGCAAATATACGATTTGTAGTCGAACATGGTAAGACATCGTTTGATTAGCAACCAATGATGTGAGTTGTTAACAAATGTGAGAGAACCACAATTGATGTTAATGGCTCTCAAGGTACTGCAGTACAGTTTGTAAGGTGTGAATAGATGATTTGATGTTGACCGCCAAACAAATTTTTTCGATAAAAGGTCCGGAAGCGAGAAAATTGTCGATGCTATAACAAGCCTCATGGTACTGGAAGATGATGTTTCTAAGTAAAATTCTTGGATGATGAGTTGATGTTAACAGGAAGTCACTTTATTGCGAAATGAGAGTTATTGATTTCAAAGAAAAAATGTGACTTGATATAGTAATGTTCAGGGAAGACTGTCATGAAAATGAAGGTTTATGAGTATTACAGAAGGATGAGTATTCATTGGATGACTTCTCTTGAACATATCGGCGACACTGAGATGAGTTGGCAGCATTTACCCAAAACCAAAGTTAAGGTATGATGAACCATAGGTATGAATGAACCGTCAAGAATATTACCCAACCCAAAAGTCAGAATGATGGAGTGAAAGTGTCTTGTTCAAGAGTGACCTGCTACCATAAATTATTCTGTTTTCTTTCCCAAATTTTCCTCGGTCATTTGTCAACCAGTACCTCTTTATTTTTTAGTAATCTTGAGGAGGATAACACATGCTTGATCTATAATTCAACCCTTCAGGCGAATGTATCATTATTTAATAATTTAACGAGTCTAACGATAAATGAAACTCAATTCTTGCCACGATCGACAAGCCCGTCGCTATTTTATGTTTTAACGAGCCTAACAACAGTGAAAACCCGGTCCTTTTTCACATTTAGAGAGTTTGAAAAAGAGGACAAAATAAAAATCCATGAGTCATTTTTCATAAATTTATCGCTCAGGTCCGAAAAAGTGTAAATGATACCTGATAGAACCCCCTAGCCATGTTAGACTAAGATTTTCCTTTTTCATAAATAATATATCTCAGTCTGGAAAAGGGTTAAACTTATACTGAGTAGATTTCATTTCATTTACTTTTACGAGCTCGAAAAGACAAGTGCTTGGCAATATTTTCACATTATCAGAGTCTAAAAATAGCTAAAAGAAGACTCCAGGGGTTCCTTTTTCACTATTATCGAAGCTCAAAAAAGAGATAAAATTGTGCTTCAAGTCCTTTTTCATTTTTATCAAAGCTCGAAAAATAAGGATAAATGTATGCTTGTGGTCAAATCATTCTTGAATAAGTGTGCATGACTAATCTGCTATATCAACTATAAAACCTGTTCAGAACAACATCAAATGGATTAAAAATACCTATTTCATAGCAAAAAATGAATAAAACCATAGTCACAACATTAAATATGATTTTGAAATAATCAAATGACTAATTAAAAGAGTTTTTACCATTCATTTTTACCATTTGAAAGTTACCATTTGAATTTTGGAGCTCTGGACTAGTTTTTTCCCCCAAACTTCAACAGTTGATTGCGATGGATTCTGTGGACGATTTTCCTTGCCGTTTGATCCAGGTTAGAGCTATGAAACTTCTTTTTCCTTCAGTAGAATTTATGTTTCATTTCATTGAAATTTTTCAGGGTTTTGGTCCCCTTAGTGTAAATATATTATAAACTGAGGGCAACACACCCTTGAATGTCGAAAGGTGCATTGCAGTGTACTGGAATTGAAGGCCAGGTGCACTTGCAATGCAGTGTCCCTCGACCTGGGGTGTGTTAGCTGCAATTCCCATTTTTGTTTCTTGCAGTGTGCCCAAGTTTTGCCCAGTTTTTTGCATGAAATTGATCCTTATGAGTCTTATGATTGTGTTTCAGGTATTCATTGGACCAAAATGATGATTACATGGAGGGAAAGAGAACATGAGGAACAAAACATGATAGCCCTAAATGATCCAGGTATTGTAAGAGCCCTCAGAAACTGTGGGTTGCTAAAGTACTTCAGACTATTAGGTCTGAGGCAATAGATTGAACTATTAGAGTTCCTTGTTTGTTCACGGCATCTAGTGATAGAGGAATTTCACATTGGGGGAAAATTGGTCCCAATATTAGTGGAGGTTATATTATCGAGGAGAGGTCTGCCCATTTCGCTTTCAGGGTCTGATCTTGGAGGAGAGACAGTGAGAGATTATATATTGTAGTATTGCAATCCAGGGACTGAACCTAGTAAGGATGGGAAAATAAACATCTGTGATGTATGTGACTTGCCATTGAGGACCATCCTATTCACTATTGCAAAGCTTGCTCGTACCGCTACACTACACGTAGCAAATAGATCTTACATGCAGTGCACTAGAGTGCTTGGAACCAACAGTTTTCAACTGGGCCGAAGATTTCCTCTCTCAAATGAAACAACAACTGACTAAGGAAAAGGGAGGAAGGAAGAATAATTTCAACTATGGTTTGATCCTGATTTCTTTTGCCTTAGAACGGATTCCATTAATGCAGCCCCAACATGTCACATTGGGTATATCTGGCCCTAGAGATCCAAGGATGCAGAGATGGGTAGAATTGATGGCTAGACATGCTGGTCAATCTACCATTGTGTTCTCGACTGCATTCTTCACCTAGTTCAGGTGACAGATGGTCGCCGTTGATGATTATGCATATGTAGGCACCGACTTTCGAGGAGATCCAGATTTGGCTTTACGAGACTACACTCAATGGGGTGAAATTGGTAAGAATTTTTTTACCATGTTTTTTTATTTTTCTAAGGTTTATACATGTTTTTTTATTTTTATGTTTCCCAAGACTAAACTAAAGTTTTGATGTAATGCAAATGTAGGTAGAGTTCAAGAAGTGGGACAACCAGAGCAGAGAGCAGAGGAGCCCGTAGAGAGGGCTATCGAGAGAGCATTACTTCAGGTTTTGGATATGGCTAAGACTCTTGCTGATCTACAACAACACATACAAGGTTGACTCTCGAGATTCTGGATTTTCGGCTCGAAGAGTTACCCGTGAGACTGCAGTGCCATACTATTGGTGTTCCTAACCGTTGGATGCGACTATTGCGTAGGATAGCTAGATCAATATCATGTTATCATGAGCATCACTAGTTTAATTTTAACATTTTGCATACATTTTGAGGTCGAATGACCAATGTGTCTTGGGCACAAATTTTGTAAAAAACGATAACTGTCTATCTATTTGTTTTCAGTATTTTCCTATTTTTATTGCGCAATCCTATTCAATTATGTGATATGAATTGAAAATATGTATTTAAATGTGTTTCAAATGTCTGTTTGTAATATAATTCGCTAAGGAATTAGTTAATGTGTTTAATTTTCTGGAAATGTGTTGATATTGGATGAAATCAAAATGCCTTTCCAAAATTCAAACTCTTAGGAACATACGATGCAGTGTTGGATTTCTGACAGTATAAACACTAGTAAGTTGCAGTACCATAAGTTGTGAGTCTAACCTAATGATGATGCAGTTAATACCAAATGAAATGGCATCAGAGAGAATTTCAATCAACGCGCTATACTCAACGATATTGTTTGTAGATTGACTGATGCAAATCCCTTGAAAACTCATTAACTCGTCGTTCATAGTGAAAATGGCCCATGCCGTAGAGGATAGATTCTGCGTACTACGACTAGCACCATAAGGGTACCCAGCGAATGGTTCCAAAGATTCAGAGATCTGCGATGAAATGTAAAGCGGATTACTAACTTCAGGAAATCTCTAGGAAACCAAACTAAGAAAATAAATGCAAATCAACAACATATATACAATATAATACAAAAATTTACTACTCCCATGTTTAATCATAGTAAATTTTGAGATACAACCCATTTCGGGGTTGCACCAATGGAATTCCATCATAATCGACTAAATCGTAAGTGCCCTTAGCAAGAACTCTTTTGAAAATATAGGGGCCATGCCATAGTAACTCACATTTCCTTGTACCTATTACATCAGCTTCCTAATCATAAATAAGGACCAGGTCACCCTCTGAGAAGATGCAAGGCTGGACGTGCTTGTCGTATTGAGCCTTTATACGTCTCTTATGCGCTTCGTTGGTGGATGCGGCTTCACGAAGCGTTTCATCAAGATAAATGAGGTTAAAAAGACATGCTTATTCAGAAGAGGTGTCGGGTAACAAGTCAATTGTGTGTTTTAATGACAATATTTCACATTGGATATGCAAGATAGCTTCTAGACCATACACCAATTAAAAGAGGGTAAATCTGGTCACGTTTCTCACCAAGGTTCGGTACACCCACAAAGCCGAGTACAGGATCAAATTCCAATTTCATTTATGAACTCCTATCATTCATTGAAGCATTCATTTAAGAATATTGTTAATAGCCTCAACTTGTCCTTTTGATTGTGGATAGTAAGGAGTAGAACTATCATGCAACAATCCTAATTTGGCAGTCAACTCATTCATTATTGGATTGAAAAAATGCTTCCCATGATCTATGACTATAGCCTGTGGAACACCAAACCGTGAAATGATATGATTGAAAAAGAATAATGCAGTTGTTTTTCCTGTGTTGTTGAATGTAGGAATCGCTTCCGCCCACTTGGAAAAGTAGTCTACTATGACAATAATATAACCATGCCCCTCGGACGAATGAGGGTTGTAGGTCATGAAGTCAATGCCTCATTTTGAAAATGGCCCCACAGTGATAACAAGATGCATCGGCGCTGACGGTTTGCAGAATTTATGATCAAATATATGGCATGCATTACAACTTCTGACCATGAGGATGCAGTCGTGAAATATGGTTGGCCAAAAGTAACCGGCACAGAGTATATTATGCGCGGTAGTGTATCTAGACAAGTGTCTACCACAAGCCCCATCATGGCATCATTTAAACCCTTTTCGGCCTCCTCATGAGTGAGGCACCTCCTTACAATTGTATCAACACCATGACGATAAAGTGTATTACCAACGATCAGATAATATTTGGCTTGGTATCGAATATGTCGTTGTTCAAAGCGAGAAGTATCAGACCGAAAATTCTGGGTCTGGAGATAAATGATAAAATCCCCATACCAAGTATTAGATGATCTAATCACAAACAGAGACTCATCAGGAATAGATGGTTATGATGTAGTAGCAGTACTATTAGAGGGAAGGTCGCAGAGAAGCTCAGCCAAAATTAAAGACTTCTTTGACTTGGAATTGATGAATTCCAAATCAAACTCCTGCAAAATGACAATCCATTTTGAATATTCCCCCCAGCAATTGACGTGATAAAATGTAAGTCATGGGGTTGCAATCTAAAATATAGTGGCGAAATATTTCGATAGCTTGAATGACCGCCAAAGCAAACTTTTCGATGTATGAATACTTCACTTCTATATCATTGAGATTAATACTCAAATAATATAACGGATGTTCTATCCCATCTTCTACTTGGACCAATACCATAGCAATGGTCATATCAGCCACAACGATATATAAGAAATATTCACTTTGATAATTGGATGGATACATTAATGACACTCAGACAAGTGCGTCCTTGACATTATCAAAAGAAGCTTGCGCAACCTTATCCCAATGGAAGGGAATCCCCTTTTCCAAGAGCCGAGTAAATCCTTTAGCCATTTCGGTGTAGTTGGGTATGAACCTGCTTAGGAAGTTAGCCTTTCCCTGAAGTTTTTGTAACTAAAGAAAATTTTCTGGCGCAATACAAATCAATATTGGCCTAGAGACCTTTAGTGGGTCGATTCAAATTCCTTCTTTTGAGACGAAGAATCCTAGAAAATGACCAGAACCAACACAAAACACACATTTATGTGGATTGAGGTGTATTTTGTAGTTTCGACAACGTATAAAGATAGCCCTCAAATGCATCAGGTGATCAGTCTGGTTTTGTGAATGCAAGGGTAAATCATCTAGATAAGGTTGAACAATGTGCTTGATGCCATTGAAATCATAATCCATTTCTCTCTTAAAAGTTGCCCCAGCGTTCTTTAAACCAAATGAGAGTTTCTGATAAGCGAATGTGCCCCAAGTACAGATGAATGTTGTCTTATATTGGTCCTCTGGGTGGATATTGATTTGATTGTAGCCATAAAATCCATCCATGAATGAAAAGATTTCGCATCCAGCATAATCGTCAATAATCTAGTTGATAAAGGGAGTAGGATAGTTGTCTTTTGGACAAGAAATATTGGCATACCGATAATCGACGCACACTCTGATTGTCCTTTGTTTCTTCATAACATGAATAATGTTGGAAACCCACTCAGTTAGCGGAATAGGGTAAATGAAACCAACACACAAAAAATTTTCAACCTTAGCTTTAATGGCAGCGACCTTCTTCGAATGAACATGAAGAAGGCGTTGACATACTAGTTTGACATCAGGGTACATGTTAATGGTGTGTTCAACGATACTAGTATCTATGCCTTGAATTTCCTCGTAAGACCAAGAAAACACATCATGAAATTCATGAAAGAGAGAGTGATGTGTTTCGAGTTCTGATGGAGAATAAGACACGCTGACATGAATGTTTTCTACAATGCCGGATTTGGTCAAAATATCGATAGAAATGCTTTCTTCAATATTTGATAAATTTCACTCAGATTCGATTGCATTAATGGGAAAAGAATTCGAAAATAATGTTTTTTATCGATGGGTGATATAATTTAATAATATTATCTTCTTCGTAATCCTAAAGATGGGAACGTTGATGATGATCATCCCATGGTTCTTCTTCTGGCATCATGGATTCCACAATATTATCATCTGTCAAGAAAGTGGATGAAAAAGGATCATATGTAGTACCAAAATCTAATGAACGATCAACCCAAATGACTGGGGACGATGATTTCAGATTCACCGCCCAAGCCATGTAGATTGATTTCTATGCTAGCTCAATTGGATTGGGCTGCAGAAATTCATCCAATGTAACAACTTCAGAATCGCTCGTAATATTCCTTAAGCCAGATGGAGTGGAAGATATCATGTAGCAGGTTTCTATGTTTGAAATTTATGCCGAAGTCACAGGTGGTGGTACTACAAAGGTTCCCATGAGGGAAGAATCCTTTTAGATTCCTACACCAATGTTCTGAAGTGCGATTTGGGGTGCATGAACTAATAGAACACTTCCAGTTACCTAGGAACTAGAGGCAAAGAAGGATAGTTTATTGATGACTGTGATAACACCTTTATGTGGAAAGGAGATCATTCTAAAATATGTAGAGACATTCGTAGTCATAACATATACCCATGGCCTTCCAAGTAAAATGTTGTAATCAAGGGGTCCATCAATGACCTCAACTTCAAAATTTATTGTTTCCCCCCCCTAGTTCAACATGCAATTTATTAATGTTACCGTAAGGCTTATATGTACATCCGTCGAAATCTTTCAACGTCGTAGGCAATTGAGATAAGTGCGGCGAGCCAAGTGACCTCTAGTAGTTTAGAGACATAATGCACGTAGATTCTCCCTCATCAATAATAGTATGATGAACAAGGTGATTGAGAACATTTACTTGGATGGAGAATGCCAATTCTGATGGTAATTGCGGGACATAGCCCATAATATTAAAGACTACAAGGTTGGAATCTGTTGGATCGATTCCACCAATTGCCTACAACAAAGCATGTTTTTGGGAGGGACAATTTTGAAGTGCCTCAAGCGTCGACATAGCTGAAGGGGATTGAGCCAAATATTCAACTATATTATATTTTGGAGCAGCTCGGGCTCGTGGATTGAATGTCGATTTATGGACTCCCATTGGTGGCTTTATCGTTAACTCGGGAATAGTAGTTGGCAGAATAAATTTTATAGATGGATTCGTGGTCGAGGTAGTAGGTTGATTAGTAGCTTGACTACTGTAATATTTATTTCACATTGACACCAAAACATTATTTGATGGCTTCGTAAAAGAAAGCATAAGCACTTGGGAACTAGAAGCTGGATCCGTAGCAACCAAATTTGTGTCTGGATTCGAAAATGAATCTGTTAAGACAGAGGATGCATGCGAGGTCTTAATCAATTTTGAGACTTTGGCATAGTGAGGAAAGTATCGAACATAGTGCTCCTCATTACATATTATGCAAGGGTAATGAGGTTTTCGATTTCCAATTTGTTGATCAAATGATCGTTCTTACTGGGTAGAATTTTTATTTTTCTTTGATTTCCCCTTTTTCTTACATCTGGTTTGCTTGTCACTTTTTCCTTTGTCATATGACACGACATGGATTTTGGAAGAAGGTGCAGGATCAGATGCAGTAGAGTGATGTGTGCTTGCATTACTGATCACACCGTCAATGGCATGAGAGTCCTTAGATGAAGTAGGAACAATGAAATTAGATCGCGGCGCATTGGGAATTTTCTTGTAGAGCGTGCCAAACTGAGTATAAATCAAATATTAGTACTGGGCACAAGCAATGACCTGCTCTTCAGTGACGATGCCACCCTTAGCCACATCCTTAATTACAGATGGTAACAGGGACTTAATGAACCACTCGGCAAGGAGTTGATCAAGAACAAATGTCTTAACCATTCTACGACAAAGATGCAACTCATGAATATGATCAGAAATATGAATAGCATTAGTCTGTTTAAAATTGGTAAAGAGTTTCATTCCAGTTTCATATCATATGGGTAACTGGAATTGGGTCAAAAACACAATATCTAGGGCAGTGAAATTGTCAAATGAATCTCTTGGTAACTCAATGCACCATTTCGCGGTCGGACCAGTGAGCGTACGCTGGAAAATACATAGTCGAATGGAGTCATCATTTAGGGAGTTAGATGAACACCAAAAATGATAAGTCATAACATGCATCGATTGGTCTTCTCCAGGGTTTCCATTGAACTTAGGAATATCTGAGGGTAATTTATGAGGTATCACCGGCCACCAAGGAGCATAGTTGATTGGATCATTGATTAGTCGGTTTAAATATGGTAAATCTAAACTTGCAACAAAGGGAAACTGTCGATTTAATTCAAGTTGAGCATAGTCAGGGTATGATGGAATTTCTTAGGCAATGGGCCTTTGAGCACCAGCATAAGGAATATGTTTCCGGTAACCTAGATAGGTGTTGTTCTGATAAGAAAACGCATGAGGATTCTGTTGACCAAAACCTGGGTACGCTACTTGTTGAAATAAGGGTTGTTGCATTTGCGCTTATGGATGCCAAGGGGTCTGTCCACCAAAATTATAACCCAAAATAGAATAGCTTGGATTTGATTTTGGATAGCTATAACCTAATTTTGGCTGCGACATCCCATAGTATGGTAATCCATCTTGTGAATAAATAATTCCAGATACAGCTGGTTGTTGTAAACCAGCCAAAGGAATTGGAGTATGAGGGCCCAATACTTGAGGGTATTGGGTTGAAGGACCTGCCTAAGATGACTGAGGTACAATAGTCCAAGCCTGTAACAGGGGTAAGGATGTATTAACAATTGGATTAGATGTGGGTGCAACAGGTTGAACTGGTTGATATGATTGCAGAATCGTTTGTGGTTGGATGGGCAGAGTGGGCTGCCACTGACAAACATTCATTCTTACATTAGGATGACCAAATAACGGCGGGGTACTATAAAAATGGGTGACCATAGGTTTCCCCCGAGCATGAGGATTATAATATGATGGAAAATATTGTTCTCCAAATGCTGAGAGTCTAGTTGAAATTGTATTGGATGGAATATACCGAGATGGACCAGCTTGATATTGCCCAGATGATGTATATAAAGGATCAAGCCATTCAATACTCATTAGAGATGTACCAGATCGAATACCAGATGATGAAATTGGTGAAGTCCATGGGTTTGAGGATGCACCAGAGAAGGTTCCAGATAAATATTGGTAACCAGATGGGACGGAAGGGCCACCATATAAATGTGACTCTGGTGATGTTGTGAAAATCGACAGGGTAGTAAGAGCAGGTGTTGTCGCAACAACAATAGATGGTCTAGCAGAAGATGTTGGCTCAGGCATGGTTATACGACCCAATGTATACCCTACAGGATCTATGGGAACTCAAAAAGACATAGGATCAAAGAAAGCAGAGTCAGGTGATTGAGGAAAAGTCTCGTAAAGATAAAGGTCCGATCCAAAATGAGTTGGAATCGAAGGCGTTTCATCATGTGGAATTTATTCAATCGAAATCAAACCAGGTGGAAGGATTTCGTCGTCGAGACCAAAGTGTATTTCAGGAGGTTGACTGCATGATATGGGAGACTCAATGGCTATAATAGATTTTTGGGCGACTGATACAGGAAAAAACTTCTGATTATTCGACTTTGGGATTCAGATATTCTGGTAAAAGAACGACAGGATTCGGATCAACTTCTAGTTGAACAACGTCAGGTTCGGGAGGTATGGTCTGACTGATTGGATGGATCGTGACCACAAGTATCTGTGAAGACTCCGTCTCGACAACAGTAAATGAACCAGGATTTGTAGAAACAAATCGAGACAACTCTGGTATATGTGAGGATGATGTTGCACCAGAGGTACTGATAGTACTAGTTTCAGTAGAATGATGTTGCATCTGCTGACCAGAAATGGCTTATGGTGGTAGAGGTGGTTTTAGTGCTATTTTATGCGAATGATAGGGAAAGGGATGTTCTTATTCCATGATGAATGATTTATTTTATGAAAAAAAAAAAAAAAACAAAATAGAAGGGTAATTCTAGGCAAAAGGTTTATCAAGTAATTGTGAACTGCAGAATACCTCCTAGAAAACCAGGAAGTACGGACAGGAAATCTCCCCGAATGCTATGTTTGGTGTATCACATGTTACAAGGCAGCCGACTCGGTTACCTATGGATGGTTAAAAAACTAAACTTGTCCTCCCAAATATAGCCGAAGGTACATGGAGACCCAAGTCCATATTAGCGCTATCTAATGTGAAATCACACAATGAGAGCACCTCCTTATACTTTTCGTACTAGAACACCACCCTATATACCCGAAGGTACGTGGACGAGCTCCGATATAGTTACGTACGTGGAGTGAGGTATCGCACTCGAAATGTATCATAGACAATTTTAAAACATCTGCTATGTTTAATGACGCCGAAACACGTCTCTAGTCTAGACCTTCTAAATGTTATCGTTAATGTTCCAATGCTTTCTTAGGTAAATTGATGTAAATTTTATGTTGATCATGTTTAAAAGTTTGTATTTGAGGTTTGCCGCATGATGTGATGGAAATTCCTAAAAATGAAAACTAAAATCATAAGAAAACTTTTCAATTTAGTTTTTTCAATGAAAATCCTAGCTACCAAGGGAAAGAGAAATTAGTTTTAGAGCAAACAACAAAGAGCACAAACTAAAATGAATCTTTCCAGACTTGTTCCTATGCAACAAACACAATTCACTATATGCACACACATGTTTTTCTTTTCAGCTCCCTTAATGTGAATGCAAAAAAGGAAACTAAATGCATCAATCAATAAAACAAGTGTTTTCTTCTTTGAGAAACAAGGAATAAAACAACAATTTGTCTTTTAGGAAAAAATGAAGAATGGAACTACATTTTTTTCTACATGAAACAAGGAATGAAAAAACAATTTCCTATACGAAAAAAAATTGATAAATTGATCTAATGCAGAAATAAAATAATTTTAATTTGATTTGCCAATGATAAAGAAAAACACTAAAGAGACATTGAATAAATTTACTTTTCAAAGGAGGAAGAATCAGGAAATTTTACTGGTCTCTAAGAGGTATCCGAAAATTTGAGAATACAACAAACAAATGGCTAAGAATGATAGCAATGAAAAAATTAGATGGAATTTGGTTGGTTAAGGGGCCAACGCAGTCTCTAAGTGGAGACAATGTGTTGCAGTGCACCCCTGAGTGGGAGACAATGCACTCTAGTGCACTGTTTCTTGACTAATAGTGCGTTGGGCACAACAGGGATTGAAAAACCAAGCAACAGAACAAACTTCTAATGAAATTATTTCATTCAAATGTCAAATAACTGAAAGCAGATGCTACTTATGAGGATAAGCAGAGTAAAAAACACCATGAATGAGAGGATAATCCCTGGCGGATTCGCCAATTTGTTATGCGGAATTGTGATCTATAGATAGACCAAATTCCCTAAGTGTGGTGCTAGTCACTTAGAACAACAAAGGAAAGAATTACTATCACTTTCTCTAAAATAAGCAGATATACAGAATGGTGAAAGATCCTACTTGTGATTCAAGTGCTCCTCCTTCTCCTTTTGTCGTTTTTGTTGCTGCTCTCAGTCCAACTCAAATTGCCAGATCGATTCCTGCAAACACAAACAGAGAACAACAAACAACATGCAATATATAGATATCTAATTATCTTACTTAATCAAGTGGATTAGATATGAAATATATATATCATTCAAGAATCCATTGCAAAATAAATAGAGACATATATATGGGAAGGTGAACAACAATCTTTATTAAAGATTAGAAGGGGGAAGTTACAACCAATGATTGATTTGTTGCCACCAAATCCAGCTTAATTCCAACCTCATCACATCCAACATCATACCAACAACATACCAGTACTTTCACTCTCTCAAATAAGAATCCAACAACATAAATTTACCAAATTTCTTCCTTCCCTAGCACTAGGATTTGTGCTCAATTTATAGGGAAACTGATGGTAGTTTCTCAATGAATGACTTTCTAATAATAGGCAAGACATGTTTCCAAGTTCAAAGGTGTTATATGGACACTTGGATTCAAAGTTTGACACATATGGACTCTTCTAGAAGGAACTGGCCATGTGGAGATTCCCAAAACAATGAGAATATCACTCCCAGGTGACCAACGCACTCTTGAATGTTGGGAAGTGCATTACAATTCACCCTTGAATGGAGGATCTTGCATTGCAATGTAGTAGTCCCTTTAGAGGTCGCGTTGGTGATTCAATAAGTGATATAACATATACTTCAAACCTTGGAAATTTCACAATAGAATCCATGAATGAATTGTTCTTCTCTTAGGGCATATAGCAACTGAAATATAAGCGGATGATAGACCCTTTTTCATTGGTCTTGGGGATGATGTCCAGTTTGACTAGGTCATGGGGGATGATGCCCAAATTGACCTATAACAGTGGATTAGCGTGGTATGACAGAAACGATGGATTTTTTTCAGGTATAAGCTTCCATTTTTTTGTCGTTCGACGAGCATAATGTGACCAAGATATTTATAGGTCTATAAGTGGTGAAAACTAGAGGGGATATGGGCATGCCATGTATGAATCTATGAAGTGTAGTGATGGAGAAAGGGTGGTCTTGTTTTGTGGAAGGCACATTTAAATATTTTTGCTTACATTTAAGGAAAAAAAGGATCGACTACACATTTTCAATGATGTTTTTTGCAGCATATGGAAGGTTTCTTGTGCTCTGATGTCACAATCATTAGGGGAATTTTGAGGTCTAAAATGGGCCTCCTAAGGAAATTATAAAATAATAGTGAAAATAATAAAATAAAATTTGATTACATCATCAAATTTTAGAGGGAAAAGAGAAAAAAATACTTTTTCAACTCACATTTTCAACTTATCTCCCAAAGTTTTTACTCAAATTTTGAGCATGGGTATTCATTGGATGAAAAATTTAATTCCTCACCCAAAGAGTACCCATGTTGCATACTTTCGATGGATCGTGCTACACGAAAAATGAGAAATACATGAAAAACATGATTGCAATCACGGTTTTTCATGTATTTCTCATTTTTCGTGTAGCGGGGTCCATCAATAGTATGCAACATGGGTACTCCCTAGATGAGGAATTAAATTTTGCATCCAACGAGTACTTCCGCTCGAAATTTGAGTTAAAAATTTTGGAGATAAGTTGAAAATATGATTTGAAAAAGTAGTTTTATTATTTTATTATTTTATAATATTTTTACCCTTTTACTTTAAAAATGGTGAATCATCCCCCATGGTTGACATCATCATATTGAATCCTATTGGTTCTTATAAAGTTTATTTTGGTTGTACATGTTTCTTAAGAGGCCCATTTTAGACCTCAAAATTCCCCTAATGCAACCAGGTTTTTTGCAAGGAATTTTCAAACTATAGATGTTGCAGGGTTAATATTAGTTGAAGCAAGCACAATTCGACATAGGATAAGGTGAAAATTTTCATAATTTTTTTATGATTTGGATGCATATTTGTTTATTTATTTTTGAACGACAAGGAGTGAGAGTACTAGTTGGAAATCAACATTTACACACCAAATAGAGAGTATGGTAGGGTTATGGCCATTTAATCGATCATCTTTGTGAGCAGTTGTGTACGTATTTTGGTCATTGGAGTTAATGAATAAGGATGAGGTTGGATGTAATTCCTAAGGTGCTTTATAATGACTCTCAAATTTCGAGCCTTTCTTTCTTAGGCATGTGCTTTCAGTGAATATTGTGTGTCGTTCAATGCAATTGACGATTTTGCCATAATCTTTGAAAGGAAAAACTTTGAAAATATCTGGCGTGGATAATAGACAAGTGTCTTCCAAATTTAGTTGAAGAACATGTTGGTTTGAAAGGGTGGAAAGGAAAGGGTTCCAAGTTGATATGTATGTGTCGAAGAAATGTTTAGCGTTACTAACTTCTTATGTGTCATCTCGCCAATGCTCTCCATATCAGGTGCATTTTTTTATCCAGAGGAAACCATGAATGTGCTCGGACCCTCTATGTTGCCATTCATACCTATGAAGGAGGATCTTTTGTTGGAAACCTTTTCATTGGTTGAAGTTTGATGTTTATAAAATCATCAAAGTATTGTGGTAGAGTGTGTACCTGTACCAGTAGTCTTTTGTTTTCAAGTTTTTTTCTAAGATAACTTGACGAACTATAGTGAATCTATGGTGCATATATAGCGATGTTAAATAGGGGTTGGATATAATGTTATCATTTCTCCACTTTTGTTGTTTTAAAACATCACAAGGTTAACTACCTGGCATTAATTTGTATCAACGTTACTTAATGTGAAGAATAACATTGAACGTCGTTTAATGTGAAGAATAACATTGGGAAATTGAGCTAATATATTATGTTTGTTAGCTCATTCTTAGCTTTATACCAGAAATATCTTGTGCCATTGAGGGATAAACCATATCACATTACTTGTTCTGCTAACTTATCATATGAAACTGCTCTAGTAGAAATGTTCAGATCATGGATAAATGTTGGAAGCTATTTGCGATATTTTTCTTCAGTAATATTCAGGTTGTTGTCTGAATACGATGGCACATCATGAGATTGTATATGTAGTAGAAAAATATTGGGTGCCTACCTAACTTCGCGCGATGGTAACGCATGAGGTGAAGTGCATATTGATGCAACTGAACTGCTTTCATTCTTGGTTGATTGGGAAATTTATAAAATAGAGTAGGAAAAAGGGTGGGGAAATCCATAGAAATGAGACTTCTATGTTGTATTCATTTATTAGAGATAGTATGATTGGAGGCCATTCAATTGTAGTTTCAAAATGGTCGTTGTATACTTGTAAATATCATTATATTTCTTGGAATTATGTATTTATATTGGGAATAGTGAGTATAAATGATGATATGTGTTGTAGATCTAGTTGGTGGAATCTAGGGTGGATTCAAATGGAGTTTGAGGTAATAGTTGGGTTACTAGATCTGAGGTATTAAAACAATGAAGGGAAGGGGAGACATTAGTGTGGAATGTTGGTAAGGATGCAAGCACGTTGTGGTCAATGAGAGAACTTTTATAGTAGGGGTCATTTGAGAATTTGTATTCAAATGTGGCTATAACACGATGTCTTCTTACAATGAAATCATAAACACGATGGTCAAAGCTACGGTGGGTAGCTGCCAAAATATCCAAGTCCTCAACATGTCGTGGAAACATGTTGGTTATTATAGTAATGTCTTGTGGGAAGCATATTATGTGGCCAATGTATTTATATTGGCCACCGTGTGCATGTGTTACTTGGAGGATTAGGTTTACTATAGCTATGAGAATTTCTTCTATCTATGAAACACAAGCTAGGATAGGTGGTTGAGGACTAGGTTCCATGTTGTTTGACAATGAGAAGTGATGGTCGTTTGTTGTAGACATGTATATGGAGCAACAATATGTTTCTTGGAGATACGAAGATGCATTCCAAGATATGATTCAAGATAAATAGAGCATGAAATTTTTGGTGGGATTTTATCAATCTTTGCATGAAATTCACAATGTGCATGAGTAGTGTGGGTGTTGTTGAAAGCATGCACAAGGGATATGGTGGTTTAATGAGTTGTGGACGTGTTTGTTGAGATTTTTTTTCATGATAAATATGACTTGTGGATTGTAAAAGAGGGTTTATTTGGGAGTCAGAATCATTAAATACATCCGGGTTTAACGACAAATGTGAAGTTGCGTCATATGGCTCAAAGGGTGACTATTGGGTTTTTTTTCTTTTTTTACTTTTTTAAGAGTTAAGAGAGTATTTTTTAATATGATAAAATTCACGTCGATGTGCATTTATTCATTCTTTATTTGCAACATAGTATCTTCAGGAACGTTCATCATTAGAATTAGTGGACATTTGCAAAAGTTATTGCAAACAAGATAAGGCACATGCATGTAACAAAGGGTAAAATGAGAATGTTATTGGGAAGGAAAATGATGTCATTGTATAGAAACAAAAAAATAAGGTAATTTATCATTTGAATAGTAAGCGTGAAGGAATTGTTATCACTCCATCGAATCTCCGAGGCTGAGAAAGATACAAGCAAAGGTAACCACAAACCAATCTTTCACCAAGTAGCTAGCCCTACTAGGCATGAGAGGATTGTCTCCAACATATCACAACCAAGATGATTGGATAATGAGGATTTTAGGCTAGGTATAGTAGCACTAGGGTTTGGTTGATTTGTTTTGGGTGTTGGATGGTGAATAGGTCAAGGAAGAACTAGGTCAGGGCAAAAAAGAATCAGAATTGCAGAGATTTGATGGGGGGAGGTAGGTAAGAAATTTAAACATTCAAGTATCTCGATGGGGTGGATTAGACTGCTAGGGTTTCAGAAAATATCATGGAAATCATGAATTATTTTCAATCAGAATAAAATGAAACAAAACTGTAATAATTCCCCCAAAACAGAGCATCAACTAATGAATTTTGTCTATCTGACTTAGGAATCATTCACATTTAGAAATGGCATGAGTATTGAAATCATAATATATTCAAATATTTGTAAACATAAGAGGCAAAAATGTTAAAAAACATTACCATGGGAATCCCACCAAAATATCAGCAACTCTATCTATTAGTTCCTACCAAAAATGACTGATTACACTAGTTTTCAAAGATCAATTACACAGAATCCAACCATTGGAATGGAAAAGAAAATGAAATATATAGACCAAAACAAACTTCTCCCACTCTCAGGGGTCGAATCCATGACTTGTGGAGCTATTCCCTAAAGTCCTCAACTAGAATCCTAATGACTAGGGAGGTCAACAAACTCATCACTATCTTTGATGAAATTGATTCACTTAACCCAAAAATACAATTTTGCTTGATGTATCTACCTCTAGTAACTATAAAATACGTAATTACATTTTATTTTTACATTTATATCAGTAATTCTCCTTAGAATCCATCAACCAACTGAGAAAATTTGAAAATTCTGAAGAAATCAGTCAACTGTAAAAAGTGCAGCGTGCTTGAGAAAAGTGTAGTGTGCCTTGTAAAAAGTGCAATGTGGGCCTTAGAATCCACTTTTGAGTGACTTACTGAATTCTAAATTGTGCCCGAGATGGCTCATTAGAAAAATCTTCGAGTCTATTTGTTAAAAATGTGCTCAAGCTCTGAAAATGATGGAGTGAAGCTCCTAAAAAATTCAATCTCCCATGACTGGTCAAAAAGTGTAGCATGAGACTAAAAAAGTAGGCAGAAAGGTGTTTTTTGTGAGGTTTTTTGCCTTTTATACCTATCAAAATATTTGTTTTTGGTGTTCCAGTAGTAAAAATTTTATGTATACATCATTATATATCCAAATATGTAGAGTTTTTCTCATTTTGATTCCTCTACAAAAAGTGGAACGTGGCCCATGATGTGCTTTTTGCAGGCTGACTGTGCAAAAAGTCTTTTAAATTTCACACAAATGCCCAAAAACTTTAAAAATTGCCCAAAAAATATTCAAAAATTTTGGATGAAGTGTTTTTGAGGTATGTTAGGCTACCAATTAGGCATCAACAAGTAACTTAAGGTTTTCCTTCTCCTTTTGACTGATTAGGGTTTCCTTGAGTTTGTCTTTCAATTGCTTGATCCTGATATTGCAAATCCTGTTTCAAGTGTTGTAGCAGTAATCCATGTGTTTGAGCATATGATTTTCCTTGTTGGCCTTATGAAGGAACTCCTTAAGGTGTATGTTCACTCTATCAAGCTAAAATTCTTCGTCATCATTGATTTCTTTTGCAATTCTTTCCTCAAAAGTGAGTTCTTCTACCTCATGTTTTTCCTGCTCTAATGCTCTCTTAAGACCTCTTGTTTTTGGTCTTTTCTTGGTGGCTTGAGCCTCATCATGATCATAATCATCATGTGTCATCACAATTTTACCTTTGGTATCTTACCTCTTGGCCTTTAGCAACTCCAATTCTAAGAGTAATTGTTTGTCTTTCAGCTGCTTGTTTTCTTGTTCAAGGAAGGAGATGAAAAATTGTGCCTTTTCAAAATTATCCTGCAGCTCTCTGATTGTGGCATCTTTCTATTTAACGATCAAGTTTGAGGTTTCATGATCATCTTGGACATCCAATTCCACCAGTTCGAACTCATTTTATTCCTCGTGATTAGGGTCTTCCTCCTCTTGAACAACTACCTCCTACTGCTTTTGATATCCTTGTTTTGCGGATGTAGAAGGCAAGGCCCCTTCCACAATATATGGAGAAAATACTTGCCTATGTCCTCGCTGGTAGGTTTTGACCTATTTTTCCTCTTTTGTTTTCTTCACTGTAGCCCTGCTAGATAACCTAGTTTTCTTTTGAGAAACTGATGCTCATGGTGGAATAGGTCTAGAAGGTTGATTTGGTTGTGTAGTGAACAACTCATACTCTATTTAATGCTTTTGTATAAATAGTAGGGAAGGTTGAGAAATTTCACCCTAGTGAAATGCATGAGCAACCTGATGTGATAGTTGTATAACCTAGAGAATCTACCCTCACAAGTGAAGTATTTGATGATGATCTTCATCATGGGGGAAAACCTATTAAGTAACTAACCAAAAATAAATATATTCTTGATTTTATATTTATAAGGTGCCTTGAGGCAAGGTTCATACAACTGGGCATCCAAATATTTATTTTTTAACCATTTCTCACCCACATAGGGTACTGTTGGGTCGGTTTACTAGGTAAACTAACAAAAGTATTTAATTATCAATCCGGGTTTGTAAAACTTGGAAGCATGACAAAAATATATGGATTTAAACTACAGTCAATTTTAGAAGACAATTTATAGAACTTGAAGGAAATTCATATTACAAATATAAAATTTAATTAAATAATTTCTAATTCAATATGTAATAAGCAGAAGAAGGGGCTCCTAACTTAGGAGAACCAGGTTGACCTTCTCTATAATACTACTTCATGAACAAAAATCAAAATCACTGATGAAAAATAGCTTAAGATGCATAAAAGAATAAGAGAAGAGACTCCTAACTAAGGAGTTCCATGTTGTCCTTATTTATAAGTTTATTCATAATTAATACCATTGTATGAAAACTGGAAATTCAGAAAATAACTTAAACAAAAGAAAGGAAGATGAATTTTAGTTACTATTCTTTGATCAGATAGAAGGAGAGTTTAACTTAAACACTAGTTTGACCCTTCATATGCAGATTAGAATTTAAACTAAGATTCATCAGAAAACATAATAAATCATCATACATCTAAATAACTGAGTAAACATGAACCAAACTAGTTTATACAATTTCAGCTAAATTAACTAGAAAGTTCACTTAGCTCGGTGTGGGGCCCTTCACCCTTGCCTTACATGCTAAAAGTAATTATCATCTACTGGAACTCAATCAATCATTCACCACATTGAACAACAGAAAGAATATAGAACTAGTTTCTCCAATTAACTCACAATATTCAGAAATTTCAAAGTGAAATCATACAAATTCTACATGTTCATGCCTTCAATGTTCTTGGATTAAATAGAAAAATATGAAACAAACTTGACTAAAATGTCTCTAACAGTCATATATATCCTAATACCATATATCTTGGTCGAGATCCTCCATTCAATCACACAAAATCTATAAAATCCCACAAAATAAATTCCTAAATATGAATAAATTGGTCAAAATAAGGTGTATATGGATCGTATATGGTTGGATATAATGGAAATTAGGTGTATTTAGTAAGAAAAATTTGATAAAAAATGATGGCCAACAGCTATCCATGTTGCTGCTGCAATGATGTCTGTAGAAATGGTGAATGTCACCCCTGCAATGGTCACTTGGTATTTTTGTAGGTTGTTGATGAAAACCCTGGTCAAAGTATGATGGCTTTTCACTCTTTGGACCATCTCACAAAACTCAAAGCAACCTACATGCTAGAAACATTTGACAGCTAAGGATGATGCCATCAATTCCATATTTTATGATGGCTCTAGTCTCGAGATTCTCCCTCCTTTATTATATGTTTTCTTCTCTTCTTCTGTGGTGTTTCTTTCCTCCTCCATGATGTTTCTCTCCTCCTCCATTATGTTCAGTTTTGTCTAGAAACCATAGGGAAGAATGGGAAGGGAAAGGGAGTAGGATTATAGGGTTGGGGAGTTGGGATAAGTGAGGGAAAATTTGGGGAAGTGTGTAAGGGATTTAGGAAGCTTAGGGAAGTGATGGGGGGTTGAAATGTTAAGGGAGATAAGGTAGTAATTTCAAATACAGGGAGGTAGTCTAGCTGCCTAGAAAAGCGCAGCGTAGGGGTAGGGTTTTAGTAAATATAGCTTGGGAATGGGAAATGAGGGGATGTAAGGGTAGTGGGGAGTGATTTTGAGTGTGAGGAAGGTAAATGGGGTCCAGGGAAAATAAAATGAAGCTTGAAAACTAAAAAACTAGGGTTTACTTACATAAAACATGACATGGAGGGAAATGAAGGTTTTGTACCATAATCTTAAGACCACAATCTGAAATGAGGGGCTTAGGAGGTGTAACTTACTTGCAATTGAGTGTAGAAACCTTGAACTTCTTTCTGAAACCCTTGAAGAAAAGCTTTGATATCGTGGCTCTCCTCTGCAAAAAGGGTAGCGAGCTGAAGAAAGGCACATCGAAGCCCTGCAAAAAATGCAGCGTGGCCTCTGTAAAAAGCAGAACGCCTATGGAAAAAGCGCAACAAAGGAGTTGGAACTTGGTTTTTTTGCAGGAAAAATCAATTTTTTTCTTAGGGAACTTGGAGAGTTCGATTCTTGAGGATACAAATGAATGAATTTCTGGTCTTTGGGGGCCTTTTATACTCGAATAAATATCATTAAATAGACTTTAGACCCACATTTCTTTTCTTTAAATCAGCTTTACATTGCATTTTACCTTTAACTTTAGAATTTGATCTTTGAAATTCATATTTTGATGGCTTAGAACACTGATTGGATTTTTGGAACTTTGCTTATTTTTTGATGGAACTTTGAGAGTTGCGGCCACTTGGAACTCTAAGAAATTATTACAAATTGGGAACATAAAATTACATTTTTCTCTAAAATAGAATTTACAAATCAAACTTGCTGATGAAATTTCTTTATTGTCACTCCTTCATTTGCTTGACTTTATGGTGTGAAATGATGATATGATGACCTTGGAAACCCTAAGACCTAATGGAGACTCTGACTGAATGAAACCATGATGAAAATGACTGAAATGATGATGACAACTAATGACTGATGGTACACTCAGCAAAGAGGTGAAATGAGCTAGCAACTAGTAAATTTTTGAAATGAGTGAGATAAGACCTAGATATACATCTAGTGACCAAATTTTTGCATGATGACCTAATGGAATGACAAAAAATTGAAAATAGGACCATAATATGACATGATAAGAGTCTATTTGATCACTGGTGGTAGGATGCAAAAATCGACACTAACAGGAACATTCAAGTAATTTGCAACTATACATGTAAACAATTACATTTGTTAAACCCATCAAGTTCCATGATTTGTTACAAGAAGGAAAGTGAAACCTATGTCAATAAGTGTATGTACACAATACAATATTACATACAATAGAGGAGGCATGCTAGAACTCCATGTTGAGAAAACATTGATGTAAACTGATAGGTACATGTAATTACATACAAACACATGCCATGTTTAAAAGCATATTAAACAATGGAATACTACAAATTTCCAAAAAGGCATACAAGGTTATATGGTGTGCAGACATTGTTATCACTTCACCAGACCTATGAAGCTTAGAAGAGACCAGCAAAGGTAACCACAAACCAATCTTTCGCCAAGTAGCTAGCCCTACTAAGCAGGAGAGGGCTCTCTCTAAGAGATCACATCCAAGATGACTGGATAAATAGGATTTTAGGCTAGGTATAGTAGCACTATGGTTTTTCTTGGTTGAATTTAAGGTGTTGGATGGTGAATAGGTTAGAGAAGAAAATAGGTCAGGGAAAACAAGGATCAGAATTACAGGGATCTAATGGGGTAAGGTAGGTAAGTAGCTTTAACAAATTAAGGTATCCGATGGAGTGGTCTAGACTATTAGGGTTTCAGAAAAGAGCATGGAAACATGAATTCTTTTCAATTAGAAGAATATGAAACAAAACTGTAACTATTCCTCCAAAACAGAGCATAAGCTAATGCATTATGTCTTTCTGACCTAGGAATCAATTACATACAGAGATGACATGAGTATGAAATCACAATAAATTCACACATTTTCAAAACATAAGAAAAAAAAATGTCAAATCACATTACCACAGGTATCCCATCAAAATATTTGCAACTCAGTCTGTTATTTCTTGTCAAAAGTCTGATTACAATAGTGTTCAATAATCAAAATCTACAACATCCAACCCTTGCAATGAGAAATGAAATGAAATATATAGGCAAAAAAATACTTCTCCCACTCTTAGGGGTAAATCGCTGACTTGTGAAGCTGATCCCCAAAGTGATAAACTGGAATCTTAGTGATTAGGGAGGTTAGCCAACTCATTCCTATCGTTCATAACTAATTCACTTTGACCAAAATTACATTTTTACATGATGTATATACCCCTACTAACATTTCATGACATAAATACATTTACATTTCACCATTACATCAGTAAAAATTCATTGAATTTATCCATCAACTGAGAAAACTTGAAAATTCTAGAAAAATCAGTCAACTGCAAAAAGCACAGGGTGCTTGGAAAAAGCACAACATGCCTAGAAAAAAGTGCAGTGCCTTTGGAAAAAGTGCAGTGTGGCCTCGTGCAAAAGTGCAACATGATATTTCAGACCACTTTTGGAGGCCTTCCTGAAATCCAAATTGAGATAATGATAGTTCGTTGGAAAGATATATCTATCTAATACACAATGGACCCCTCAAGCACTGAAAATGATCAAGTATAGCCCCTCAAAATCAGTTCTCCCAAGATTGGTCAAAACGAGCAACATGTCCCTAGGAAAAGCACAACGTGAAGTTGCAGGTCACTTTTGGAGGCCTTCCGGAACTCCAAATTGAGCTCATGATAGCTTATTGAAAATCTCTTCCTATATAGTTATCATTTGAATAATTAACCAAGTCATTTTGACACTCAATGACAGAGAAAAATGCATTTTCCCAAGAGTACTCCATAAGTACAACAACTCTCCTGTAATAATTATATTTTGGACATTTCTCCCAAATAATAACACTTGTGCATAAAATGAAGGATTTTTTTATTCCTTGTTATATTATTGAGAAAAATCCCTTTCATTTTTGTCAAATTCATCTCCATTTGGTCATAAACACACTTTTAAGAAAAAATTTCATGTGTGCACTGTAAACCCTAGGCAACCCATAACTTGGAAAGGTTGATTTATTGGAATTTGGCATTGTTTGAAAAGTGGAGAGGACATAATATCATGTGTTTTTAGTGGTTCATGTATTGACATTTGGCATCCCTTGTTTTAAGGCCTCGTATCTCCCTCCATATGTACTTTTCAAGGGGAAAACCCTAGTAGTGAAAAAACAAGGGAATGGAGAAATGGAGTAGGATGGAGGTGTTAGGAAAGGTAAATGGGGATGGGAAAAATTATGGAAGTAGGGAAGGGTGTTAGGAAGGTTTAGTAAGTGTAATGGAAGGGAATTAGAGTAGGAGTAGACCTAGATAATTTTATTACAGGTCTATAGGCTAAGAGGCTACCAAAAATGAAATATAGGGATAGTGGTGTGGTGTAGGGTTCAGGGTTTGGATGTAGATGCTTATGGAGTGAAAGTGAGGGGGTGTGAGGGCTTGAGGGAGTGTATGTGGATGTGGGGAGAGGGAAAATTACAATTGGAAGTGTTTATTTGACTTACAAATTCATAGAGGTAGGGTAGCCCACCTCATAATTTTCACTTCGCTTTTGGAACCTCGCAGCTTTGGAACTCTCAATTTCAGCTTTAGGAACGTGATGAAATTATTACATATTAGAAACATAAATTACAAATGGAACCAAATTCATTGAACAAATTTACCTTTACAACTCCTCCATTGTTGGATTTTATGTATGGATGACAGATTTGGTGACTGAAACCCTAATGACCAAATGGAGACTGTGACTGAATGAAACCATGATGAAAATGAATAAAATGGTGATGACAACTCATGACTGATGGTACACTCAGCAGAGTGGTGAAATGAACCAACAAGTTATAATTTTTTTGAAAGGAGTGATATCAGACCTAACTCTGCACCAAGTGACCAAATTTTTACATGATGACCTAATGGAATGACATAAATTTTAGAATGGGACCCTAAAATGACATGAAAAGATTTTATTTGATCACTGGTGGAAGGATGCAAAAACTGACACTAACAAACATTACAAGAAAGTACAAAGGTACATGTAACTAAATATATTTATGATGTAGAAATGTTATCAATTGCTTCAATTACACTATTGCATTCTGTTGAGAATTCCAAGATTTCTTCCTTGATGATGAAAAACTTCAAGCGTGGAATTTCTATAAATGTTTCCATATTCACTGACAGTATTAAGAGGTGATCTGTCTAGAGTAATTTATAGACAAACTCCTTGACCACATCTAGATCTAGAGATAACAATTATAATTCCTTTGAATTAATGCCAAGAATGGTAGTTGTTGCGTCCTCAAAAGTAATTTATGAAAGAAACTAACCTGTGTGATCTTGTATTTTGACCTTAAGTAATTATCTGTAGTCACATTCAATTACTTCAACGTTGCATTTTGGGCAGTGCCATGTGCTTGCACTTTTTGGAATGATTTTCTTCATGCATTTTTTTCTAACAACAATAGAAGGGAAAAAAAGATAGTAAAACCATCCACCCACATTTTATTTTATTTTATACTTCACTTGGAAGAATGCATTTTTTTTAGAAGAATCGATATTGTGAAGATCAACAATTTTATTTTTGGTGGATGGGAAAATGAAGGTTGATATCTTGTGTTTAAGGATGGAGAAGTTGTAGCCGAGCCTTATTTTCTGAACCATGAATTTATAGTGTGGGCCTATTCAATGTTCAAGTCTATAAGAAAAATGGATTTTTTTGTAGTCCTAATATTTTTTCCATTGATTTCACTAACACGAACATACTTTATTGCAATGATGGGGTTACTTCCTACGTCGCATAAAGAGGAAATTTATCTTGACTCAACATTAAATCCCCCCTCGATAATATGGCATCCATTGAGATTACATACATATTATAACACATATTATATAAAAAAACATGATCTTAGTCTCAGTGGTCTTCATCATCAACTCTACCCACTTTGCAGTAGTCTGAACTCTGCTCTTTCTCTCTCCACATCTTCAAGCTTACCTTATTAATCATTTAAATTACACTTGGCTCTTTCTCTCTCCACATCTTCGAGCTTACCCTACTACTCATTTAAATTACACCTAGCTCTTTCTCTCTCCACATCTTCAAGCTTACCTTACTACTCATTTAAAGTACACCTGACCATCAATAATGAGCTTTGCAAGATCAACAATATTGACAACTCAGCTCATTGTAGCATCCGCTATAAGAGATGACAAGTGATGAACCATCCTATGGATCAATCGCCATTTGTCGGATATTTCTCTTTCGGCTATCCATCAGTGGCTAGGCAAATGGTCTGAATATTATAGCTTATTTTTATGTTTGTAGATGGAAGGTGAAGAAGAAGAAAACAATCAACGCCGTGAACAAAACATTCCTTAAAATAACCCAAGTCGTGGAAGTAGCTCGAGCAGTAACAACAGTTCAAGCAAAGAATGATGATCATTTTGTTTAGATATCAAAGCAAGGTGTTGTATTTTTTGAAATATTTTTCTATGAAATCAGACATTTTGTTTAATATGATGGACATATTGTCCCAATTTAAAAACAAAGGGATACCAATAACTGTCCCATTTTGTATGAAAAAGAGTGTCATATATATATATATATGTGTGTGTGTGTGTGTGTGTGTGTGTTTTTTAATTTATTCTATTGTGCTCTCCATTGTCATTGTGAAATGTAACACCACTAATTAAATATATGGATGATTAAATATTATAATGAAGAGATGTGAAATCTCATGATATGATATAACAAATTAATCCAAACATCACATTCAAATGCACTAATAAAAATTTAATCGATATGAATATTGTTATAAGATATGTGTCGTCTTTTGATGAATAATGAATTTTAAAAAAATCACAATAATTATGATATCATATAACAAATTAATCCAAACATCACATTCAAATGCACTAATAAAAATTTGATTGATATGAATATTGTTATAAGATATGTTTCAACTTTTGATGAATAATGAATTTTAAAAAATCACAATAATTGCAATGTCACAGGTCGATGTTTCTAAAAAATACAAAATGAACTCCGGTGCATGTAATTTAATGTGCACCAGTGTGTTTTTATTCTAATGTGCACTGGTGCGTTTCTACGACCTATGGGAACCGCACAAATACCAATACCAATTACAACTCTCGGTGTGTTTGTGTGATACTGCGCACTGGTGCGTTTATGTGAGATTGCTCACTGGTGCATATCTACGACCTATGGGCACCACACAAATACCAATACCAATTAGAACGATCGGTGCGTTTGTATAATACTCTGCATCGGTGCGTTGATACGACCTATGGGCACCACACAAATCCCAATACCAATTAGAACGATTGGTGTGTTTGTGTGATATTGCGCGCCACTGCATTTGTATAATACTACGCACTGGTGTGTTGATACGGCCTATGGGCACCACAAAAATCCCAATACTAATTAGAACGGCCCAGTGTGTTGTATCACCTATAGTGCGCCCAATGCAGTTGTAGACCTTAACGTCCCAGTGGATGAACCTTCAACCACCCCAGGGCGACTGTTTGGCTGACACGCACTGGGATGTTGCTAAACGCCCCAGGGTGTCCTATATTTGTTTTCCATCATGATGCTTGTTTTCCACCACTCAAAAATGCACCTATGCATTGACACCTGATTAGCGCACCGATAACAAAAAAAATTGTAATAACCTCTAGCGACCAGGTTTTTTTAGTGGTGTTGAAATTCCTTTAGAAACTCTACCAAAACCTCCATTTCTGAAAACAGATTTTGTAGCAAATGTTTTTTTGACAATTGTGGCCAATTTTATAACACTAAAAACCTTCGTTATAACCTCCGCTAGAGGGTATTTTCCTTGTAGTGATAATATTATATGTATATATGTTTATGGTGGTTGTAACACCTGGATTTGAGTTGTTATATTATTTTAATTGATATATTTAAACTTGTTTAAGTTAAACTCGCTTAGTGAGTATATTAAGAGAATTTTTAAACAAAGGTGTAATTCATTTTTTTATATATAAAGATTGATTATGGAGTGGTCTCCATAAAATTATGGTTAAGTGTCCAAGTTACCAGAGTGGTTAGATTAAAAGAAGTTACCTGATAGTTACCTTTCCTTTGGGAATAAAAAGAAAACCCTAATGAGGAAAAGGGGTTTTGTGCAACAAGGTAATAGACAGCAAGATAGCTGAATGGTGAGAGTATCTAGAGATGGTTGGAGCCAGTGGAACTCTGATAAAAACCTGAAATGGAAGAAAAGACTGGACAACAGTCTTGAGGTCTCTCTCCAGAGTAAACTGTTAAGAAATCCCACTCTGATGAGGAGGACGCGGGGAGCAGAGCACGTAATAGCCTCTCTCATGGTTGGGAGAAAACCATCAGCTCTGTTTATTGAAGTAGGTACTATGAACATGAAAATAATTAGTCTAAAGTATTCCACTTTTTATTTCTGAAAGTACTTACTCTGAAAAGAATATATGTATAATGTGAATGGGAATGTGTTAACTCTGATGAATAAATTAATAGCACAATAAACTATAGAAATATACTTACTCTAGATTTTGTATTTATTCTATACTTTATAACTGTAAGAGGACAATTCGGTAAATTAGCCTGACTTTGGAGTGAGGGTAAAATACTGACAGAGCAGATAGTTTCATCCGGAGTAAAGAAAAACCCCAGACAGAACAATCTTCTTGAGGATGAGTAAATTGTACACGGACTGAGGGTTGGGGAAAGAACCCTCTTTTATAAATAGATGGCCTGGACACTTGGGGATTTATTAAAAACAAATAAGAAATATATTACTGTAAACAATTACAAAGAATTGAGCAGGTTTAACCTTGTTGTGTATTACATCAAAACTACAGTAAATGAGTTAAATTTTGTAAAAGAATAGATTGTATAGAACAAGATTATGTTGTCACGTTATAAAAGGAACATAAATATGGAACAGTAAAATATATTTATAGCCAATGAAAGTAATATTTCTACAAGATATCTTTAACAACAATTAATATGAGACACTACAATAAATAACCTAAGCAACTTCAATGGGAATAAATACTCTATAACTCGTAAAGGAATAACATGAAATATCCATTCTCTTCCCTCGCAAGGGTAAACTTAAATTATATAGCAGAAACATAAAGCAAGATACAACAACATAGTCACATGCATGGTAAAAAGCATGTTTCGGCTTAAATAACACAAACTTTGTGAACAAGTCTTTAAAGAGACAAATGATAAATTAAGTCTTTAAAGAGACAGATGATAAGTTAAGTATTTACAGAGAGTTGAGCTCAATATTAAAGAAAAACAGTAATAAGATACAGTATGTGAAATACTACCTTCAAAACAACAGTATGGGGTTAACCTCCATTACTTTGGGCACTTCGCAAAAAAAAAAAAAACCCAAACCTAAATAATAAAAATTCCCTCACAGAGAGCCTCAGATAGTTCAGAGGAGTAAATGAAACCCCGATAAGCTCATAACATAATCCCAACATGTAAACTAAAAACAATCCCATCAAAAATTGTGAGCAGCTCGATATTTCTAGCGGAGAAGTTGGATACCTAAATTAGACATTGAGAAAATCGCGTGAGGCAGGTCGTAACCAAAGAACTATTGATAGAGGAAGTAGGGTGGCCACAACGTTACCTACAAGAAAACAATAACAAATATCATAATCTCAAATAGACCATTCTTCATGAAATTACAGAAAAGAAAACAAGATGAAAATGAGTTTTATAAACATGACCTTGGTAAGAAAATTACCTCATTTTCTATGAAACACGGGCACGACAAACTTGCCAAGAATGAATAAGTCACGGGGTCAATAAAAACACAATCACGGGAATAACAATGTAAATTAGTGCCATTAACATTTCCACCAGATTGAATAGTTACCTGAACCCGGTTCGTGGTGTTCGAGTGGGCATCTCCAACAGGAGCAAGGCCTTGGAGAGAGGACAAAGTTTCATCACGGTGGCAGGATCGGAGTGCAGAAAAACCAAGCATTAAAACTGCAAGCGGAAATGATAAAGAAAACCCTCAGCGCCATGAGGAAGGAAGAACTGTGTGAAGCCTCAAGATAATGCATAAAGAATGACATTATAATGCATACAGGTAAGGACGAGAGGTTTGATACCTCATCGTAGCACAGAACAGCCCGAGGAATAGCCATGGTGGCGGGAGTTACAGAACTGGAAAAAGAGCGACACAAATAACACAGTTAGGGTTTGAGAGAGGTAGGGTTACACCCTAACCACCTCCAACCCACAATTGTTTGTTGATCAAAAAATGATCAAAGTGCTAAGAAACACCGACTTGTCAATTGAGTAAGATCATCTGTAAGTGGATCATTAAACCCTCATTAAAAACAATCAACATTTATACCTCGCAAAGCTTACCTTCGATGACGTTGATGCAACCGGATGACAGGGGATTAAATTAACAAATCAATGCAGACGAAATCATGAATGAAATCGAGTATTGTAATACAATTATAACATTTTTATATATGCCAATTCCAATGTAATGTCGTGTGTATAGATCTTAGTAGATATGATAGGTCGGCAAAACTGATATAACATGGTTATAAAAATATAACACTATATATATGTTATGTGATGAGGATTCTTACCTAGGGCTTAGCCGAAGGGGTTAAGGAAATATAGTGCCCCTCATATATATATTATGTTTTAAATCAATTAATATTTCTATTGTATCCATAGATATAATCTTAGAATGGTTAACTTAATATGTTAGGGTATTAGTTAGGATATAAAAGAATTTTTTTTTGTTTTATTTTACTATTGTGTAAATGTTTTCTATTTGATGAGTAGATGTTACAGTTGTATTTATGTAAGAAATGTATTGTGTGTTGATTAGGTCGAAAGGTTTAATTTACAACACAATATGAGGATAATGTGTAATTATGTCTGCGTTCAATATGGAATTAACAAATGTCATTTAAAGTAAGAATAAAAATAAAATATTATCTTAAAAACAATGAAAAATGAATAAACATGTTTAGAGCATAAGAGATGTGTAAAAATCTTTCATTTTTACTCTCATGTAGAAATAAAATATTTGGATATCCACGTGAAGTAACATAATTTTATATTAAATTTATAGAGATAAAATAGTTAACAGTAAAAAAAATCATATTTTCACTTTTGACTATGAGCAAGAAGTATTTTAAAAAAATATATATTTAGATCTTATATTTTCACTTTTGACAATGAGCCAGAAGTATATTTTTTAAAACTCTTTAGAAACACTTAAATAAACTATTTAAAATTTAAAATTTTGACTTAGAATTTTGAGTATATTTTTTAATGTACAAATGAATGTAAAACAATAATTAGATTTAGAATTCTGAAATCCTAACGATGTGACTAATCAGAAAGGCATTCATCTATATATAAATAGAATTAGAATTTAGAGTATACGAGCCTAGATCTATCTTAACTATGTATCTACCAAGCAGAAAGGCATTCATCTATATATAAATAGAATTAGAATTTAGAGTATACGAGCCTAGATCTATCTTAACTATGTATCTACCAAGCCCCTAGAGGGACCAGAACTCTTCACTTTAAAAATGTAATCTTGATGGGTGCTTGATAGATCAGGAGTTAAAATGTATCTAAATTAGTTTAATTATTAATTATAATTAATTATAAATATAAATATAAATATAATTATGAATTTTATGTTTTTGTTGTTTATTTTTAACATGAAATGTTAGTAAGTTTACTTATAAACTTTAAATATAAAGAAAACTTTTAATAAAAATTTAATTGGGTGAATGGAAATCTTAGATAAAATATAATATTACTCTCAATATTTATTACCACTTCCAATAAAAAGTGATTGTTGTCATGGAGGGAAATACTAATTAAAATGTATTATTATTACATTTTACCTAGTATTTATCTCACATCTAAGTCTAAAGATTACATTTTACTCAATATTTCGAACTTCAAAGATAAAGAAAAATTACAATAAAAAGTAGACCACTTGAAAGAAAATATTAGATAAAATGTAATCATGTGGAAGACTTTTTTCTATTAGGGATTTAGATTTGCAAACATTGTTCATTGCAGCCCATCAAAATGATTCTTGTCCTCCAACTTACCATTACAAAAAACACTTACGAGTGAAAAGAGTTGTGTGCTTCTTGTCTTTCTTGACCGCAGACCTTTCTGCGTCGAATACGTTAGAGATAATTTTCATGGCCAGAGGAGTTGGCCTTTCGCCATGGCCATGCAATTATTTCCTTAATGTGTTAATCATACCATGATCCTCTTCACAGATGGAACTGTACCCGAGAACATTCTCCTCCATCATGGTCATGGTCATCAAAGTTTTCATTCTCATGATCTTCAGCTCCCTTTTCTTTTTACTAATGCAACAGACTATTGTAATGTTGTTGCAATTGTTATTGCTCATCAAATGTTGCTCCTAGATTTCTGTCAAGCACGAGATCATAATGTTGCTTTCACATGCACGAGATCATAATAAAGAACTGTCACAAACCTGCTTTCACATGAACGAAATCATAATAAAGAACTGTCACAAGCCTTTCTTTTCTTCTCTCCAAATCCAATGCACGAACACGACCCCAGACCTCCAATTCCTGCCTCAAATCCTCTTCGCTCAATTAAATAGGCAAAGAACTTAAAAGCAGCGCTGGAGATGCATGTTCTCCACCTAATGGATAAACAACCCCGGGACTCGAACCCGCTACATTGCTCCCAATACGAGCAGCAACACCACCAGTGCTGCTCGAACGAATTGAATATTGATAGTGGCTAAGGGTGTGGATTTTTTCATGGGATTTTAAATCATTTTGTTTGATGCAGGAAATAAACTCGCTTATGGACGTTCTCAACTTCATTCCTTCTTCATTGTTTACAGTGGATATGCCCTGTGTTGACTTCCTAGATTGATTTCACACGTAGGAGTTAAAATTGCCCTCTCGCGGCCTATGGGAAGTACCCCATCCATGGCTCAACTTTCTCTTCCGAAGAGAAAAATTGCAAAGTTTGACAAATGAGTTTTCAAAGATATGCTTAGAAACCCTAAAGATAAACCACAATAAGTACGTACACTTAGCTCCATTTTGTTCGCTTGATTTCTTTCTAAATAGCAATTCAATCCATTTATATTCCTCAATCCATTCCATTTATCAAAATAAAAGTGAAAGGTTAACTTAGAACTTAGAACATGACTTATTAGTTCCTGGGACTATTAGCGTTCGCGTTGACTCCCTATTAAATTGCGATGATCGGCTCATATACCCAAAGTTTTAAAAAAACATACTTTCAAAAACTGTTTTTATCCAAAGTTTTCCTTTGAAGATCTTATTGCGGGGCTGCAAATCTTTGGCATCTAAAAAAGGTTTAATGAAGTCTAGATTCGCTTGCCTTTTAGCTTTGTTAATTTTACCCAATGTTTAGATGGCTCATGGTGGAGCCCACGCGGAATAAAGTCTGCTCACGACTGGAATAGTCTGTTAGCCTCTATCCAAAATCTAGATTGCCTTCCTTATTTTTTATCCAAAGTTTATATGTATGCCACCTTTATGGCTCCTATTCATGCCACCTTTATCCGTCATGGTCACTTGCCGTATATTTTGATAGCAACTTGTCGCCACTGGCCACTGTTTTATTTTTATGGCAACACATCTCCCCACCGCAGAGTGTCATGTACTGTACCATATTATATTTATCATAGGAACATATTAGACCGAACCAAAGCAAAGTCTGATTTTGAAAGAAATTGTGTTTTGTGTGAGGGGGGCAGAAAAATAAACATGAACACGAATGGAGGAGAAGATGACGCAATTGTACCCATTTTGGTGAAGGAGCTGCAAGGCCATGGTGATTCAGCTGTTGATGTTGTAAGCAATTTCAGTGAAAAGGAAGAGGGAGCAACACGCAGGAGGCTTTGGAGCCCATGGCAAGTTGTGAAAGATTTGATTTCATGGTTTGTAGTGATGAGGGAGACGTTTGGGGCTCCATTCCTGGGAGTGGTTATGATTGTTTATGGTGTAAGTCAAGGATATGCAGGGACCATGAAGCTCCTCGCTACTAATTATTATTAGAGAGATGTTCTGAAGATGCACCCTGCCTCTACACAAGCATTCCTGGTAATCCATCTCGCTTTCTTCTTATATTCACCCTGCTCTATATTTTTCATGGTAACCCACATCTTATTATTCAGTCTGCTCTTCTTTTTTCAAGTACAAACACCTTGTATGTTTCATCGTGGATGGTTGTCAGACCCGTCAGATCTCAAGCGCAATTCCAATAAGTTCATGAATCAGAACGGTGACCCTATAAACAATAGCTGATAAATTGCATTTTAACAACCTCGAGCATGGCCTATTAACTGCTGGTAATTTTGAAATTTCCTATCTGACTAGGATTTCCAGTCTCAAATACTGTAAAATTGATACACATTCCATCAAATCTTAGTATGCCTCTACATAATTGATGGCTTGGGCCACCATAGTTGTGGTATGCCACTACTATTTATTCCACGGCCAAGAGAGATTCCATTCAACCTGGTTCTTCTTACCACAAGAACTCATTCTGAATCCTAAGAAAGAGATGCAATAATAAGAAAGCGTCAATGCACAGGAACTCATTCTCACAGGAATGAGAAAGCATCAATACACATGAACTCATGCAATAATCAGAAATCAAGCATCGCAGCTAATCAAATCGTCCATGGAAGTGCAATACACATAACTCATTCTCATCGTTGCAAGTAGAGAAACAGAGAGTTCATCTCTGCAAGTAGAGAAACAGAGAGTTCATCGCTGCAAGTAAAGAAACAGAGAGAGCTCATCGCTGCAAGTACAGAATATTTAGGGAGAATTTAGGTATGGGTAGCACTGGATTCTGGTAATGGAAGCGGGCTGGGTCATCCAGCCGATTCTGCGAATTTGAAGCTCTCATCCTGCCAATCTGAAGCTCTCTTGCCGAGCCACTCAAGCTCCCTCGTCCAGCGACTGAACCTGAAATGTAAGCATCCTGCTTTGTATTTTTGTATTTTCTGAAGGTAGAATCTGAAATGTAAAGTTTAAAGTTTACTTGACATGCAATATAGATGAACGCTCCTCAACACCCTGGGTCAATAAATTACTAGCAATTGATACCAGCCTTCACTGCACCTACCTCTGTTCATTAATATGGAACGTATTTCCTAAACCATCGAGAGCTATATATGATCATAATAACAAGCTGTGCAAGATGTTGTTCCTTTCAGTTAGTTTATAAACAATGGAGAGAAGCCCTTCAGTTATGGAGATGGTGCAATTAAACATAACAACCAAAGTTGGGTCAGAAAATTAAAATATAGTGACCCACATAAGTATAACTAAATGCCATCCATAAATAAAATAAGCTTTCTGTCTCTGTGTGCACCTTCATTTTCTCCCAAGTGGATTTTCGAATTCTCTAACACAGACAGCAAGAACAGAGTAAAAGAGTGTTCACTCTCTTTATCTTTTCAAAGCGGGCTCTGTTTTCAGGTCTCACAAAACCTTTACAAATCATCATGTAAAACCTTGCAATTTTTTTTATTTTTTTTTTTGAAGTTATATGATTCTTATTCTTAGTGTTCCTTTGCGTCACTGTACTGTAAAGTTTGTTTGGAAGAACACCTGTGTTGTCGTACGTTGGAGTGTTAAAAGGTGATTTGTCTTTTACCCCTGGCTTATGCTGCATCCTTTTATTGCTGCTTATTTCCTTCACTTCCTTGCTAAGATTGTGGATTTCCTTAGCTCCAGGATCCTCACTAGAAGACTATTATCGGGGGAAGTGTAGGCAACTACTGGTGCATAGAGTTTATTATCAGTTTATTTACAGGCATTTGGATAAGTTGGCATTTCGTTCCGTATTTTGACAGATTCTGGATCAAAATCCAGCCTCTAGGACCCTGTAGACAAGGTGAGTGGATTTCCTTTGCGGCCTCAAAGAAAACGATTTTATTTGTGGACTGAGAAAATGAGCCAAACAATCTCTAAGCTCCCCGCTAGCGCTGAATTGATAGCTATTATGAAGGTGGCCAAAAAAAATGGAAATCGATAAAATGTGTATCAAATCGACAGGAACTACCACCGCTTGCAGTACTTGTTAAACTAAAGTTTTGTCTATTCAATAAATGAATACCGTGAATTGCAAGGGTGTCATCTAAGCGATTGATTATCAACAAAAATGTGTTCTCCACCGACGAAACTTCGAAATTAATCATAATCCTACAGGCATGGACGATTGTCCAGACCAAAATTTGCATATGGGAATGGAAAAAGGATAAGGTTTGTGCGTGTCAATGACGAACAAAACACAAATTCTCATACCCGCATGCTCCAAGATAGTTTCACATCAATGCCCTTTGTTTATATAGTTTGTCTTCTTTTCCAAACTTTTTATAACTTTATTGGTAATTAAAATAAAATTTAATTAAATGTCTTTTTCTAAAATATTTTATAAACTAATTGTTTTTTCTAAGATATTGAATTTTCCTTTTGATAAGATTGTTTGGTTTTCATTTAACTAGTTTTTGGCGAGCAACTCACAAATAATAGGTGTTTTTATTTTTCTTTTAGGCTATATATTTTTATTAGTTATGGGGTTTGAATATTTTATGAAATTCAATATTATTAAAATAAATGTTGTTATAATGTTGTTATTTTTTTCATTTTTAAGTAGAATATAATTGAAATACATTTTGGTTTATGTATATTTGTTTTCATGTTCTTGATGACTTTTAAAGCTCACAACTTTGTAGAATTTAGAAATTTCGTTAAGTGAGAATAAAAAAGTGGGTAATAAAAAAGTGGGTACTTCAGACTTTCAGTAAGAATGAAAAAGTCAGTGCTTAATAAACATAAAATTGGTATAAAATTACATTTGAATTTGGTAATTTTATTATTTTGTATGTTAATTAATTTTACTATTTTGTTTGTTAATATTTATTATAATTAACTCGTTTTAATGTCTACTTAATTTTTGTTTGCACCATAGATACTTTAGAGCCCATTATTAAGAAGATTTTGTCATTAAACATTAAATTTAAACACAGCAAAATTATACATACATTAACCAATTAAAAAAATAGTAATAAAAAAAAACCAAGTCATATATAAAATACTTCAATGCCACAATAATTTCCACTTTAATCATGAACTATATAAAATACTTCAATTCCACAATAATTTCCACTTTAATCATGAACTACATATCTTTTACTTGATTTTTACATTCCACACTCCCCACTCATCTTTATTAGAAAATTTTGCACCTCTGGGTGCAATTGAAAGTAATTACATTTTTACTAATATGCCCCCCACTTCCTAACATATCTAGACAAATATTGAAGGTGAAACAAATATCTAAGGTGAACATATAAATAAAATTTTATTGCCTTTATAGGCTACATAGATTCAACACCATCATTCTCTACACATAATTATGTAACTAAATATAACATCAAACTAAGATGCATCTAGGCTATTTTAATTTCTCCCTAAAATAAGTTATATTTCAGATGAATACCATGGGTCAATACCATGGATTCTTAAAACCATAAGTCATTTTTATTTTTTTTATTATTTAATTTTTATAGGGTTATTTTTATTTTATTTTCACCGAGTTAAAATGTTTCTATTACTATATAAGGTTGATGTAAAACAAAGGTGAAATAGGTTGATGGATCTAGGCTAGTTTAATTTCCCCCAAAATAAGTTATATTCCACATGAATACCATGGATTCTTAAAACTATGGGCCATTTTTATTTGTTTTATTATTTCATTTTTATAGGATTAATTTTATTTTGTTATTTTATTTTATTTTATTTTCACCGAGTTAAAATGTTTACATTACTCTTTGATGTAAAATAAAGGTGAAAATTGAACCAGTTTATTTATGATTGACCTTAATTTTTAAAAGTAACATTATTATTATTATTAAAGTAATGTTACTCACAACAGCTCTTGTATATACATATATTAGCCAACACATATATTTTTATTTTCATTTTTTTAACTTAACTTTAAGTGACAACATCGCCCTCATGTATTGGATTGTAGAGCATAGATTAAACATGGATCAATTAAAAAACATAGATGCACACACAAAGAAACAATTTTTATTATATTTTTTCACAAATCATACAAATACATTACAATATTTATTTATGGTGTTGGTGAGATCCAACCAAATCTAAATATAAATAGGGAGGTTGAGATATTCTCTCAAAATCCTCCTACAAATATGTAACTAAGTCTAATATGAGTATGGAAGAATTATCTTCCAAGGCTCCCCCTTAATTTACATATCTAGACCTATATTGAAGGTGTGTTGTTTGTTTAGTAACTTGAGAGGTATATTTTCTATGTATAGTGCATGCAGGGGAGATGTTAATAATAATACCATCAACATCAACAATTGAGTTGACTTTTTTTGTTATGATTTCATTGATTGATATTATATTGAAATGCATCGTCGAAGTATGTTCTCTTTCGCCAAGGACATATTCTATGGTATATGTTTCATTCAACAAGATCTCCCAATCATTGTTTAAGTGGTTGTACTACTTGTTATCTAATTTCAGACTGCCTTTTGAGATAATGTAAAAAATTTCAGCCTAGATTTTTTCAAATAAAGAATAAGAAACATCATTGAAACAAGTGATATTTATCTCTCCAATTTATACATTGAAGAGGTAAAATACAAATACTTTATCAGATCCATGTTAATTTTGAAATTGACAGAGATGTGTCTTTCTTTGTGTGAAACCTTTTATGGACCAATTTGAATGGCAAAGGTTTAGTATTTTATGGGAATATGGAGTGGATTGATGGATGGGATTAAAATAGGAGGAAGGGGGTAGTGTCTTTTCAATGAAGGATCTTGGTTTGAGAAGAAGGGAGTGTATTATTGAGAACTAATTGAGATAGTTATATTTGTTGGATTTCGAAATAAAGGTGCAAATGTAGCAATAATCTCAAAGTCCAATAGTGTGATAGACGTATACGATAAATAAAAATCATAGGAACAATTGTTAGAATGGAAATTATTTTTGGAAACCATATGTAAATTTTAAATTGAAAGCATGTAATGAAATTACATTGATGCACCAATAGGTGAAGGGATCTATACTTTAACATGTATAATGGAACACTTTTGAAGTGACCCTGTTGTAATGAGGTCATCAAAATCTAATGGAAGTATAATGTATTTCATATGTGTTCCATCAAATATGGAAATGCAATAATACAAGTTCAAACTTTGGATCAAGCGAATAGGGTCGAGTTCAAAAATTTGTAGTAGTGGTTGAATATCAGTCGACGTAGAGGGCATTGAGAAAATAACATTCTTAGTGAGTTGTGTGGTCATTTTCTAAAAGTGGAGACGAGAGAATAAGTAGTATAGAGTACATAATTCATCATATAATAAAATGTGGTTTCTTCTTTAGCATTATTTTTAAGAGTTTTTTTTGCAGATTTTTTCTCAAAGAGAAAAAATTGACTTTCGAGCTTCACATTGGGTATGGAACAAATAAAAAATCACTATTGGCATCCAACACACTAATGTACAATGTTGAATAAAGGATCCATAAACAATGATATTTATAGATATTCAAATATTTCTATTGGATAAGGCTAAATGTAACGTGAGAAACAAATTGAATACATAAAACATCATCAAGCCAAACAATTATTTTCATCGCCATCAAAGAATTTTAATGGCTTGAAGATTCATTTCTATTTATAGTTTTCATATTCCCAAGTATGTGTTAAAATTCCAAAATGTCAATAACCTTTTTATTTATGAAAAGGTTTGCTAAATTCATAGATCTTGTCACTTATTAGATATTTTTCATGGATCCTAGAACAATTTTATATGTTTATATAACTTTGGTAGGGATGGCGAGGGATCTAGTTTTCATTCATTAATAGGTGCAAGATCTAGTTTCAACTCGTCAGAAGAACTACGTGTTTTTGGTTCTTGATATTTATTAGTAAAAGTAATAGAGGAACATCATGTAGTTTGTAACACTCCTTCTATTAAAAAACCAAATAAAGCCTTTGAAATCCAACTAGGAGAAAAATCAAGTTGTTTCAACTAAAGGAAAACGATTGACAACTAATTCAATCCCCTAAAACTATATTAAAGGATAATAATAGAAAGTTGTGGTGTTGTGGTGTTTCCAATTTAAATTCAAGGTGGTCTTTAAAGGACCACAAAGACAAATCTTTCTGTAGCGCAAAGACATATTGTAGAATTTGACCCAATAAACTGCATGTCGGTGCACCAAATGCAAACTATCTAGTATGGTCCCATTTCAACATAACTAAAGATTAATTTATTCATTCAGGCACAATGATTGAATAAAAAAATAAACTTCAAGACAAGAAATAATTGTTTTCTTCTCCCATCTTAACTTATATTTATCTTATCTTATCTCCTAAACAAAAAAGTTAAGAGAAAATCCAATTTACAATAAATCATTTGACATACGAATTACTATTTTATTTTTCTATGCGTGTATATATTAGGAAATTCCACACATAACATATATTTCTCTACAATGGTGACCAAATAATCAAAGGAAAAAAATTATGCGTAAACAACTAAAAAAGAGGAAATGTTGAACCAAAGCTCTAATAATCCATTAGAATCCCTCATAAATATGCAATGCTTACATGTTCCAAACAATTTTGAGATCCATTGTATTTAAAATTCATGAAAACATAACCCCAGTTAAATTTTCAAGCCAGGGAAGACAAAATTGGATATGTTATAAACTAATGTTCTTCGAACAACATTAGATCTACATTATCAACAACATTAGGCTAGTTAAGCTTTCTCTAAATTTTAAGGTTAGTTTAGAATTGAACAGAAGGAAAAATGGGACATGCGAACATGAGAACATAAGTTAGACTTTAGTGTACTTATGTAAGGATAAAGAGACTAAAAATATTCACTAATGGATCTTGGAAAAAAAAGGAAACATATAATATAAAAATAAATAAACTACAATGAACCACGTCAAGCATCTTCAACGAGCATCCATTAAGATCTTCAATGATAAGCATAGGCTCAGGCTCTTTTAAAGGATAATAATAACATCCCTTTCAAAAATTTATGTTTCAATTTTTATTCCAAAGATAATGATTATAATTACTCGATATTCTACCAACAAATGATGTGAAGTGCCAAACACGAATAACATGTCTTTCATCACTTCAAAATTAATTTGTATACAAAATTTCATAGGGTGAATATACAAAAGTATTACTCGTTCTAATTACAAATATTATTAAAATAGAAAATACCCTTGGAAATGCTTAAGTCATGAGTTAGTATTGGTGAACCTACTTTGTTCCAAGACAAGCAAGGTCTATTCAAGCAATTTTTAGAGATTGTAATTAAGTTCTCATAATGAGCAGCTGATTCAGTACTCTAAAAACTAATATAAAGTCTATAGATCATAAGAGCTCAAACACTAATAAAAACTTGTACTAGGAGTAAAACATGTTGCTGTAAAAATTAAATAGAAAATACCTTTTTCTAAACACCCAAACCAACATCTGATTTTTCTATTAAATTCCAAAAACAAAAGATGAAAGATACAACTCAAAACTAATTAAAGCACAAAAAATAATTTCGAATTGCACTGTTAAATTAGTAATGCAACTAAAAGAAAAAATAGATCAAAGAGGTGTGCATTGATGCATCTCCTTTCTCTACCCTCCATAAATAGTAATGTGACCTCCTAACCATTGTATGGACTACATAAATAAGGGGTGTTGTACTATTGTACATATCTCAATTGTAGCAACATGCTTATGTAGGGATACACAAAGTGAAGTTACTAGGAATTGTAATGGTAATACAACCTCAACTCCATAAACGAGCGATAAAGGGGCTGGTAGGTGTAATAATATAACATATATAAGGAATAAACACAGACACATGACCTACACAAAATAACTTATTTCATGTAACAACTAGAGAAAAGGAGAGAAAAAGAAAGTCAATGCAAGAAGGGTATCTCACTGGGAGAAGAAGATGAGATAGCCTCTTTTATGTTTGCCACACAAGTTGAACATAAGTAAGTTACTTCATAACCAGAATTCAGAGGAGAATCATATCTTGCATGGCCACTCTTAAAATGCGACGCAAACCAAAAAAAGAAGATGAAAGCTACATCTCAAAACTTAAAATATCAAACTGTCAAATTGTGTAAATTGTTTCTCCTTTTTAGTCTAGGAAGAAGAGCGATACAAAAAATCTAGAAGCATTCACAACAATGCCACTGCAGGTAGTAAAACTCTTAACCCTTGTTTACATAGCTGCATACAACCAATACCCTTAGTGTGTTTCTCAAAATGTAGAAGCATGCACAACAATGCCATTACAGGAAGTAAGACTCCTAACCCTCTCAACACCCGAAAAAATCTGATTTTTCTATTAAATTCCAAGTATAAAAGATGAAAGCTACAACTCAAAACTAATTAAAGCACAAAACTAATTTCGAACTGCATTGTTCAATTAGAAAAACAACTAAACTAAAAAAGAGATCAAAGATGTGTGCATTGATGCAACTCCTTTCTCTCCCCTCAATAAATAATAATGTGACCTCCTAACCATTGTATGGACCATAGAAATAAGGGGTGTTGTATTATTGCATACAACCAATACCCTTAGTGTGTTTCTCAAAATGTAGAAGTATTTTCATTTATAACCAACGGTGTCAAAGTAGTTGGTTCAAAAGGAAACTCTAAGAACCCACTTACATTCTTTCAGTGACTATCATTCTATGGTAAAGGGCACAATTAATATAACTATTATATATCTATGATTTATTTTCATGCCATTCGTATGATATATTGGGATTATAATGAGTTCTACTCTGAAACAGGGCAAGCAAAAAAAACAGGAAAAAAAAATACTTGGAAGTTTACTTACAGAGAGTAAGGTTTCCTTTGAAAAAATGGCAGATTCACAACTCTGAAACCTAACAGTCCCCTTTAATGTATCGATGAGCTAAGGAATTTAGATGTTTCTTGACACAAACAAAGCTAGCCTTTACAAGCCCTTTTCTTTGTAACTCAATAACAACAGACCAAATAATACAAACTGAAGCTCACCATCGTGGAGGGGGTTATACGACACCTGCGATAAAGATGACATGTGTTGTCATTCAATTGATTCAGTTGAATCTGATGGATTCATGTTTTTCTCAACCGTCTCAAAGTCATGGAAACAATAAAACGTGATACAGGCACTTGTGCATGACAGAGGCACTCTAATTCCACTATAAACTGGATATGCCGCAAATGGGGGAAGTCTCTACGGTTTGGGAAATTAATCGGATAGCAAGAAATTGTTCAATCGTCTAACAATGAATATGATGGTGTAGAATAGTGCAGAGTGGCAGCGGGGAAGTTCTTCCCAAAGAAACGCCTTACATCGTAACTACTCTGGAGATAAATTTCAAACAATGATTTGTATAATCCCACAATGGATATTATAGAATATTCTATGGATATTAAATCCCTACCATTTATCTAATTATAACATGCCAGGGAGTCTATTCCACAAACCACACTAACTCAAATAAACATATACTTTGTTGTCCACCATAAACGTTGTTGCTGCTTCATTACCTCATCTTCTCCTACATCCTGGGCATCCTTATCTGTTCAAATAACTTCTTGGAACTCCATGCTTAACCTGTCATTCATTAGAGTTGAAAAGTCTAACAAAATAACTCTGCCTACATTGAGTTAGCTAGGCTCAATAAGGCTCAATAAAACATGATTCCAAGAAAATACAACATAAAATCTTCAAATTTAATTTCTCTATCTCTGCCCATAGATGATTATTTTCCAAACATACTAGCAGCCATTTTTCACCAAAAATACCTGTGAGGGGTCTACTGATAAAGAAACGGATTGACGAATTTTCACCTGGACTCAATGCAGTGCATTCAAACACTGATGATCCAGACATAGGCACACAGCCACACAAAGAGAACACAATTTTCCCTTCAAGAGTAATAATCTAGGACTCCATGATCCAATCCTCCGTCGCGTTTCAATATCCACTCCCCTCGCAACATAATGCCACTTCCCCTACTCACAGTATCAAGGCTTGGTAACTGCTTCCAAGCATGCTGCCTCATACTCGCTGACGTACTGCAACAACTAAGATCCATTGTCCAGCTGACCTCCTTACAATTGAACATGCAAGCTTGTCTCCACAATCTATACACCGGACACACACAAACTTGATCATCCTCCAATTTTTGACGTAACTGTCATGTCTTCTCATATCTGGTAATAAATCATTCCTGTAAATAGATTTGTCTATTGTTGGAATGACAAATTCCAACATAGATTTACACTGGTGACACCAGTTTGCGAGGCTAAATGTCACAACAATCTAATTCTTTTAACCAGATTTACATAAATGAATTTACATGTTAAGTTGACCAGTTCTCAACATGAAGCAGAATAACTTACAAAGAAAATTTATTTCATCAAAGGAGATATGTTGAAACTTTTAGTTTCATCTTTACCCAATATAGAAACATAATCACATCAAGGCTTCCACACCTCTTCTGACACCTGTAGAAGACCCAACAAACCTCCATACACAGACTCGATCGGTCCACACCATTGGAAATCCAATCCTCTTTCGCTTGCAACTCGACACAAAATTCACAAGCAATTATGGATTTGTTTTTAATATGCCCAAGAATAAACTATTTAATTCAATCACTTTATACTTAGCTGGAACTCTTGGAGAAACTTGCTTTGAACCAACCCGTCACCCTACATGACTTGTAGCTACACCACCACTATGAGAAGGTTGACTATCATATATTGTGAACTTGGTTTCAAGAAAATTTGATCTCAACTTTCCTATGTAGGTATTACTTTCCCTTGACATATCCTCTCCATCAAACGAGATGATATAATCAGTGCTTGTAGCCTTTCTGAATTAAAAAATTTCCCATTTTCACAAATCGCTGAAGCCATACCCAAGTACAAATAATAAAAAGATGCAGTCCTATCTTGCTTGATAAAACATTGCACAGGAGAATCTTTCGGTCCAGGCTGCTTCAAGGATACGGGAAATATGAGCAGCGGCGGTTTCACAAGCTCCTTCATAATTTCCCTCCACGTTCTGCACACGCCAACACAAACCATAACGTTCCTCCGTGCAGACCAGGTGATCTGCAAAATATCGACAGCCGTTTTGCAGTGATTCTCATCACCAGATGTCGCCACGACGTCGTGCGAGTAGGACCGCGATCTGCGGTTGAAAGCCTTCAAAATTAAGCTTCAATTCCTTGTAATTTCAGAAACAACATAATTTGCAAGAAAGGGCCACGAAATTAAATCTTCAATGTGCCAGATGGAATCTCCGCGTTGGCAGGGTGTTAATGTACCAATACAGCACGGAATCGACCGATTCGAGGTTAGGCAGGTTCAAAAGGATAGTAATTCCGTAGTGCTCACAGCTCCAGCAGAATCCATATATGCCCAGAACATTAGGCTGTAAAAAAAAAACAGGAGCATCTAAATTTGAAGAAGACAGGACTGTGTACGTGGAAACACACACATCAAGTGCTTCTCACACCCAATCATATCATCTGCCGGCGTCAGAGCCTCGCTCTCGTCTACGAGATCCACGCCCACGGCTTCCAGAATCTGAGCCTCCACGCACTGAGCAGACACACCAGCATTAAAAAAGGCGCACCACACCGACACCGACTCAGATCCTGAACAAAAAACGCCATCTCTCGGCCTTCTGCGCGCGGATCTGCAGTCTTTTTGACAGAACGACGGCTCCTTTTGACAGTGTCATCGATGAGAGCTCACGCCCATCAAAACCAGCTTTCAGATCTCTATCATAGCCTTCTAGAGCTTTTACCAACAACGCTCCTCCTTCGTACAAGGACGACAAACAAAAAATTTGATAAAACAAACTTTATAACTACAGACATTTATTTTCCTATGCCCAGGAAGGGCCAGAGGCCCTTACGGGCTCTGAAGCTGTGATACCAAGATAAAATAGCACACATCAAACTCTAATCAAATTCTATATCTTAATGAAGGAAATTACACACATATTTATACAAGCAATAGTCTCAAGATAGGAATTCTATCTTAGACATACAGTAGTGTGGTTGAGAGATTCTCTCAACCACACACTAAACTAGGAGAAACTATATTCTAGCTAATTCCTATTATGTAGGAACAAACTCCTCAAATGGAGAATTACAACCATAAACAACTAGGAAATAATTATTTCTAACTTATTAATAATTAATTTAAAATTTTGAAAACCCTATTCCAAAATAAGCACATTGTTAACATAATAAATTAGGTCCAATTCAAATCATTTACATAAATAAGAAAAATAACATAATTATACCCACTCATAAATAAGTTCTAAGAAATTATCTATATTAATATGAAACTATTTATATATATTAAATATAGCATTAAAATATACATAAAATATTACAAAATAAAATATATACCACTTTTAAATAAGTATAAAAAAATATTTCAATTAAAAAAAATGAGAATACCTTTTCATTGATTTTTATATTTTTTAACTAATTATCTAAATACGTATTACAAAATAATATACATACAGTTTGGTCTTATGAATGAATGAAAGTATGTTGAAGACATATGAAAAGAGAATTCAATTTCCATTTTTTAAACAAATATAAGAAGAGAATGTAATTTCCATTTTTTTTATAAACCCAATATCTGTTTTGGAAAATGTTTGTGTTGATTTTCCATGGATTTTGAAATAAGTTTTTAAAGAGTTTTTATGCAATGAATTTTCCGTGGATTTTGAAATAAGTTTTTAAAGAGTTTGTATTTGGTTCAAGTAGATACCTAATTTACACATGTTCAATGAGAATAAGGTTTAAATTAATTATGAATTTTATTTAAGTTATAGTTAAAATATAATTACAATAATTTTAAAATTAATTAAATTTTATTAATATATTTATAGAATATTAAATTTTATTAACATTTTTCTATCCATTTATAAATTTTTAAGTTAAATTTTAAATTATTTCATTTGAAATTTATATGATAATTATTTGCTCACATAAAAGTCATCCTCCTATATCAATAATAATATGTTTGATATGCGTTTTTTTTTTTTAATTAATAAGTATTAATGGTTACGAAATATTGATTTAAAAAATGTTTAAAATTAATAATTACAATATAGTAAAATAATCCTTATTATTTGATGCAGGCAACCCTGCAAACCCAGAATCTTTACTACCATGCATATAAACATGCATCTCAGCATTTGCCCAAATTAAAACCTCAATGTTAGGGCAATTCCAACAACTTAATTTGCGGAAGCTTCTCAAACATCCGTTCACCAATTTTATGGTTCATGAAAACTCAATAAAAATCTATCACTGTATATGGAAGTTTCCTTTATCCTCATTCATATTTTAACTATCAATCCAATCAACTTCGAATGCTACCATACTCAAACCCAATATCTCCTATTCATCATTTCCATTGAAACATCAACATTCACATATCGCTGGATTCAATCAAAAGAATTCACTCATGTTTTAAAAGCTTGACTTGGCAATTTACACTACTGCAAACCAAGTAATGTATACTTCTTCTATTAAATGTTCATAGAACATGTGAACAACCTTTGAATTGGTTTATGTTTCAAGTTTCTGCTCAATACACATGCACCCCTTAAACTTTGATAATAGGTTAGCTAGCCAATGCCCTTATACATTCATTTCCAATGATATGAATTTCATAAACCTAGACTTTGTTCAAATAACAACAATCGATCCCTGAATTATCTTACCTTTGTCATTCTTCGTGTCCTTCAAGACTGATCAATACTTCCATGCTTCAATTTCTGCTATGGCAATTACAAACCTCAGATTTATATTCAAAAGCCAATTACTAACACAACATACCTTCCATGAATTCAACAGCGCTCTCCCTTTTACCCAATTTCCACAGCGTTTTCTCTGTATTCGATTTTAAACATCTATGTGTCGACTGTCCCATTTTTAAGCCAGAACTTGGCACTTTAACGAGAATTAAACTGTTGTAAGTCGATCTTCCTCTTCCAGCAAACACGCCTTTAATTTCATTCATGCTGTAATCACACAATTCCACCTCGATTTCTTTAACGCCTTCTTTGCTGGATACAGAGATTCCACGGCATCAGTTGGGTTTCACATTGTAAGACGGTGCTTCTTCAGCAACATCCAATCGAATTCCATTCAATGATACACCACCAGGTCTTCAACACTGTTGAAGTCCTTCAAAACGCCCTTCCGACATTTCTTTAACACTGTAGTTCGACTTTGCCAGAGTGTATTTCTTCAGCGCCTTCAATTAATGACTTTGCCAGGCTCGTTGATTGGTGCTCCTCGTCTGCAATTCCAATGTCAATTCACTGTATACAAAATCGAATTATTAAAACTGATCACCTCCGTATATATTACTGTGAATGTCAGACATAAATCAATTCAATTGATTTTACTTCAAAAACAGGCCGAAGCACAGTAATGTATTATTTCTCTTCGATATCGACTTATAAAATCGATGCAACTCCACACCACCGGCACGGTCAACGATTATATATTTCAATTTCATACAGAATCGATACAAATTCAAATATATCGAGTTTCTTTTCTCCTGTATACAGCTTCAATAATGTGGTTCATATATCATGTCGAACTTTATCATTGGACCGCAGACCAACGCATTAACAGTAGTGATTCACAAAATATTCATACTCAACTCAGCCCTTCACCATTCTATTAGTGTTGTGTTGTGCTATTTTAACAAAATTGTATCAATTATTCAAATCGAACTGTGAATCCCATACAAAACTCGATTCATTCAATTGTCTTTGAATTCATAAACACATCCAATACAAGTGCACATTATTCAACTCGCAGTTTTAGAAATTAACAAGAAACAACCAATATATATAATCCCAATCAACCAATATATATAATCTGAAACAAACAAAATTACTTACAACTCTTGTTTGGCCAGATATTCGAGATCTATGGCCCTTTAAATCGCTGAGCTTGCTAGTGAACTTGCTTTCTACTCACACTCTCACTCTCTCTTCAACCATTCAAGTGTATTTTCCTCACAAAAACCACTCATATTTATACATAATAATGCATTTAATTCACTCCAACTAATCCTCAACTAATCTATATTTTAGGTGTGGACTCAACAAAGTCCCATACATAGAATTCCTAATCTCTATATTTTCTCCTAAACTATTTCTCTCATATCCTTTTATTTAATAAAAGAATATTTACAGAATCCTCACTTTTCCAAATTATCTCCTATTTTATTAAAAATAACAAATTAATTAATAAAATAATAAAAATGTCACACCCCCTTTTCTAACATATTTACAAATGAAAAATGGCCTTGATGCTCCTGCATCAGACTCCCAACGTTAAAATTAATCATGATTGCCTGATCATGTGTTTGGATCTGTGTATGCCTGGATCCCATATCTTGTGCTGGAACTTTCCACTTGTCGCTACTTCTATCTTCCATTCTTCTCTAGGTCTCCACACTTTATGCTGCATCGCCCCACTGACTAGGCTTTCACAATCTTCTACTGTCTTTCTTTTGCAACTTCTCCTTTTTTTTACTGCTGCTAGCCTCTTCCGGGATACTTTCATCATCATCCGCCTTATTAGTTCAATTTCTCTGTCTAACAGATTTCCTCCAGCGTCTACAATAAAACCTGTATTCACAAAACAATTGTTAGAATAAAAAACATAAGGCTTCACCGCCCCCATACATGTTACTGCTATCAATGTTGTCTCAGCTACCACCATAGATTTTGCTTCAGCTGCCATCATAAATGTTGCTAACATTGGTTTTACTCCTGCAGGTGCTACCCCACATGTTGCCGCTTCCCAAACTTCCTGTCCCTCTGCAACATTCTTTTTCTCATCACCTGCAATTTCATCTGCAACTTCTTTCTCTGGTTCAAATGTCTCCAACAAACAGTTCAGTATTTCATCAACATGCTGCAAATTAACTCCAGCATAACCTTCATCTTCCCCTTCGACAATCTTCAGTAATTTTCCATCCTCATCTTGATTGATTCCGGCAATCAAATCAAGTTTTTAAAACATTGTAGTTTCATCCTCTAATACTGTAGTAGTTCCAAAAAATTTTCCACTAGTCTTCTCTTGGATATACAGACAAGCCAACTCTTCCTTGTCACCCATGGTAACAAGCCTTTTCTTATGAGGAATCACTGTCTCACCTTCTTTCAAAACAATTCTTCTTTCAAAACAATTCTAAGTGATGGAATGTCTTCTGCATCACCTGTAAACACAATCAAATTGTCAGCTTAAAAATCACAATATCCAATGGTCTCACTTGTTGATTCGGTCATCCGCAGCTCCAAGTCTTCTTCATGACTCAGAAAATCTTCACTAGATTTGTCCTCAGCTTCCTCTGGCAACACTTCAGTATGCTGCTCAGAGTTCCTTCCCAACTTCTCTGTCAGCACATCAGTATGCTGATTTGCATTCACCATGAGACTGTCAGCTAGTCTCTCCTTCTTTCCATCATCTGCTTCATAACTGTCATTCATGAAAACTTCCTTACCTTACTTACTCAACAAATTATCCTGTACATAAGTCCTCTGCCTCTCCAATTATCTTCTTTGAAGATCTAGTTTCCTATACAATTCAACAATTTCATTAGGAGTAGAACTTGGAAACTTTACACAAAATTCTATACCTTCACCAGCTTTTAACCAATCATCAACTGGTCCTTCTCTCTCTGCACCAACATTCTGATTAAACTCCTCTGTCTGAGATCTTGCTATCTCAACATCAATCTGAATAGCCTTCAGATTCAATTCTATCTCCTGAACAAACTCTAAAGCTTGCTCATCTCCCTGTACTGTACCTGCAAACATACACAACTCATTAGTTTTTAAACCACAAGACCTTTCAGTCTTGACTACTTCCTCCAATACTTCCTTCTGAATAGATCTGCATGTGGAATCTTCAAATTCCATCTCTGGCTCAAGAACTCTAAGTTCCTCCTTCAATAAGGCAATCACACTCTGCCTCAACCTCATATGCAATGGTTTCCAAATCACTCTCTTTCCCTTCAGTGGAAAGATCCATCCTCTTTTCTGAATTTCCTGCTCTTGCAGCCATTCTTCTAGTACCTGCAATTGTACCTTCATTACTGCAATTTCTCTTTCTCTGACTTCATCAGTCATATCACCTATATGAAATTCCTCTGAACCTCTTTTCTGATCCTCCATGATCATCTTATCCCTGATTTTCTCACTCACCATGAGTTGCACTAGCCCTAGAAGCAAGCTCTCCTACTGCCCCTTACCTCACCAAGCTCTCCTCACTCAGTCTTTTGGTAAGTATTGGTTCACTGCCTCTGGAACCTCTTGAGCACTCTCCTATGCTCTCTCTCTAGGCTATCTCTTCAACTCACCTTCCTTCTTCAGGACACTGCAATTGTTCTCCATATCCATCCTTTAGCTGAATGTCAGGTTCATTGCCATCATCTTGTCTGCAACCATAAACTTCAATCATAAATTTCAAATCAGAAAATCATCTCACCTTTAAGATCCTCCATGATCTTTTCCTCCATTTTATTATGCAATCATGTTCACTGCAATTGTGTAGCTGGCATATCAGATTTAAAACACATTCAAATAAAAAACCCTTCAGTTCTCAACTGTACTCATTCAGAAAAAAAAACAAACATCTTCAACAGAGCCTTCCTGCTCTGATACCAAAAATGATGCAGGGATAGCCTGAAATACCCAGAATCTTCACTGCCTATGCATATAAACATACATCTCATCATTTGCCCAATCAAAACCTCAATGTTCGGGCAATTCCAACAACTTAATTTGCGGAAGCTCTCAAACATCCATTCACAAATTTTATGGTTCATGAAAAATCAATAAAAATCAATCACTGTATATGGAAGTTTCCTTTATCCTCATTCATATTTTAACTATCAATCCAATCAACTTCGAATGCTCTCATACTCAAACCCAATATATCCTATTCATCATTTCCATTGAAACATCAACATTCACATATCGCTGGATTCAATCAAAAGAATTCACTCATGTTTTAAAAGATCGACTTTGAAATTTACACTACTGCAAACCAAGTAATGTATAATTCTTCTATTAAATGTTCATAGAACATGTGAACAAACCTTTGAATTGGTTTATTTTTCAAGTTTCTGCTCAATACACATGCATCCCTTAAACTTTGATAATAGGTTAGCCAGCCAACACCCTTATACATTCATTTCCAATGATACAAATTTCATAATCCCAGACTTTGTTCAAATAACAACAATCAATCCCTGAATTATCTTACCTTTGTCATTCTTCATGTCCTTCAAGACTGATCAATACTTCCATGCTTCAATTTCTTCTATGGAAATTACAAACCTCATATTTATATTCAAAAGCCAATTACTAACACAACATACCTTCCATGAATTCAATAGCGCTATCCCTTTTACACAATTTCCACAGCGTTTTCTCTGCATTCGATTTTAAAAATCTATGTGTCAACTGTCCCATTTTTCTAAGCCAGAACTTGGCGCTTTAGCAAGAATTAAACTGCTGTAAGTCGATCTTACTCTTCCAGCAAACACGCCTTTAATTTAATTCATGCTGTAATCACACAATTCCACCTCGATTTCTTTAACGCATTTTTTGTTGGATACAGAGATTCCACGACATCAGTTGGGTTTCACTTTGTAAGATGATGCTTCTTCAAAAGCATCCAATTGAATTCCATTCAATGATACACCACCAGGTCTTCAACACTGTTGAAGTCCTTCAAAACGCCCTTCCGGCATTTCTTTAACACTGTAATTCGACTTTGTCAGATTGAATTCTTCAGCACTTGTAATTCAATGACTTTGCCAGCTCATTGACTGGTGTTCCTTCCCTGCAATTCCAATGTCAATTCACTATATACAAAATTTTAATTATTAAAGCTGATCACCTCACGTATAGATTACGCAGATATCGGACATAAATCAATTCAATTGATTTTACTTCAAAAAGCAGTAGAAGCACGAGTTATGTGTGCTCTTCGATATTGACTTATAAAATCGATGCAACTCCACACTGCCAAAGCGCGGTCCAACGATTATAGATTGCAATTTCATACGGAATCGATACAAATTCAAATATATCAAGTTTCTTTTCTCACGTATGCGACTTCAATAACGTGGTTCATATATCATGCCGACCTTTATCATTGGACCATGAGACCAATGCATTAACGATAGCGATTCTGAAAATATTCAATACCCAGCTCAGTGCTTTCACCATTCGATTAGTGTTTTGTTGTGTTTTTTTAACAAAATTTCATCGATTATTCAAATCGAACTGTGAATCCCATGCAAAACTCGATTCATTCAATTGTCTTTGAATTCATAACCACATCCAATACAAGTGCACATTATTCAACTCTCAGTTTCAGAATTTAACAAGAACATCCACTATATATAATCCCAATCAACCAATATATATAATCTGAAACAAACAAAATTACTTACAACTCTTGTTTGGCCAGATATTCGAGATCTATGGCCCTTTACAATCGCCCGAAGGCTTGCTAGTAGAACTTGCTTTCTACTCACACCCTCACTCTCTCTTCAACCATTCAAGTGTATTTTCCTCACAAATCCCACTCATATTTATACATAAATAATGCATTTAATTCACTCCAAAAATCTCTCCACCTAATCCTCAACTAAATCTACATTTTAGGTGTGGACTCAACAAAGTCCCATACATAGAATACCTACGCTCTGATTTTGCTCCTAATCTATTTCTCTCATATCCTTTTAATTAATAAAAGAATATTTACAAAATCCTCACTTTTCCAAATTATCTCCTATTTTATTTAAAATTAATAAAATAATAGAAATTTCACACCCCCCTTTTATCACATATTTACAAATGAAAAATGGTCTTGATGCTCCTGCATCATTATTAATATTATTTTTTATTGTCTTGTGTATTCTAGATTTGTTAATGTGGATTATATTGATAATAACTCATCAAAAAATGATGATGAAATGTGACATTGTTATTCAAATTTAAGTTTTAATTTTTGAACTTTATGTTAAAATGCAAAAAGTAGAAGGATTGATATTTTCTTTATTTTATACGAATTCAAAAACTTTTTTTAACTTACAAGAAGTTATATATTTTTTACTTTATAAATTGACTTAATTTTTACTGTAAAAAGTATATTAATAAAATTAAAATTACTATTACATTTTTAATAATAATGTAATTATGGAGTAAAATTTATTTAAGTTTGGATGCTTTTTGGAATATGGTTTATTTTTTCCAAAATAGTTTTTATCTTCCACCCTTATTTATCAATTTTATATTTAAGAAGAACTCAATCTCACTAAAATTTATTAGGCTAGATCTAATACGCACTATATAAACTAAAGTAATGATTCGTATTAGTAATCATTATATTTTAGAACTTTATATTTAAATTTGATTAATAAACGTATAAAAATTCAATATTTACAATAAGTTCATAAATTCTATTGATCAAGAAAAAAAATGGTACATCAACAAATATTAGTCTTCTTGTCGTTGTGGTATGTCACTCAAGAAACCAAACCAATGGTGCAAGAGTGAGTTTTTAGTCCAAAATAATATATGAATAGCGTAAAAATTGAGTTCATGACATGTCTTTGCATAACGTGTTGTAAACATAGAAAGACATAGAAGATAACAAGTTACATAATTACAACATTGCTCCTAAAAAATTGATGGTTTGGGGTGTTACTGCTAAAAGTTGAGGGAACCATGGTGCTGAATGTGATTACCTATCTCCTCACCTGCATTTCCTTCATAGACACTTTGATCAAAGAAAATTATTAAGAATTTTAAAAAATCAAAAAAAAAAGTTTGATAAAAAAAATGTGAAATTTATATAAATATAAATTAAGAACTAAAAACTCTGTTTATTCTTTTATGTTAGTGCTGCGCATTCTTTTTCGTCTTGGGTTGTTTTCCTCGATAGAGGAAACCCGGGGAAAGATGCAGCTGTTGTTTTTGACTCTTTTTGATAACGCTAAGGAAGGGAGTTGTTTTCCTCTCTAGAGGAGGCTCTGCTTATGCTCAGAATAGCCTTCCTGCAGGTTTTTATGATGCTCTACAGCAAAAGGAAAGTTGCGGCATGTATATGTAACTTTTTATCATGGTTATAAAAAGTTTGTTTTTTTCTTTGGAAAAAAAATTAAGAACTAATATAGGTCCATTTTAAATCTAGATATATTGAATGCTAAAAAAACAAAATATATTGAGCTCCAAATTTTCTCTCAAATTTTACACTAAAAAATATGTTTGCATTTCCTTAAAACTTTAATTAAAATAAATCTACACTATTTTATAATAAAATGAAATAATAATAAATAATATATTATACCTTATTTATATTATATCTTGATATATTCATGCTTGATTAAATTTAAAATAAACCTTTCAAACATTAAAATTTATCATTATATATAATTTACAAATTTAAAATGGACTAAGTAGATTACTCAAATAATTCCCCCCAAAATTAAGTTAGATAATAAAGATGCCATTATATATTATAACAATATTTTATTTTTATGTTTTTTATTCAAACTCAAATCAAGTGATTATTTTTATATATTTTAATGCAAACTCAAATTATGAATTTATATTGAAAATATTTTTATTATAATTTTATATGATAGAGTTTTTTAAGAGGTGTAACTCAATTGATGATTGAAGTAATGTGAAATTTGTGAAAAGTAAGAGATCTAAAGTTCAAATATCTTGGTTATAATTTAGTTTAAAAAATAAATTATAGATCATACATCTCAAAGATTTACTAGTAATTAATTACACAATGAGACGAACTATTAAGTTCCTCTAAAAAAAACTAAAAAAAATGATATGATATAGCCTATATGTGTGACACAACTTAATGGTTTAGATGATATAGGCTATATGTGACCAGGTTAATGGTTTATTTTCTCCAAGAAAATCACCAACCCTAAGCATTGATTCATACAACTTCAAAAAGTACACTTATTTTAACTTGCAAGAAGTTATGATTAAATATCCCCATTTACGGTTGTAGTGGTGGAGAGTTCTCTCCCTTTTTCTTGTTCACGGTGGGTAAACCTATCATAATTCACTTTTGAAACTAGTAGTGACGACAACTATCTCTGGTTGCTAACCGCGAATGCGCACTGACTCATCATCGTTATTCAAGGAAAACCATGCTACCTGGAAAAACCCGCTAGTGATCTGAAAGGGGGCAAGTTTTCACTCCTACCAAATACCTCTAGATATTGGATCGTTAACTTGTTTCCATACGTCGGAGAAAAACAAACTCTTAACCAAACAAAATAATTTTAAAACATACTTCAGACGTTCATAAGTGTTATTATCCTACCTAGATAAATTATAAATATTATTTAGCTTTTACAATGCAAATGATATTGTTAATGTTTTCTTTGAATAACCCCGAAGACTGCAGCAACACAATTATGACACAACTCCGAAAGTGACGATTAGAGAGTTTATCTCGAAACCCAAATGCTAGAGGATGGTTAATTCCCTTCCTTGAAGGCTGAATCCAACAACACATAACGCTAATTTTAAATTTTGTGAACTAATAAAATTGAAGATACATATTAAAAATAATAAAATATATTAATATTTAAAATAAAAATGATATATTCAAATTTTTTTTTAAATGAATGAGTTTAATTACAATATATTTGGCTGCCATTTTATTATATTTTTTTATTATAGTTTTTGTTTAACTTGATAAAAATTTTCTAGTAAATGGAAGCTCATAATAATATTTCTTATCATTATAGTTTTTGTAATAGTTGTTCTTTGATATTTTAAGAAAAAAAAAAATTGTAAATGGAACTTTTTAGTAAATGTTTTTATATATTTTTTTTTACTACATCAATTTTATTATTAGATATCGCTTCAATACATAACAATTTATCTATATGCTTAGGGGTAGGGTAGTACCTAACATGCTCTTTTTATAATAAAAAAATCATTGTACTTAAGGTTAAAGATGAGGAAATCATATCAATACTTTTTGGATAGTGTTTTGGTGGAGACAACATTCTATTTTGTTGAGGAAGGCCACATGCTACAATTAATGACACTTTCGTTATTTAGTTATGAAAATTAGACCTCACCACTTTTTTTAAGAAAGAGAGAAGAAATATTGGACGAATTTTAGAGTAGTTAGGAAGCTCCAATTTTATACCACTAATCCAATACATTTGATTTGGTGAATTTATAGAGGATATAAATTTTAGAAGAAATCATCTAGAAGTGGTTGTATTTAAGTGAGGTTTTCTTATAAGGCTACATATAGAGGAATAACTTATCACCTTCTTCAAAAATGACATTTGGGAATGATGTTGATCAACTTCCCACTTCATCCCTATTCAAGCGATTATGAGATTATCCTTGAGAGTGAAAATAATATTGGCTCGAGCCATGATGGTTTTGTGTATCTCCTCCACCTTAGAATCTCCCGGTATGTGTTGAGATTCAACAAGATGTTGAGCTCAGTGAAAAGAGTCGCCTTCACTAAGTGGGCCCGCAAGCTATTTTTGGCGCAAAGTCTACTTTTAGACTATGTCTATTTTTAGACATGTCGATCATATTCTATGAGTTACAGGATGCTATTTGTGGATGGTTGGTCAAGTTGGAAAAATAGATGGACTTTTATTTTTAGACATATTGGGCGAAGTCTATTTTTAGACTGCCAATCTAAAAATAGATATGTCGAATATTATTAGCTCTTAATAATATTTGGACTCTAAACATTATCTTATTCTCTTTTTTGGAGCACATTTTTTTAAAGGCGTGCATGGTAGCGGTGGCACAACAAAACGAAAAAAGGAATTACGCTATTCTAGGCTCATCGAGCTGGCGCAAAGCGGAGGACTCAGTTAGAACTCAAGTGGCAGAGTTTGGTGGAGTTAGAGAAGTAGTTGGTGGAGTTGTATTTAGTTTAACTCAATTAGACTCAGTTGAGCTAGTTGTATCTAGTCTAACTAAATGATACACAAGTGAGAGTGGAGTAAATTACTTAGTTAATTAATTCACAAATAATAACTAATTAATCAACTGAAGAATACATCAGTTAACTACAGTGCATGGCAGTTTCAGTGGAGACCAGTGGAGAGATAGGTGAAAGGGCAAGTGTGACTATCAGTTGTGACTATAGTGATGCATTGATTGCATCCAACACTCAGTGGAGATGCCAATGAGGATTGTGTGAGCAAGGCTGGAGTAATTCGAACTCATTCAAAGCCATTCTTTAGCAGGTATTATGTAGTAGAGGCAGGCTAGCAGGTGGCAAAGATCGGTGCATGGATTTGCAAGATCATGTCTGATTAGTGTGTAGCGATTGTATTGTACTAAGAGCTTGATATGATTAGCTTTGTATGAGGTTGTTACATGATCTATATGAAATATATTATATACAGATAGTTGGGGTTTTTAGCTTCAGGCTTTCCTGTTAAACAACTGTGTTAATGTGTGTGAATTTTTATTGTTTCATGTGTGCATTGCAATCTTGATTTAATTTCTGCAAATGATCAATGGTGGAATAGATTCTGTATTTTGCATGAAGTTAAAATAGTGTGAGATCACGAGAATCTTGGACATATAACACATAAGTTATATAATTTATTCATGGTATCAGAGCAGTTAATCATTGGAGCAGATTGCAATTATTGAAGCGGTTGAGTTTTGTGCTGGCGGAATTCGAATTTGCTGCAGTGTTTTCTTGGTGTCGAAGTTGAGCATTCATTGAAATGTCTTTCAACAGATTGCGATTGGAGTATGCCCTTGATGGGAGCTCAAATTACATAGCATGGAAGGACAGGATGGAGGCGGTGCTAGATGATAATGTGTTGAAGGAGTTCATAGATGTTGATATTTCGAACCCTGCTTCAAGCGATGCAGCCGCACTTGACGCATGGAAAAATAAGGTAGCAAAGTGTCGAAGGATTCTGTTGGAAGGTGTGAAGGACCATATTGTGTCCAGCCTTCATGGTAAAGCCACTCCATTCTTAATGTGGAATGCTTTGACAGACTTGTTCCAAAGCAAAAGTGACCAGAGGAAGTTGGCGCTTAAAGACAAGCTCAAAAAAATAAAAATGGAGAAAGGCGACAGTATACCAAAATACCTCACGAAGTTTGTCCACTACAAGGATGAGCTAGGAAGTGTGGGGGTTACTGTTGATGAAGAAGACTTGGTGAGCTTGGCTCTCCTTAGGCTTTTGAAGAGTTTGCATAGCTACGAAGACTCTGTCAATGGATGGGAGAAACTGCCAGGATGGGAGCGACTTTGGTCGGATCTTGTGTAGGAGGAGATAAGGTGGGGTACCAGGGATGGATCTTCATCGAAGAATGAAGATGAAGAAAACTTCACTTTGGCTACCAAATCTCGGAAAGGAAAAGGGAAGAAATCTTCCAAATTCGAAGCTAAAGGCAAGAAGCAGGATTTGTCCAAGGTGAAGTGTTTTCACTGTCACCAGCACGAGAATTTCGCCACTAATTTCCCACAGAAGAAGAAGAATAAGCAAGCTACTGGATCTGCAGCTAGAGAGGCCTTAGCCTCACATTTTGAGCTAGATTTTTCTTTGATCGCATGCTTGGTTTCAAGTGTGATGGGATCAGTGTGGTTTCTTGACAGTGGTGCGTCTTTCTATATGACCGAAGACAAAGATTTGTTTAGTGATCTGGAGGAAAAGGATCTTGGAGTGCACATCGAGATGGGCGATGATGGTAGATACAATGCGGCTGGTATCGGGACCATTTCATTTGAGAGGGAGTCTGGTAAACCTTTCATCTTGAAGGATGTCATGCATGTTCCAGGATTGAAGAAGAATCTAATCTCTATGGCGATGTTGGAAGACAAGGGTTTTGATGTTGTTTTTAGCGAGGGAAAATCTTTCCTGTTCCATAAAACAACTGTTCAAACTAGGAGGATAGGGATTCGAGTTAAGAATCTTTATCAATTGCAGGTAGATGCCTGCGCAGCAATGGCAGGCAAAGCAGAAGGAGTGGTGAGATGAGATGAGGGCGAATTGTGGCACAGGATATTGGGCCATCTTCACCATGGCGCTTTGAAAATTTTGTAGCAGATTTCTACCGGGCTTCCCAAAGGTACACTTGCGCAGTCAAATCTGTGCAAGGGATGTACTTTGGGAAAATTTGTGAAGACCACTTTTCATGAGAAGGATAGTCGTGCCTCGATGATCCTTGAGAGAATTCACACAGACGTGTGTGGACCTTTCTTGGTTGCTTCAACAGCAAAGCACAGGTATTATGTGATATTTGTTGATGACTTTTCCCGTAAGTGTTGGATCTTCTTCATGCAGAAGAAGAGCAAGACATACTAAAAGTTCTGTGAGTTCAAGGAGCTGGTTGAGAAAGAGTTGGGGAAGTAGTTGAAAGCCCTAAGGAGCGATAATGGTGGTGAATACATCTCTGGTGAATTCAAAGACTTCAACAGCAAAGAAGGAATTCAAAGAGAACTCATAGCACCTCATAACCCACAGCAGAATGGGGTCGCAGAGAGGAAGAACAGAATGACCGTGGGTGCTACACGGGTGATGTTGCATGATTAGGGCCTTCCCATACACTTGTGGGCTGAGGCATGCAACACTGTGTTTTATGTGCAAAACCGTTGTCCTTATAGAGTACTTGGAATGAGTACACCTGAAGAGGCGTTTTCTGGTAAGAAGCCTGATATTTATCATTTGCAGATTTTTGGCTCACCTGTTTACATTCATGTGATGAAGGATGCCAGGAAGAAGCTGGAGCCGACCGCAGTGGTTGGGATATTTGTGGGGTACACAGAAACACCACAAAATTATCGTGTGTATTTGCTAGACATTCGGATGACTGTCGTGCGACGTGATATCAAATTTCAAGAGGAGAAAGGCATGAAGTTGTCGCTTGAGAGGGAGCTACACTTGCATGCAAAGGAGGAGCTACTTGTTCCTAAAGATGAGCCTCAAGATGTGGATCAATCAGAAGGGGAGGTTCATGGAGTTGAAGAAACCACTCATGCAGTGCCAAACATCAGAGGGCAGAATCTCACTATAGAAGCTGAGCGACTGAATCTTGATGCAGCGCAGAATGTAGGAGCTCCTACATCACAGTGTAGACATAGAAAGTCACTTGACCGATTTACTAGATACATGGCTCTAATGAGCAAGTGTATCGTGACAGATCCATCCTCTTTCAAGGAAGCTATGGAGGATCCCACATGGGTAGATGCCATGGTGGAAGAGTATGATTCAATTGTCAGAAACAGTGCATGGGATATTTTCCCAAGGCCAGAAGGGAAATCAGTGGTAGGTTCGAGATGGATCTACAAAGTTAAGCAAGCTGCTGATGGGAGCGTTGAGAAGTATAAGGCAAGATTTGTTGCGTGTGGCTTCTCACAGATTGAGGGGATCGACTATGAAGAAACCTTTGCACCTATCGCAAGGTATTCTTCCATACAAACCATCCTTGCTCTCTCAATGTAGATGGGTTGGCACATTCGTCATATGGATGTGAAGACTGCATTCCTCAATGGAATCATTGAGGAGGAGGTGTACATTGAGTAGCCTGAAGGATTCGAAATCTTCAGCAGTGAGTCGCATGTGTGCAGGCTCAAAAGAGCATTGTATGGGTTGAAACAAGCACCTCGTGCTTGGTACACACAGATAGACAATTATTTCATTGGACTTGGTTTTGTCAAGAGTGAGGTGGATCCAAAGATATACCAGATTGTGGTGGAGGGTAAGCTTTTGATCATTGTGCTTTATGTAGATGATTTAATACTAACGGGTGATGAATTTTTGATACACTCATGCAAGGCAGATCTTGCAAAGGAGTTCGAGATGAAGGACTTGGGCCTCCTTCATTATTTCTTGGGATTGCAAATTTGGAAGTGGAAAGGTGAATTGTTTGTGTCTCAAGGCAAGTACGCCCGGGAGATACTGGAGAAGTTTCACATGCAATGCTACAAGCCTATCGACACTCCTCTTCCTGGTGGTTGGAGGAAAGAGGATGCTACATCGGCAGAGGTAGTGGATGCCACTGTTTATCAACAGTTGGTTGGTTCGCTCATGTATTTAGTCAATACATCATCGGACATATGCTATGCTGTGAACCAGCTTTCACAAGCGATGGTGAAGCCTACCAAGCTCTTTCGGAAGGCAGGAAAGCATGTCCTGAGGTATCTCAGGGGCACATTTGGGTATGGATTGTGGTACAGACAGTCGGATGAGGTGAAGCTGCATGGCTTCATGGATGAAGATTGGGCAGGAAGCCCAACGGACAGAAAGAGCACATCTGGAGGGATTTTCAGTATCGGAGCTACAACAATTTCTTGGTATAGCAAAAAACAAAGATCTGTGGCACTCAGTTCAGTGGAGGCCGAGTACATGGCAGCAATTTTGGCTGCATGCGAGGCTATATGGATGAGGAAGATCCTAGTCGGTTTGTTCGGTTCTCATTTAGATCCTACTGTGATATATTGTGATAATCATAGTTTCATTAAACTCTTGGTTAATCTAGTATTTCATGATAGATCTAAACATATTGACATCTGGTACCATCATATCAGAGATTGTGTGCAGCGGAAGATCATGTTGCTTTCTTGCATTCCTACGGAGGATCAGGATGCAGATATTCTGATGAAGGTGCTCACCAGGAGAAAATTCGAATACCGTAGAGACAGGATCAGGGTGGTAGATAATCCCTATCTTGTTGAGAGGGAGTGTTGAGATTCAACAAGATTATGAGCTTAGTGAAAAGAGTCACCTTCACTGAGTGGGCCCATAGGCTATTTTTGGTGCAAAGTCTATTTTTAGACATGTCGATCATATTCTATGAGTTGCATGATGCTATTTGTGGATGGTTGGTCAAGTTGGAAAAATATATGGACTTCTATTTTTAGACATATTAGGTGGAGTCTATTTTAGACTGCCAATCTAAAAATAGATATGTCGAATATTATTAGCTCTTAATAATATTTGGACTCTAAACATTATCTTATTCTCTTGGAGCACTTCAGTTAAGTGCACAGATGCGGCACAACAGTGGACAGAAGGAATTACACTATTCCTAAGGGTTTACTGGAGCTATTGCATGGAGGACTCAGTTAGAACTCAAGTGGCAGAGTTTGGTGGAGTTAGAGAAGTAGTTGGTGGAGTTGTATTTAGTTTAACTCAGTTAGACTCAGTTGAGCTAGTTATATCTAGTCTAACTAAATGATACACGAGTAAAAGTGGAGTGAATTAATTAGTTAATTAATTCACAAATAATAACTCATTAATCAACTGAATAATACATCAGTTAACTACAGTGCATGGCAATTTCAGTGGAGACCAGTGGAGAGATAGGTGAAAGGGAAAGAGTGACTATCAGTTGTGACTATAGTGATGCATTGATTGCATCCAAAACTCAGTGGAGATGCCAATGAGGATTGCGTGAGCAAGGCTGGAGTAATTTGAACTCATTTAGAACCTTTCTTTAGCAGGGATTGCGCAGTAGAGGCAGGCTAGCAGGTGGCAAAGATCGGTGCATGGATTTGCAAGATCGGGCCTGATTAGTGTGTAGCGATTGTATTGTACTGAGAGCTTGATATGATCAGCTTTGTATGAGGATTGTTACACGATCTCTATGACATATATTATATACAAATAGTTGGGGTTTTCAGCTTCAGGCTTTCCCGTTAAGCAACTGTGTTAATGTGTGTGAATTTTTATTGTTTCATGTGTGCATTGCAATCTTGATTTAATTTCCACAAATAATCAAAGGTGGAATAGATTTTGTATTTGGCATGAAGTTAAAATAGTGTGAGATCGGGAGAATCTTGGACATATAACACATAAGTTATATAATTTCTACAGTATGTAGGTTAGAATTGATGGGGCATTTTGACCATAAATAATCTTAAGGGGAGTCATTTTAGTGGCACCATGATAAGTTATATTATACCACCATTATTCTAAAGTTAACTACTTGACCTATTAGGAACGGTGGACGAATGCATGAAGATGGGTTATACTTTTGGGATAAATGAGGCGATGAAATTTCAAAATTTTCCTCTTTTATCGAATTGAAGCCCTCAAAATTCATATAAACATTGTGAATTTTGATTTGGAGTAAAAAGACAATATGTGTAGAATTATGTTGTTTTCCTAATGATATTTTTTGTAAAAAAAATTAGTTTCATATAATCTTTCAATTTTCCATTAAATGCAATATTTTTCCTTGTAAATTTGTGCACATCTTAAGAGGTATTCATGTGTAGCATAACTTAATCTAAAATGTATAATTTAAAAATTATATATATATATATATATATATATATATATATATATATATATATATATATATATATATAAATTTAAAAATTATATATATATATATATATATACTTTTAAATTTATATATATATATATATATATATATATATATATATATATATATATATATATATATATATATATATATATAAGCATGATCTACATAGAGAGAACTAATTTTTTCATATCAATTTTTTTTTATGCAAAATTATATATTTTTATTATTTTTCGAAGTTGGCGAAGTAATATTTCCATTGCATTTTTCTGACACGTGTTCGCGTAAGATTTTTGTTCAACTATTTAAGTAAATTGAAAAACCAAAAGCATCCTTTTTAAGAATACTCGTAAACAAAGACAGTGGTATTTTTTGAAATATTTTATTTTTGTATAATTTATGTTATTGATTTTATATTCAAGCCCTTTGAAACTATCCAAAAACATTTCAAGCATTATGTGTAAGATAAATTAGATGAAAAATATCAATTAAATTTGAAAAGTGTCAAACTCATATGCTATTGGATATAGGATTCTTTCATGAATCCAGCATGATCAACTCCACCACTTAAAGGAAAATTCTACCCTAAATCTGCTAGGGTACAAAGTGGGGTTGCAGAGAAATCTGCAGAAAGGGTTCTCAGAAATTGTGATTTTTAGGACCTCAAGAGCTTGATTGAGCACTTAAAACACTCAAATGAGTCCTTGAGTTCAAAATTAAAATAGCTCGATCAAGCCATTAAAAAATTGACCGCCCACCAACCACGCACCAAATTTATTAATGGAATTGATGTTAAGTGCTATGAATTGGCATATCAATCGAGCTTCAGCTATCAACCCTAAAAAATAAAATATTCCAAATTCGAATCCGTGAAAAAATAACCAAAAACATTCATTCATAGAAAAATATCAAAGCGTTAAAATTACATGTCAACAATTCACAACGAACATGGGAAATTTGAGATTTGGATCTTGAAAAGGAAAGAAATTTCCAAGCACAGAGAAAATGTGAGAAAAATCTAGAGAAATTATGAGAAAAAGACGACATACATTGAGAGAACAAGAAGATCATGTGAAATTCAAGAAATTCATGAAAATACGTGTAATTCAATTTGTTTATCTTCTCACATTACTTGCTCCATGTTGTATGCAGTAGGAAATATGATTGAAAACATGAAACAAATGGAGAATGAAACAGTAAAACCAAGATAAAATAAGCATTGAAAGTAATACAATGTAGTTAAAAATTGAGTTGTAACAACAACTAAAGAAAACCACTTGAAACCATGAAAATTATTTAAAACCGCTTGAAACCATGGTTTATTAGAATTTTCTGAAACCACTTGAATTCATGAAAATTATAAACCATATTCGAATTGTAATGGTTTAGGATAACCCACAAATGCTAAGGATGTGATTTAACCAAAGAAAACAATTGTACCATTTCCATATATTATTTACATGAATTACAATTCATGGAAATTTATTTACAAGGTGGATTAGAAAAAATGGTTGTCACAGAGGTGCTCCAAAACCTATAAATATTAGTTTGATTGATGCTTGATATCCATGTAGGAGTTAATAGAGATAAACTGTGTCAAGATCTAGATGGAGCAAGAGTATCTCTCCTTCCATTGTGCATGTTGAGAAGACATTATTTGTTAAACATATATAAAAACATTAAATTTTTGTGACATCCATCGTCATATATAACATTTAATGGTTACTTGAATCCTAAATGATGATCCCTGCCTTAGAAAACCTCACAAGTTTCTTTGTTCAATTCTCACATGAAGGTTATGAGATTTTTTTTAAGAGAACAAGTTTTTTAAATAAATACAAATTAGTGTAGATTCGTGCTTGCACAAAAAATAGTGTATTATTGCATATCACTATAATTCTCTATGGAAGGCTCGTGTGATTAATAATTATTAAATTCATAAATAATAAATGAAAAAAAAATTAGCATGCACATATTGATGATATGCTAGAAATGTTTACAATGTTAATCATGTTAGAATGTAGCAATCTAATGTCGATTAAATTCATCTAGTTGTTTCTCAATATATAATCGTGAAATATATTGCAAAGTATAGTTCAAAAGTAAAAAAGAGGAACCTTATTTTAAACTTTGTTAAGATTTGATGAAAATAATTGAAAACATAAGAGACATTGGATATCCATATTTGCACATGCATAAAAAATGTTCCTTTTAGAAACATATAGTTTTTAAAATCCTCTTACCCCTCCTCATGCCCTGCTTGATTGTAGTGCTAAAATTTCCATGTACATTCCCAAAAAGCGCTCAAATACTTTGAGCCCCTCTTCACCACAAATGATAACGATGTATGCTCATTGTTGATAAGACCTTGAAACATCTTCCTTGTTTTCTAAATCTGCTAAAACTTATATATCTCTTTAGTTCTTTGTGTTTCCTTATCAACAATTTCATTGGCCTTTTCATATTTCTCATCCCACATTTCTTCCACTTTTTTTTTGGAATTGTGAAATTATTTGTAGTTATGATAAGTTATTCCTTTAAGAAATTTCTTCTTACTATTTTTATGGTAATTTTAGTTACATGTTTTAAAAAACTAAATGATATGGTGCTTCTAATGAATAAAAGTATTTCCAACTAATTTTATCTTGTATGGTGGGCTTTCAAATATTAACATACTTAAAAACTAGTTGAATAGGTTCCTTCTTGTATCATGGAGTGTGTATTTATGTATTGTATGGTTTTCTAGTCCCAAATTATCCCATAGTTGATTAAATTTCTATAAATGTATAGATATAGATTTTGTTTTCCCTCATGAAATAAACTTGGCCCTTCAATTTGGTGATCACTAGCTTGATTTTTTAGAAATCTACCATTCTCTCAAATTCAAAAGATTCGCCATATCATTAAGTTAGTAATAATTCCCTCTAAAATATGTATTTAAATATTCTATATAAGATTTTAAACTTAATTTCCATTAGTATTTAGTTCAACAACCTTGCAAATTATTATACAATATATTCTTCGTCAACTGTGCTAGATCTTCATTCTCTTCTCATTTTTGAGTCACTCTTTTTGGCTTCTTTAGTAAACTCTCGAGATCTTCTAATTTTATTCCTAACAACTATTGTTTTTTAATCACTTAAATATATTTCATTCTCTTCTCACAATCCCTTTTACTTGACATTTGATTTAAATAATTGAAATGTTTGGTAAATGAGATATATGAACAAAAATATAATACTATACTTGTTACAATAGGGATCACTTTTAGTTTGGGATTTATATAGTCTTTTAAAGAAATGGAAAATTGTTGCTAATAAGAACTAATTTTGAAAGAGGTCAAATTCTTGACTTGGTAAAGGTGACTTGTGAAACCAAACAAAGCTTCAAACCTAGATCCATTAGTAAAATTTTTGGGTTATATCTAACAATAGATCACCTTTATCATGCACCCTTCAATCCTATGCTCATATGGTTTAAAGGTTTTTCATTTCTTAAACATGTGTTGGGGGTAGAGTGAAGGGAGATTATTGCTTGTGGGACTAGATTACTTAGGAAATAGGTATATTGATAATTTACTCTCCAATTTCTCTATTTTTATTTTTAACACCTATTATTTTAAGATCATTTTTCTCTTTCCTTCTCTTCTCACAATCCCTTTTAGTTGTTATTGGATTTTAATTGAAATGTTTGGTGAATGAGATATATGAACAAAAATATAACACCATTCTTGTTGTAGAGATCACTTTTAGTTTAGGATTTATCTAGTCTCTTGAAGAAACAAAAAATTGTTGCTAAGAAGACCTATTTTGAAAAAGGTCAAATGCTTCACTTGGTAAGTGGGGAGATGAAGTTAGATATATTAAAAAATATAAAATATTAAAAAAATAATATTTATGATTTTAATTTCAATTTTTTTTTACATTATTACATGAATAAAGCAATTCCAAATTTTTTTAGTAGTATGGTATATTTTCTTGAAATATTTGATTAAATACAATAATTTTCTATAAATAATATTAAATTATATTAACAATTTAGAATTATAATATTGGAAAAATTATAAAAAAAAATTATTTAAAAAAAATATATTGAATTTAATTAACAATTTATAGAAATATATAATTACACATTATAACTATATAATACATATTTCAGATGAAAATTTGTATATACTTAAATTATAATATATCATTAAAAATTATAGATAATTACTTAATTTATTTTTCCAAAATAGTCATGATTTAACATAAAATATTAATTTAATTTTTATCAATAATTTTTTTTATAAATGAATTAATTTTTCATTGTTAACATAGGATCATATTTAAAACGCAAAATATAAATTTTTAAGTTCAAATATTTTACAAATTGCATACCTTCAACTAGTTTTCAAATTTATTATCCTTTACATGGGGGTTCATCTAACGATCTATGCATAAGCGACAAATTTTAGCTATTTAATTAAACCAATTTAGATAATTCAATTTAGTTGGTAATGGAAATATAATTTTTCCTAAACACTAATTTTCCATCTCCCTATATGCTCACATATAGCATAATTTGGAAAAGTAAGTGGTCCATTATCCACACATATTTTGTTTTCCTGCAAGGAATAAACATCACATAGTGTAATTAGGAGAATTGTATTAAAGGATCATGAACCACATATCCACGTAATTACAATTCAAACACTTACACACCATCACTACTAACCAATTTGCTTTACTAACCATTACAAGTAGAGTAATTGCTTATATTTTACTTTGAAATTTTGCACACAAACATAGATTAAAACTAGGAGGATTTAAGTAAGTGGCCCTAATCCACATAATTTTTTTACTTGTTTTACTCATTCAAATTCACACCACACCTAACTCAACTAGGAGGAAATTAAGTGGCCCTAAATCCACAATTTTTTTTTTCTAACCATTTATTTTATTTCATTAATTTATTTTCAGTACCAGGACTTGGTGTTAGTAAAGAAAGAAAGTAGGCACTTCCTTCCTTGCGTCCTTGTGGCGAATCTGTGGTGGCAGCTGGACCATTTCTCCAAGCACTAAGTCTTCCATGTCCCTATATGCTCACATATTATAATTAGGAAAGAATTAAGTGGCCCATCATCCACACATTATTTCTTTTCTTGCAAGGAACAAACATCACATAGTGTAATTATGAGAATTATAAAGAATCACCACATATTCACATCAATTCACACTTTGTATGCTCACAATTTCACTTACACACACATTCACCCCACACACTAAGCTCACTTAAATTTTGTATAAAGGCTATATCATCTTTCCATAATATTTGTACTTAGTTTATTTGAGCTTATATTTTTTTTCACACCCTAAGTGAAGTAAAGCCTTTCTAAAAAAAAACCTTAACTTGAACACACTAAATTCCCCATAGGGGCCACAAGATAATTTACAGTTTAGGATAGGGCCACGATAATAGGCAACACATAATCCATAATGGTTGTTTTATATATTGAAACATATAAATTTATCTTTTAGGTAGCTTAAAATAATACCTCATACATTGAAAAATATGGTACATGGAAAGAAACTTGTGAAGGGGGTACGAATTAGGTGGTGGATTATCACGAACATTCATTTTGTCTCCCAACACATGGTATGGTTCTTGGACCAAAAGCAACAACTAGAAGCTGAGATTCATCCATCCCATGGGATGTAGGTAACTTAGTGGCCAAATCTTAGGGCATATTTCCCAATAGGTTGAGGTGCGAGAGAACTTAGACCTTAGGTGATCTTAGGAAGGCTACTGGAAGTGTCACCAGCTCTTTCAAGACGTAGCCCTCATATGTAAATCCACTATAACCCTCTCCATACCTTGGTTGGTTTTTTGGTTTCTAGTAGCATCGTCTATGAAATTTATAATGTGGCCCGAGTACCCTATTCTAAATTATTCGCAAGGCCAAGTTACTACTTCATCGGAAGGTTGTTAGGTGTTTTTAGGATTTTTTCTCATACACAAAACCTCACAAAACCTTTTTTGTTGATTGTTTCACTCACTAGGATTAAAGGGAAAATTAACCATTTATTTTTCACTTTCTCTTATGTATGTGATTCATTTGGTTTTCCTAAAGAAAATGAAAGTGTTCAGGTGTACTTATAGATGAAACAGTCTCAGGTGTTATTGACTTCTTTCCTTTATTGCTAACTGGTTTCTTTCTCAAAACAAAACACTTATCATTAGTTACATGTTTCATAGGGATTATATCATCTTCAGGTGCCTCCTACATACAATTCACATCATCATGAATATTATGTTTTCTAATAGAAAAGTGAACCTATTCTTTAGAAAAGGATTCATACTCATGAATCAACCCATAAATATATGAGGAGAATTTAAGCATCCTAAATTATAAAGGAATATTTGACTGAGGAGGAATTCTCTCACCTTTCATCATATTATGAATCACCATTTTTTTTTACACAAGGACTGATACTTTTACTAGTGCACTCTTCTTCGACCCATCTTTCCTTGAGCTCAAAACCCTTTTCTTTACATGTTTCAACTTAGAACCCTTGGTCCATGTTAACTTCTGATACCTAGCTGCCAAGTCTCAACCTTTTTTTCATTTAACGTTTCCCTAGGGTTTGTGACAAGAACCATAGGGTTTCCAAATTTATTTTTAACTAGTCTGTCATCCCATGTCAACACACAAAATCATTTCTTCATAGAAACACCAACAAGATACCATTTTTAGCTTCTCTAAATCTCTCATATTTGATGAGACTAAAAAATGATCTCATTGCTTGTAATAAAAAATTCCCCCCATGCCAACCAAGTTACCATTGGATATCCAAAAAAATTCAAAGGAAAATAGGGGGAATAACCATAAAATCATATCATGACCTTCCACCTATGGTGATTTCTTAAATAAACATGTGTAGATATATATTATTCACTTGTATTATGATGGGGATTCACTTGACTTACAAGTATATTTTATATTCCACTATGAAAGGATGGAAAGTGAGCAACCACATGAGGAAGAAGGTGTGTCCTATCAAGTTGATCAACTACATGATGATCAAGATGTTCCCTATCGAGTTTATCAACCACTAGAGGAAAATATCAAGATGATCAACTATCAAAAGGGGAACAATATGTGCTATATCAAGCTAATCAACCACTAGAGGAAGAAGATTTCCTTATCAAGTTAATCAACCACTAGAATAACGGGTTGTTCCCTCTCAAGTTGATAGGATAATAGGGAGTTTCAGTGGTTTGGAAAGGGGTGGAAGGGTGGTGGAAGGTTTGCAGAAAATTTGGATGTAAGCACAACATAGTACCTTGGTGAGCCTATCCCTACTCGCAAGTTATTAGAGAGCATGTTAATAACATCATTTGAAAATATTTTGAGAAACATTCAATTTTTTCACAGGTTCGGATGCTACATTGGTTGAACAAACATAAGAAACTAAAACATGTCACAATTTTTTTGGGTGTCCATGATGCTAAAATCAGGGAGACACGTATGAATGTCACTATAAATATATCAAAGGCATTCACTATGTTTGGAAAATTTTAAAAACTTGATGTTCAAGTTTCATGTAGGGAAATCACAACTGTTATTGTTGCACCAATTACATCATTACAACAAAATTTGCAAGCAATGTCAAAATTTCTACATGTCTCAAGAAACACATTGCACAAGCATACCAAATTTAGGGTTCGAGTAAATGAAAATGATGAATATGCTTGTTGGGATCTTATCACCAGGAAATCATATCAAGATAGGATTATAGCAGGAGTTAGAGAACATGGGGTAGATTTTTGGGAGAATCATTCCCATGTTATTCTAGATAGAAAGCATGTCGTACAAAATTTCATAGCTAAATGTGAGTATGTAGATCATGCTAAGCACATTGTAGAATTGACAAAATTTGCATTGTTCAAGGAATTTTACGAAAGCAATCACCATGTGAATATACCCATAAGGATGCTTCAGAAATTGAAACCATGGTTTATTAGGCATAATACAATATGTGACATGTGTTATTGTTGATATCATGTTGAATTTCAGCTTCATTGTGACACCTTATGGGAATCTTACAAGAATAATTGTCACGACGACCCTCCTCCTCCTATAGTGCGTGATTATGTTTCATGGATATTATGCAGAAGGGAGCCAGAAGAGTTTTTTTACAAGAAAATATGTATAGGTGGGTGAAGATGCATTGAATGTGGTGATTTGGCATTGTTCCATAGGAACTTTCTTATTGATATCAACCAGTCTGGGATGCAAAATGTCACTATCACATGGAAGCAATATGAGTATGTCATGGGAAATAAACCGTCTTCTTCAAATTTGGCGCCTATGAGGATCAAATATGTTGATGATGAGACTCCTATTTCAAAATTCAAAGGGTGTTTTAGAACCATATATATAAATATATCAAACACTCGCACAGGTCTAGGAGGCAAGATTTTGAATTTAAACATTCTCGTAGAGTATTGAATCCAGTCATAATCTTATCTGTGGTATAATTTTTTGAGAATTACACATTTTTCTCCTCAGTCAAAGATCTACTGTGAGTACTATCACTTATACCAAGTGTCCATATTTGTACATGTTTTTTACAAGCATGCATAATTGAATCTTGATGTTAGGGGATATCACTGAAGAGTCACGTGATGTGATTAAGGAGTATCTCTTTTACATCAGTGATGATCGTGAGCATGACACATTGTTTGTGCAACATATCATTCAAAAAATAATGGACATGGTCAGAGGGTTGTGTAGAGAAGTTCGGGTCATTATGCAGTTTTTATTGGTTGAGCTGACTACATAAGAAGACAAAAATTTAGCATTCTTGGAGCTATGTTGAAAGAGAACATGGAAAGGGTGAGCATGATGTTGCAGGTGCTTATGTGAAGCATTCAATTAGGAGGTATAAATGAGTCATGATGCATGTAGACTCAAATCATCACTAGAGATGGTCAACTAGTGCAGATACCATTTAGGACATGAAGGTCATGAATCTATTAGGCCAGTGCATAGGTTCTTCCAGAATGTTGAACTTGGTCATGTGAACAATTACATTCCTTGGTATTGTAATATTGTATAAGGAAGAAGGGAATTACACTCAGTGTGGAGAAATGATATGGGGGAAATATTTTACATCAATACAAGAAAACTTGCACGCTTTTGTGAGTTTTTCATTACTTTTTGATGGATGTAGACTTGATCACTATGAAAAAAAGGGTACGTGAAAGGATGCAAATATGCCCCTCTTAATCCAAAGGGATCTCATACAATTCCGATGTTGCAACATATGCAAAATGAAGAGGCCATCATTTCACTTGATCATGATCAAGTCTCTGATCTTGTAAGGGAAGGTATGTGGCCCATTGTTACATAGAATTTTGTCACCATCCCTCCATTCCCTATTCAAAATAATGGAGGACCATCATAGTAACCCCTGTATACTGTCACACCTCATAATGAATGTCATTGCATCCCTTAACATGATAGGAACAAAATCTTTGTGGACCATTCCTAAATAGACCCTTAAAAACATGAAATTTTGGTTCGGCGCGGTGGTGTACTTATGTTCTCACGCCAATGGCCAGATTGGCATTAGGCTTTGCGCCATGGTTACTCTGTCTCTAAAGAGCCCTCGCGCCAAGCTACTTTTGGAAGGTTTTTTAATATGGAAACGAAGCTTCTAAAATCTAACAGCTTTGTGAGCGGAGTCATGGATGTTTTTTTCGACTGGATGTGGTCGAGTTTCTCTCTTTGGCCTTCTAGTTCCTACAAAAATGCAACTTCCCAAAGGGATAGACATTTCCTCCACCATAATTGGATCCCAAATCTCTCCCTCCACTCCTATAAATTCCTCTTCATCCCATTGATTCTACTAGCTAGAAGAGACCAAGAGATGATAGTAGAGAATAGTCCATAGTTGTGAGCGAGAGTTTGTGCCTTTCGCCTCTTTGAGCCAATCGACAAATGGATGATTTGGAGATGTGCCTAACTAAACCTGTCAAAGGAGGTCTACTGCGTCAAGGCATAGGTTGTAAAATACCTTTTATAAATTAATATGACATGACTAATTTCTAGGTCCATCTTTGCCTATGTTAATATTCAAAGTTTCCTACTCTCCTTGACTAGTTAGATAGTTGTAAATGAATATGTATGCTCGTATGATTTTAGTGTTTTCTTTATCTTTGTACAGGTGTGTGAATATCTCTACCAATGGAGTGCAAGTCTTGAAGAAAAAATATCGAGGGATCACTGCAACGTACTACGTCAAGAGCATTGGATTGAGGTAAGACATCTATTCCAATCAACATTTTGTCTATGAACTAGGAATTTAGAAATGAACATTTTCCCTTATTTCTAGACCCACCCTAGGGCTAGAGGGATCGCCTTTGTCTGCAGAGGGGATTTTCCTGCACAAAAAGTTGACGACCCCACTGGGGATGTCAATGCCTGTTGTCTCTTATTGTTCATTTTGAATTTTTTTATTTTCTATCCAACTTTGGCCGAATTGTTGTTTCTCTGTTGTTTTTGGCTTGTTTCACTGCTTCTAGCCATTTAGACTTTTCCTAGTGTGATAATTTTGGTTTTTCTCAACAAGCCCTTTGTTTTTTCCTTTCTTTTCTAGCTTGGAGCTGCTGATTTTCTGACAGTTGCGCCCATCAGCGCGAGTTGTCATTTACACAGGCGCGATTTTTCCTGTTCGGCGCTGAATGCTGCTGAAAAAATGCGTTGATTCCTGTAGGATTGGATTTTGGGCCTTTTCCACTGAGTTTCCAGTGTGCCTTATCCTTTATCTTGGTTTTTCTTCTTGGATTGCTCCATCTAGCTCTTGTTTCTTCACTTCACTATCTCATTCATTATAGTTTGTGTTTTCTCTCATTCAAATAGTTTGGCTTATCCATCTGAGGGTTTCTAGGTGTTTCAAACCATTCACTTGGTCGCATGTTCGTTGGGTGTCTGATCTGTTTATGAGTTAGTGTGGTTGTTTATTGTCCAACCTTCTATGTGGTTGCTTGGTCTTTTTAGTTGACTATACGTGAAGTAGGGTTGTCAAGCTTTCATTCCGTATATGTTTGATTCTTCTTGCATCGCACCGAGCATAGATCACATTGCTCATTGAATCGACTTAAAAGGCCTTTATTTTACGTAAGGAAATGCATGCCCAGTTTTGAGTGTGTGTTTACATTTTCTTGGAGTTGAGCTCTTCATGTTTTAACAATCTCATTTGAAGCTACTCGAAGCTATTATTTGTTTTTTTAGTGTAGTATTGCATTGTTGCTTATCGCTTATACAAAAGAACAAAAATTTGCATTCTTCCTTCTCATTTGGAAATGAAAAGTGCTCTTTTGCATTATTAGGTTCTCTTTTTCATTGGAAAGTGAAAGACAAAAGAAAATTTTTCGTTTTCTTCTTTGGCTGTGGTAGTAGAATAGAGGAAAGTGTCATTCTTGCATTTCATTGACTACTACTTTGTTGCAAAACTCTATCCTTCACTTAGCTAGCTTCTCATCTAAATGAAAAGGTATTCTTTCTTTCATGTAGTTTCATATTAGAGATTTGAGATGACATTCAGTGGGGCCTTGAAACTGAAACATAATTTCAAGATAAACCATAAAATTGACTCAATCAACCTAAGGAACCATTTTCACTTAACGCTAACACTTAGAGGTGTAGGCTAGTGACATGTTCCAGCGTCATTAAACCTAGAATATGTGGCTCGAAATCCTACATTAGACAACGCTAATACGGACTTGTGGTCCCTGTAACGTTGAGTATATAAAGGGAGACCCTTTTAGGTTGCAATCCTTTATCCATAGGAAGCCGAGTATGCCGCCCTGTAACCGTGATACTCCGAACACAGCATTCAGGTAGATTTCTTGCACGTACGTTAAGTCCTTGGTAAATTTATTTGCCAAGGTGTATATTACAGTTCACGGGAGCTTGGTAAACCTTTTTTACTAGAGTTCCTGTGTAATCATTTTGATCTTTCCGTGGCTCTTTAAATTTGAAAATATCATCATGCACTTGTCCTTTCGAGCTCGTTCAAACCAAAAGTGACTAGAGTCACCTTTTGTCCTTTTCTCGACTCTTAAAACATGAAAAGGTAGAGTCTTGTTTCAATGTTATAAAAATTGATTGCCCACGATTACATCACACACCCATTAAGCTATTTCTTGGTCGAATCATGAGTAATTCCTTAATTATTGTTGTCAAAGCCTCAAATTAATCATCTCTTTTCTCTTCTTCTTCTGAGACAAAGTCACCATGGTGGAACCACCTATTTCATCCTCCTCTTCATTACCTCATGGTGAAGAGTCTCTCCCTAGAGTCTCTTCTAAGACACCCCTGTCTGTTGGAACCCAAGACCTCGAACATGCTGTCATCCTGAGAATTCAAACACTTGCCACTCGGTCTCCCCCTGAGGAGCTATTTTATATCAGCTGGCTACCCCCATATCCTTTTTTCTTTCTAAGATAAGATCCTCCTCAACGCTCAGACTTTCTTGTGACACCATTTTCACGTGATTTTCCCTCCACCGCTCGCCAGATTTTCTCTGACAGCATGTCTTCGTCTGACATGGATGCCTAGTGTCCTATTAGTAGTGAAGAGACTCTCATATCTACTAGGGAATATCAATTCCCTCTCGAAAATTTTCCTCATTAGATGACTCAACCTTCCTCTCAGCCACTCTCGGCTGGTTACCGTAATTTGGGACAATTTATTTTTGGTGCTTCATATTTGTACCGAAACCTGTTATGGTCAAGTATTGCAGCTCCTTCTTTAGGGTTGTTTGTGTCGGGTCCATCCTCTTCGATTCCCATTGTTCTGAAAACTGTTAAAACTGTCCCAACCCAGCCCACTGTTTGTGTGGGTTCCTCCACACCATCCGTTTGTCTGGTTACATCATTTTTGTTAGTTACCACTATTTGAGGAACACATCCCAATGCTTCCGCGATGTCTGTTGGGCCCATTGTGAGTGGATCACAACCTCATGAATCGGGAGTTAATCAACCTATTTGTAGTGTGCATATCTCTTCTAATCCTATTCTGGGAGGTTTTCCATACAACCTGTTAGGTCTTTGTAGTTTGCAATATTGGAAAGTACAAACTCTGCAGAGCCTACATCAAAACCGCTTTGGAATCTAAGGACCTAGCCATCCTAGATTCAGAGAGGTATCTGTCTATGTATGAGTTCAAAGATATGATCTTTAAGGCTTGAAGTGTGATTTTAGGCTAGTTATGAAGAACAGAGTCTTTGGTTGTTTTTGGTTGGGCAAGGATATAATGAAGATGAAGGAAGTCTTTATGAAGGGTGAAGGTGTGAGTAGGTGAAGGAATGGTTTAGCTGATAAAATAGGCAAGGAGCAGCATCAATCCATTGGGCTATGGAGTCATAAGAGGATTTAATTGCATAACAAGGTTCAAGAGTGGTCCATGGGGCAAGTCATCTATGTCAAAGGATCTCTTTAAGTTGATTTTATGAGATGAAACAATAAGAAATGAAGTGAAAGAAATAAAACACATGAAGAAACAAAGAACGGGCTAAGATCAAGTAAGTACTTTGAAACTATCCTGCTTTTGGCATGCACTTAAGGAAAGACACAAAATTAATCTAAGATCAGGTAAGTACTTTTAAACTAGCCTGCTTTTGATGTACTTTCAAGAGAAAAATTTTAAAAACATAGAATATCTTAAGATCAAGTAAAGACTTCTAACTTAGCCTACTTTCAACATATTCAAAGGGAAAACATTTATGATAAACACAAAAAGTAGTCTAAGATCAGGTAAGTACTTTGAAACTAGCCTGCTTTCAACATACTCTTAAGGGAACTTTTCAAAGCAACTGCTGGAGAAGCAACTAGAGGACAGGGCTAACCATAAACTTTTGTAGCTCAACCTTTAATTAGCAAACTTATCAAGAACATTCAAAGATGAAATCTCAAGTTGTACTTAGGAAATATGGGCTAACCAACACCTCACTGGTTATACTCTATTCAATTACCTCCAAATTAAAAATCAACAGAAAACATGAAGGAGAAATATTTTTGGTGAGATTCAGGGTACTTCAGAAGTAAATTCTAATCTATATTTGTTTTTCTTTATCAGAGAAAAGTGGATAGAATGGAAACGAAGAGAATAACAATTTACATTGAGAAACACATCACCATTGACATAGACCAGGATCCCATAAATCAACAATTTGTATTTGATGTTCAAACCAGTTACAATATTCAAGTCCAATGGGCCTCTACAACTTCAAACTTCTCATCTCAGCTTATGTGTCTTCAATTACAAACAGAGTTACAACAGCTTCAAAAGCTATTTGCATGCAACAAAATATCCAGAGACCAACCCCTATAATGTCTTCTACAGAAGTATTTATAGAAGAAAGAGGATGTGGAGTGTAAGTGTTGAGATTGCAACAAGATGATGAGCTTAGTGAAAAGAGTCGCCTTCACTAAGTGGGCCCGCGGGCTATTTTTGGCGCAAGTCTATTTTTAGACTATGTCTATTTTTAGACATGTCGATCATATTCTATGAGTTGCAGGATGCTATTTGTGGATGGTTGGTCAAGTTGGAAAAAATAGATGGACTTATATTTTTAGACATATTTAATCTATTTTTAGATTGCCAATCTAAAATAGATATGTCGAATATTATTAGCTCTTAATAATATTTGACTATAAAACATTCTATTCTCTTGGAACACTTCTCAGCTTGCGTACGTATGTGGCACACAGAGTTGACAGAGGGAATTGTTGGCCCCCGAGGGTTAAGTGGAGCTATTGCATGGAGACTTCAGCTAGAACTCATGTGACAGAGTTTGGTGGAGTTATTGAGGTAGTTGGTGGAGTTGTGTTCAGTTTAACTCAGTTAGACACAGTTGAGCTAGTTGTATCTAGTCTAACTGATTGATACAATAGTGAGAGTGGTGTGAATTAATTAATAATTAATTCACTAATTATTAACTCATTAATCAACTGAAGAATACATCATTTAACTACAGTGCATGGAAAGTTTTAGTGGAGACCAGTGGAGAGGTAGGTGAAAGAGCAGGTTGACTATCAGTTGTGACTATAGTGTTGCATGAGTTTGCAACACACAGTGATTGGAGATGCCAATGAGGATTGCGTGAGCAAGGCTGGACCAATTAGAGTTCATTCAGAGCCAATTCTTCAGCAGGGATTGCGAAGTAGAGGCAGGCTATTGTTTGGTCAATTTAGTGTGTCCTAAATTGCTACATTAATTTATCAATCTGGGATTCGTAAGCTGATGAAGTGTGGTGCACTATATGTGCAAGATAACCTATCTCTTACTTTTTGGTCATTTTTGGATTTTTTATGAAATTCTGAAAAACAAGTATGGAGATAAATATTCAAGACAACAATGTCTTTCTAATGATTTTCCAAACTTCAAAAGAATTTTAAAAACACACAATGACAAAATTAATTCTTCAAAGAAAATGAAATTGCATCACTACTCTAGTCAAGCAAAAAATGAACTACTAATCATGAAACTCATTATCCTTGCTGTTGTTCAAACACAAAAGAAACTATGCTTAAAGAAATCCAAAAGTTGCAGCAAAGTAAATCTAAATCAAATTACATCAACTTATCTTCTGATCCCTCATCATTAGTCCAGCTATGATTTTCGGAGGTAACCATAAACAACTTGAGTAACCTGATATCTAACTTGAAGAAAGTAAACTAATATCAAACTACACATTCATAATTCAATCCCTCACCATCAGTCCAGCTGTGGCTTTCGGAGGTAACTGAAGATGTCATGAGCAATTTAATATGTCTAACTTGCAGAAAGTAAACTAATATCAAACTACACATTCATAATTCAATCCCTCACCATCAGTCCAGCTGTGGCTTTCGGAGGTAACTGAAAAAAGTCATATGACATTTAATATTTCTAACTTGCGAGAAAGTAAACTAATATCAAACTACACATTCATAATTCAATCCCATGTTAGTCCGATTATGACTTTCGGAGGTAATTGAAGATGTCATGAGCAATTTAATATATCTAACTCTAACTACTGAAACAAATGTGCAAGACTGAAATAAACAAAGCAGTACTAAAATTAAACAGAAGCTAAGAAAAGTAAATTAGCAGCAGAACAATATTAATTCCATGTCATTAGTCAAAAAGTTATGCAAATGCCCGGGCTGCCTATTTATAACCTGAAACAAGAACACTGATCAGTTAACAATAACATAAAACATGAAATATTATGGATAGAAGCAAGATGTAAAGCATGAAAGATTATAAACAGAAATGAAGCATATATACCATGAAAGATGCAATGTATAAACACGTGAATGAATTATGGAACAATGAGCTTAAAGAAATAAAATAACTATACAATAATAGAAAACCTCGGGCGTGTACGGGGGGCCCTCGGTGACCTTGCTTGTGACCTTCAAATACGAATTACGCTTGGAAACAGAGTCTTCTTATATATTAAAATGCAGTCATAACAGAGAGGTGATATTACGGCACAGTGGCAACGTAATTACATTACAGAGCTATCTAGAGGCTAATCTAATATGCGTATGCAAATGCGTTATTTATAACAAAGGTAATATAACTAATTCCCTAAAGTTTGTGCTAATGGAGACACGTAAATCATCATGTCCAGGGATCCAGCATCATGGCCGCAGTGAGGAGTAAATCTATGAGGAGTGGATGTTGGATTCGGCTTATGGAGCCGTGTACAGGTGTTGATGTGTCTCCCATAAGTTAGAAACGGTCATGAAAATCCTCACGTGATGAGAAACAGAGTCCTGTCACCGTGGGACTCTACGGTTGACTTCCACTTGGCCACCTTTGACCACAGCCTCCTTAAGTGAATTTGCTCGAGCCAATAGGACACGATCCATGTCCACATCATTTACGGCTTTTTTCCATGTGGGCATACATTTTGCAAGAACACACCAGCAACATGAGCTTTCACAAAATGGGTACACGGAAGGTTAAGTGGTTGTAGGAAAGTGGCAAGATTGTGACTAAGCAAACAAAAATCTAAATCCAAATAGCAGAGACACAAAAATATAGTTAAAAACTAATTTTAGGTATCTTTACAATTAATATACAATTATATTGACAACTTGGAAGGTTCAGGTGAATGAAAAAGGTCTAGAAAGGTGTATAGGAAAGATGCAGATTTGAGACTCAACATACCCCCACTGTGAAGGTGTTGCATGTCCTCATGCAACCAAAATTTTGATAATCCTTTTTTCAGTTCATATGCCTTGACACTTCAGCCAGTACATCCAATCCTCTCCTCCTCTTCCTTGGTGCTGCTAACATCCTGGGCTTCTTCATTAAGCATCTAAATTTGATATTAACCAGTGCTCTGCTTAACTTTTGGCATTTCTTTTTCAATTTCTTGTTCTTCTTCTGCCATATTCCCAGATGTAGCATGGTATTATCATGAATGATTTTGTCTAATTTTCTTTGTTCCTTCAATGTCTCATTTTCATTTTTAATGTGTCTATTTAAAAGCTCTAGCTCAAAGACTTCCTGTTTCAGTGATTGGACTAGATCATTTTGTGATATGTGAGGCTAAAAGGACGAAGTACTGGGACCTGTAGCTGCTTTTTCTAAAGATTCTATATAACCATATACTTCTTGCTGCTTGGGGTCTATATCAGGTGTCATTTTTATTGGGCTGTCCCCAAAATGCCGTGAAGGAGAGTTGTCTTCAAAATCTCGCTGAGAAGGGCTCACATCAACATCTAGCTGAGAATGGGATGGACTATGTTCAATGTCTGACTGAGAATGAAATGACCCAGGTTCACTAACTGACTGAGAGTGAGATGGACTATGGTCAGCTGGGGATTGTTCAGATGTTTCTTCTCCCAAATCGATAAAATGAGGTCCCTTCATTTGCGTTTTCCTCAACTTCCCCTTAAGCCTGGAACTTCTTCTCACACGTTGTGGACCACTGTCTTTTTGCTTTTGTTTTCCTTTCCCTTTCTTCTTGGCCATAGATGATTGTTCTTGAAGGTGAACTAGTCTCTCAGATAACACTTGATGATCTTCTTCGGAAGAAGGGGTTTGATGCATAGCCTCAATACTTTTTCTCTCTTTTGATGTTATTGGCTTTTTACCCTTGGTTTCTTTCTTCTTCCTTTTTGACAATCTCTCTTCCCTACTAGTTCTTTCAATTGTAGTAGTAGGAGTACTTTGAGTTTCATCATTTGTTATTTTTCTCCTACTCCTTCTTGATGTGCTACCTTCAGGAATTTCTTGAGGTTCTTCAAAGAAATTTCTGATCAAAAATTGTTCCCATGTATCCTTGTTCTCTTTTAACTGTTTTTCAATCAAAATTTTTACAAGACCATGGTGATATAGATGTGGTTCTACATCTCCTAAATGTTTCTGAACAGTCACGGACATCTTCTTCAAACTATTTAATAGAAAATATGGGAGATTGAGAGTTTGATTATCTAGAAAAATCATCAACAATCTGGTATGGTACATATACATGGACCCAAAACGGCCTTCACAGGTGATGAATTTTTGAACAACTAGCAGCAAAGTAGCCCATTCCTCTTTCATAGCATGAACAAGAATTCCTCTTTTAAAAATAGTTATGTCCATACCTGGGTTTTGTAAGATTATTCTCCAGGCTTCATCACTAATGCTTTTGTTCTTAAACCAACGTTCACCCTCTTGAGGAAGTTCTGTGGCAGTTGCTATAGATGCCTCATTCACCGTGAACTTAAGGTCTCCAATCTCTACCTCCAGGCCATTGAACGACCTTGCAAAAGCTTTTGTCACTTCTTTATGGTAGCCTCTAAACTTTTGGATAAACTGCAGCCACTTTGCCTTCTTCAATATATCCCTGACTTGCGGATATCCTTCCATGAATTTAGGTCCTTCTGGTTCTGCTCTCAACAATTTACCCATCTTTCTTTCTGCTTTTTAAAAAATTGTCTGCGTGAAGTGGTTCAATGAAAGTAGGACGGTTGAATGAACGGAAATGATCACGATGACTGCAGGTAGATATCAGAGAATGGATATACAGACTGTAACATAACAGAGAACGGAGCGGAACAGAGAAGGGTTACGTGAGCACGACGGAAATGTGGCTGTGAGATTAATAGAACAATAGGGAGAGTATAACACATCCGGCAGTGTTTGAAATTTGGTGGCTGCACAATAAATGTAAGAACGTTTAAACAACGGCTATGGATTTTATGCGGCTGAAAGAAGCCGTAGTCAAATCAACTACGTCTCATTGTCACAGGTGGAGTATCGGAGTTTGAGTAAAGATCGGAGGTTTAATTATGGGACCGTTTGAAAATGAATGTGGGAGGATCATATGGAGATCGTGAAAGGGTTACGGAGTTTTTCAATATAATCATTGCACATAATGGAGCTTATGGTTCATAAATATATAAAAATGTGTTTTCAATGCTATTTGAAATAAATTTTACTCATACCTTGGAATTCTTGCCTTTTTCCTTGGTCTTCAATTAGTTGCTCCTCATTGATATCTTGAATGCCCCATGTCTTCATAATTGGTCCTCACACCTGCATTTGATTTCATGGTTATGGAAATAACATCTGGCTGTACATTCTTTTGAAAACAGAGTGGTAGCTGCGGAATCTTCTTCTGGCTGTGGAAACTGGAGTCAGCTGCGGAAACAGATGTCAGCTACGGAAACTGACACAGCTATTATTTGGGTGAATGAACATGAACGGATGAAAAATGACTAGATGGAAATGGTTATGAAAAAGAATTTTATTGGTGAAATGGAATGAAATAGATAAAATGAAGTGGAATGGAGTGAAATGGAGTGAAATGAAGTGGAATGGGTGGTCACAAAACTTGTGAAATGAAAGAGAGATTTTTTTTTTTGGAAAATATAGGGTGTCAGGTGTTCCTGATTTTCACCCTACATTTTCTGTATAAGACTGCCAATCAGTGATTGGTTTTCAGGCTTATACAAAATATTTTTTTTTAATTTTTTCATTTTTAATTTTATTTTTAATTGAAAGAACAAAAGCTAGGCTCATGGAGAAGAAGAATTCTTCTGTACCAGCCTGATTGCAGAATTTTCTTGAAATATTTTGACAAATTCCTCTTTTGAGAGTGGCTTATGATAAACTTTCAATCTGTGGCCATTCACAATAAGAGGAGTTTGAAACTCATCAATGGTCTTGATTCTTACCGCTCCATTGCTAAAGATCTTGTCAATCTCATATGGCCCAAGCTAATGAGTCTGAAATTTTCCTTGAAAATCTTTAAACTTGGAATCAAATAACAATGCCCAATCTCCTTCTTGAAACTTCTTCTCTTTGATGTACTTGTCATGCCATTTAGCTCTTTTATATTGAACTAGATCAGTTCTTAAAATTTCCTCTTGTCTGATCTCATCTAGCTCATTTAATTGCTCCATTCTATGCTTTTGGGCTTCTGATAAATTCATCCCCAATTGAACTGCTATCTTGAAGGTCTTGACTTGGAACTCAATGGGGAGCAAGACTTCTTTCCCATAAACAAGTTCATAGGGAGAATGTCCTGTTGTATTTCTCCATGTAGTTCCGTAGGCCCACAAGGCTTCAGGAAGCCTTTCTGCCCAATCTCTTCTATGTAGATGAACAGTTTTGGTGATGATACTTTCAAGAACTTTGTTTGTAGACTCCACTTGACCATTTTCTTGCGGATGGTAAGGAGTAGATCTTCCGTGCTTGATTTTGTATTCTTCCATCAACTTCTCCACCAAGTTGGATGTGAATTGGCTTCCCTGATCTGTCACAATTTCTCTTGGAACACCAAAGAGAGTAAAAATATCCTCATAAAGAAAATTAACAACTGAATTTTCAGTAGCAGACACTAATGCTTTGGCTTCTACCCATTTAGTAACATAATCAATACAAACCAATATATACTTCTTTTGCTTAGATGGTGGATTAATAGGTCCAATGAAATCTAAAGCCCATTTTTCAAAGGGTTCAATGAGTACATGTGGTTGCAATGGCATTTCATTTGAAAGGGTAGGTTTCCCTACTCTTTGGCAGCTGTCACACCTTTTGACATATTGTTTTGCATCTTTGAAGAGGGAAGGCCAATAATATCCTAAAGAGAGGATTTTATAGGCTGTCCTTTTGTCTGCAAAGTGTCCGCCGCATGGTTCATCATGACATGCCTTAAGAATATCAAGCATTTCATCCTCCCTAACACATCTTCTGATCACAAGATCTGGCCCTGTTTTAAACAATTCGTTAGAAATCCATGAATATTTTGAACTCTCCTGAATAATTTTTCGTTTTTCACTTGGAAATAAATGTGAAGGCAGTTTCCCTGTAACCAAATAGTTAGCAATATTTGCATACCAAGGAGTCTTAATAGTTACTGCAAACAAGTATTCATCAGAAAACTTATCCTCTACAGGAGAATCTTCTTTAGTATTCTGAATCCTAGACAAGAAATCAGCGATTGTATTTTGTTTTCTTGGTCTATCCAACACAGTAATATTGAATTCTTGCAAAAGTAAGAGCCATCTTGTCACTCTGCCATTAGTAACAGGTTTTTTCATTAAATATCTAATTGCAGAATGGTCAGTATGAATAAAAGTTTCATAGCCTGTTATGTAATTTCTAAACTTATTAATTGTATGAACAACAGCTAAAAACTCTTTTTCAGTCACAGTATAGTTCAACTCTGTGGGAGTCAAATTTTTACTGGTATAATAAATGGCATAAGGAACTAAATATTTTTGACCCAACACAGCTCCTAGAGCTGTATCTGAAGCATCCGTAGAAATATGAAAAGGGAGTTTCCAATTTGGTCCTCTCAAGATAGGTGCTTCAGATATTCTTGTTTTCAAAGTTTCAAAAGCTGATTGACAATCAGGATCCCATTTGAATTCACAATCTTTTGTAAGAAATTTGAAGAGTGGAGATGCTATTTTAGTGAAGTTTTCTATAAATCTTCTATAGTAACCAGTCAATCCTAGAAAACTTCTAACATCTCTTTGACAATTTGGAATAGGTAACTTGGAGATGACTTCAACTTTTGATCTATCAACCTTAATCCCATCTCCTAAAATATGATGCCCCAAAACAATCCCTTCAGTAAACATCATAAAGCATTTTTCATGGCTTAATGAAAGGTTTGTTTCTTTACATCTTATAAGAACTTTTTCCAAATTTTCTAATGCCTCTTCAAATGAATTACCATAAACCGTAAAATCATCCATATAAACCTCTACACAATCATGGATTAGATCAGAAAAAATTCCTAGTACTGCTCTTTGGAATGTTGCTGGTGCATTACATAACCCAAAAGGAAGCACTCGGTAGGCAAAAGTTCCCCATGGACAAGTAAATGTGGTCTTATCTTGATCTTCAGGTGCTACCCGAATTTGATTATAGCCACTAAAACCATCCAAAAATGAAAAGTACTTTTTACCTGCTAATGTATCTAATACCTGATCAATAAAAGGCAAAGGAAAGTGATCCTTCAAAGTTGCTTTGTTCAATTCCCCGTAATCAATGCATACCCTCCATTTACCATTCTTTTTAGGTACTATAACCAAAGGAGAAACCCATCGGCTATCTGAAATTGGATAAATGAAGTTTACATTGAGTAGTTTTTGGAGCTCTTCTTTCACTATCTCCCCAAGATTTGGATTCATCCCTCTTTGAGGTTGTCTGATTGGTCTACTGTTTTCCTCAATATAGATATGATGGATGCAAGTCTTAGGATCAATACCTTTCATGTCAGTATACTCCCATGCAAATGCAGTAGAATGTTTTTGCAAGATTTTGATTAATTCTTTTTGTTGTGACTTTTCCAAATGTTTGTTGATTTCAATGTTTTTCCTGGAAAAATCTCAATGGTAGAACTACCTAACTCTTCCATAGAGTAAAGAGACATTTGTCTTGATGATAAATATTCTATGTCAGATTCCAACTGAAATTGTGTGGGGTCATATTCTGAAGATATCTCAAAATTTTCTAATGTGTTCATAATTTGACTATCCTCACTAATTTCAGAAATGGTAAAGACAGGTTGTATAGTGTTCTCATCATCGACCCATTCATTGTCTCCTATTTCTGTGATTGCTCTTGCTGGAGGATACAAATTGAATTTCTTTGTCGAATTACCGTTAGAAATGTACATGTCCCCAGATCTACAACTAATAAAAGCATCAGCTGTGGCCAGCCAAGGTCTTCCTAAGATAAGTGGATGTCCTCCTAGATTACTTTTGGGAGTCAAAATCATAAAGTCTACTGGATATTCCCAAGAATCTAAGGAGACTGAAATATCTTCTAATACACCATCTCGTTTAATAACCGATCGATCTGCAAGTTGCAATAAAGTAGGTGTAAAAAGAAGGTTAGGAAGTTTTAACTGTTCCATAGTCTGTCTACTCATAATGTTAATAGCAGCCCCTAAGTCAATCAATGTGTTTGGAATTTCTATCCCATTTATATGTGTCTTGACAATTGGACTTCCTGGATCTACATACTTCTTCATGGTAATTTTTCCCATCATAATATCTGCAATTTTTCCTACCAGGTGGATTCTTCTTGTGTCTTTTAGTTTCCTTCCTAGTATTTTGAAACTCAACTCCTTTATTGTTTTTACTAGAATAGGAATCTCTCGAATGGCTTGTAGCAAGGGAATCTTGATACAAACATTCTTCAATTCATCTAGAAAATCATAGTTAGGCAACAAGATTTGTTTTTCCACCCCCTTGTCAATTTGTAGTCTTTCAGGAAAAGGAGGTGTGGATGAAGATGCAGGTTGCTCAACTATAGGAGTTGTGGGTGTTAACTTTTCTTTCTCTTTTTGAATATTTGAGTTTTGAAGAGATACTTCTTCAGAACCCTTATTGGCTTCAAGAGAGTCCTCCTCAGAGGTATCCTGTTCTAGGTCATCTATAGAAGGTTTTTCTAAAAATCTACCAGATCTGAGTTGTACATCATTGAGAGGAACAATCATATAGGTAGGAAATTGTTGTCCTTCTATCATGTAAGTATTCTGAGGATTTTTATTGTTAGGATTTGGCAATGGTTGAGCTAGAAGTTGATTTGTCTTTTGTTGGTATGGGAGCATGAGTTGAGGATTTGGATTTTGTTGAGAAGGTTGTTGTTGTGGAAATGGCAATGAAAGTTGTGGATTTGGGTTTGGAAGTTGTGGAGCTTCTTGATTTTGAAAAGATGGAGGACATTGATAAAATTGAGCAAATCTCCCATAAGGATTTTGCATCCCTTGTACCCATAGCTGATATGTATTTTGATGTTGGGGCCAAGGTTGTTGCCAAGGATTCCAATTTGTTGGGGTTTGAAGATTCATAGGGTTTTTAAACCCTTGAGTTTGTTGTCCCTGCCAAGGTCTTCTTGTAACAAAACAGAGAGATTCTACTGAATTTGGGTCTTCTTGAAAAAAAGCTTTGAGTCCAGGAATTGAAGGACAATCCTTGATCTCATGATTCTCTGAGCAAATCATACATGTTTATACAACTTTTTCATCCAAGGGACATTCCCTTAAAGCATGTTTCTTCCTACATTTCGGACAAAAGATGGCTAAATCATCTATTTATGCTTTCTGTTTGTTTTGGATTTTAAGGGTGTCTAGTTGTTCACTAAGGCTCCCTAAGATATCAGTTTTGAATTCGTCAAGCATATTACCAATCTCTGCCCTACTTACTGATCCAGTTGCAAATTTGTTAGCCCTAATAAGAGAAGGATCCCTAGGCCCTTTTCCTGTTTTAGATTTTCCTCTTGAGAGATGGACACATAGTTCTGTTATGTCACGAAGTGGAAGTTGAGAAATGTCTCCTTTCCCCATCATGTTTAAAATATCTATCCATTCATCTCTAATGGCTTTTAATATGAGGGCTTTCAAGGTTTCATCATCTAAGTTTCTCATCTTTGCTTTTTTCAAGTTGTATTGAAATCTTTCAAGTAAATCTTCCAAATTTTCATCTTCTTTTTGCATCATTTTGAATACCTCATCCTTGTGATTGGTGGGCATACAATAGTCCAAGTATCTATCCAAAAATGTTTGTTTCATATCATTCCAAGTCATAATAGATTGAGTGGCTAATCCCATGAACCATTTCAAAGCAACTCCCTTCAATGTTGAAGGAAACAGTTTGAGTTTTTGAGAGTCTTCCATATAGTCATAAGTTCGGCACACAACTTCAAACTCAAACAGAAATGTTTCAGGATCCTCACTTCGCAATCCATAAAAGCTAGGGAGGACAGATGGTGAGATATTTTTCATCGTTGTATGAGTTTCCTCATCAACTATATGGAATCCAAACAAGTTGTATCCTTCCCTATTTCTTCCATTATTTCCTTCACCATTGTTGTCTCCATTGTTTCCTCCTCCTCTACCTCTACCTCTACCTCCAAATCCATCTATTATTTCCTCTGCCATGATAGTTTCTTTAGAGTCCTTAAAGTCCTCTGGTTCTTCTATCAAGGGAGGATGAGAGAGAGTCTCTTCCTTCTCTAAATGAGATTTAGTAGGTGGTATAGGAGAATCCTCTAATTCAGCTGTTCCTTGAATTCCAAAAATCTTAAGGCTAGGGGTAGATGGTGGTGATTCTTGTCTATGCCTTGAAGAAGATGGAGTTGTGAAAATCGAACTCTTGGCTTTAGCTATAAACCTTCCCCTAGAATCTCTTGCTCTATGCATGTCATTTTTTATTTTTTATTTTTTTAAAGTAGGGATAATAATTCTCTTTCTAATCTTCCAGGTCACACTAGGTGCAAGAAGAGAGCATACTTAAGAAATTACTAAACCAATAATTCTCTTTTCTGATCCTCCAGATCACACTAGGTGCAAGAGGAGAGCATACTTCAAGAAATTATCAAGTTTTCCCTTCTTTTATTATTTTGTTTTTTTTTTTTTAAGAAATTGGCTACTTAGTTACACTTCCTCGGCAACAGCGCCAAAATGTTTGGTCAATTTAGTGTGTCCTAAATTGCTACATTAATTTATCAATCCAGTATTCGTAAGCTGATGAAGTGTGGCGCACTATATGTGCAAGATAACCTATCTCTTACTTTTTCGTCGTTTTTGGATTTTTTATGAAATTCTGAAAAACAAGTATGGAGATAAATATTCAAGACAACAATGTCTTTCTAATGATTTTCCAGACTTCAAAAGAATTTTAAAAACACATAATGACAAAAGTAATTCTTCAAAGAAAATGAAATTGCATCACTACTCTAGTCAAACAAACAATGAACTACTGATCATGAAACTCATTATCCTTGTTGCTGTTCAAACACAAAAGAAACTATGCTTAAATAAATCCAAAAGTTGCAACAAAGTAAATCTAAATCAAATTACATCAACTTATCTTCTGATCCCTCACCATTATTCCAGCTATGGTTTTCAGAGGTAACCATAAACAACTTGAGTAACCTGATATCTAACTTGCAGAAAGTAAACTAATATCAAACTACACATTCATAATTCAATCCCTCGCCATCAGTCCAGCTATGGCTTTCGGAGGTAACTGAAAATGTCATGAGCAATTTAATATTTCTAACTTGCAGAAAGTAAACTAATATCAAACTACACATTCATAATTCAATCCCTCGCCATTATTCCAGTTATGGCTTTCAGAGGTAACTGAAAATGTCATGAGCAATTTAATATTTCTAACTTGCAGAAAGTAAAGTAATATCAAACTACACATTCATAATTCAATCCCTCGCCATTAGTCCAGCTATGGCTTTCGGAGGTAACTGAAGATGTCATGAGAAATTTAATATATCTAAATCTAACTACTGAAGCAAATGAGCAAGACTGAAATAAACAAAGCAGTACTGAAATTAAACAAAAACTAAGAAAAGTAAATTAGTAGCAGAACAATATTAATTCCATGTCATTAGTCAAAAAGTTATGCAAATGCCCGGGCTGCCTATTTGTAATCTGAAACAGGAACACTGATTAGTTAACAACAACATAGAACATGAAATATTATGGACAGAAGTAAGATGTAAAGCATGAAATATTATAAACAGAGATGAAGCATAAATACCATGAAAGATGTAATGTATAAACACCTAAATGACTTATGGCACAATGAGCTTAAAGAAATAAAACAAGAACTATAAAATAATGCACAAAACCTCAGCGTGTGCAGGGGCCCTCTGCACCAGCCTTGGCAACAGCCTTCAAATACGAATTACGCTTGGAAACAGAGTCTTCTTATATATTAAAATGCAGTCATAACAGAGAGGTGATATTACGGCACAGTGGCAACGTAATTACATTACATAGCTATCTGGAGGCTAATCTAATATGCGTATGCAAACACGTTATTTATAACAAAGGTAATATAACTAATTCCCTAAAGTTTGTGCTGATGGAGACACGTAAATCATCACGTCCAGGGATCCAGCATCATGGCCGCAGTGAGGAGTAAATCTATGAGGAGTGGATGTTGGATTCGTCTTATGGAGCCATGTACAGGTGTTGATGTGTCTCCCGTAAGTTAGAAACGGTCATGCAAATCCTCTCGTGATGAGAAACAGAGTCCTGTCACCGTGGGACTCTACGGTTGACTTCCACTTCGCCACCTTTGACCACAGCCTCCTTAAGTGAATTTTCTCGAGTCAATAGGACACGATCCATGTCCACATCATTTCAGACTTGCCCATGTGGCTCATTTTACCTGAAGACACCTGTAACATAGAATTTCAAAAAATGGCTGCGGAAAGTTGCAGCAGCTGCGGAAAGTGGCAAGATTCCGCAGCTAAATGAGCAAAAATCTAAATCAAATAGCAGACACAAAAATATAGTTAAAAACCATTTTAGATGCTCTTTTGCAATTAATATACAATGATATTGACAACTTGGAAGGTTCAGGTGAATGAAAAAGGTCTAGGAAGATGTATAAGAAAGATGCAGATTTGAGACTCAACAGCTAGCAGGTGGAAAAGATCGGTGCATGGATTTGCTAGATCGGGCCTGATTAGTGTGTAGCGATTGTATTGTACTGAGAGCTTGATATGATCAGCATTGTATGAGGATTGTTACATGATCTCTATGACATATATTATATACAGATAGTTGGGGTTTTTAGCTTCAGGATTTCCTGTTAAAACACTGTGTTCATATGTGTGAATTTTTATGGTTTCAATGTGTGCATGCAATTGATTTAATTTTCGCAAGTAATGATCAATAGTAGAAGATATTTTGTATTATGCATGATGTAAAATAGTGTGTGATCAGGAGAATATTGGATGTATAACACATTAGTTATATAATTTCTACATGGTATCGAAGCGATATTGATCATTGGAGCAATTGCAAAGCATTGAAGCGGTTGAGTTTTGTGCTGGTGGAAGTCGAATTTGCAGCAGTGTTTTCTTGGTGTCGAAGTTGAGATGTCTTTCAACAGATTGCGATTGGAGTATGCCCTTGAGGGAATCTCGAATTATATTGCATGGAAGGATAGGATGGAGGCGGTGCTGGAGGATAATGGGTTGAAGGAGTTCATAGATGTAGAAATTCCAAAACCCGCTTCTAGCGATGTTGCCACACTTGACACATGGCAAAAGAAGACAACAAAATGTCGAAGGATTTTGTTGGAAGGTGTTAAGGATCACATAGTTTCCAGCCTTCATGGTAAAGCTTATCCATTCTTGATGTGGAAATCTTTGACAGACTTGTTCCAAAGCAAGAGCGACTAGAGGAAGTTTGCGCTCAAGGATAAGCTCAGGAAAATAAAAATGGAGAAAGGCGACAGTATACCCAAGTACCTCACGAAGTTTGTCCAGTGCAGGGATGAGCTGGGAAGCGTGGGGGTTATTGTAGATGAAGAGGAATTGGTGTGCTTGGCTCTCCTTGGGCTTCCGAAGAGTTGGCATTCTTATGAGGACTCTGTCAATGGTCGAGAGAAACTGCCAGGATGGGAGTGACTCTGGTCAGATCTTGTGCAGGAGGAGATAAGGTGGAGTACCAAGGACGGATCTTCATCGAAGAATGAAGATGGAGAAAATTGTGCTTTGGCTGCCAAAGCAAGGAAGGGGAAGGGCAAGAAAAATACTTCTCAATCCGGTGCGAAAGGCAAGAAGCAGGACATGTCCAAGGTGAAGTGCTTTCACTGTCACCAACAAGGACATTATGCCACTAATTTTCCACAGAAGAAGAAAAATAAGCAGGCTGCTGGATTTGCAGTTGGAGAGGCCTTAGCCTCACAGTTTGAGCTGGATTTTTCACTGATCACATGCTTGGTCTCAAGTTTGATGGGTTCAGTGTGGTTTCTTGACAGTGGTGCATCTTTCCATATGACTGGAGACAAATATTTGTTTACTGATCTGGATGAGAAGGATCTTGGAGTGCACATCAAGATGGGCGATGATGGTAGATACAATGTGACTGGTATCAGGACCATTTTCTTTGAGAGGGAGTCTAGCAAACCTTTCATCTTGAAGGATGTCATGCATGTTCTAGGATTGAAGAAGAATCTAATCTCTGTGGCGATGTTGGAAGACAAGGGATATGATTTTGTCTTTAGCGAGGGAAAGGCTTTCCTGCGCAGTAAGGCAACTGGTGAAACCTAGAGGATAGGGGTTCGAGTTAAGAACCTTTATCAGTTGCAGGTAAATGGCTACGCAGTAATGGTAAGCAAGGTAGAAGGAGTGGTGAGCCAGGATGAGGGCGAGCTATGGCACAGGTGATTGGGAGATCTTCACCATGGTGTTTTGAAAATTTTGCAGCAGATTTCTACTGGGCTTCCCAAAGGTACACTTGCGCAGTCAAATCAGTGCAAGGGATGTACTTTGGGAAATTTTGTGAAAGTCACCTTTCACGAGAAGGATAGTCGTGCCACAACGATCCTTGAGAGAATTCACACAGACGTGTGTGGACCTTTCTCAGTAGCTTCGACAACAAAGCACAGGTATTATGTGATCTTTGTTGATGACTTTTCTCGGAAGTGCTGGATCTTCTTCATGCAGAAGAAGAGCGAGACATTCTAAAAGTTCTGTGAGTTCAAGGCACTAGTTGAGAAGGAGTCGGGGAAGCAGGTGAAGGCTCTTAGGAGTGACAATGGTGGTGAATTCATCTCTGGCGAATTCAAGGACTTTTACAGTGCAGAAGGAATTCGAAGAGAGCTCATAGCGCCTCATAACCCACAGCAGAATGGGGTCGCAGAGCGAAAGAACAGAACAATCATGGGTGCTGCACGGGCGATGTTGCATGATCAGGGCCTTCCCATACACTTGTGGGTTCAAGCATGCAACAATATGGTTTATGTGCAAAACCGTTGTCCTCATAGCATACTTGGCATGAGTACAATCGAGGAGGCGTTTTCTGGTAAGAAGCCTGATATTTCTCATTTGAAGATTTTTGGCTCACCTGTTTACATTCATGTGACGAAGGATGCCAGGAAGAAGCTGGAGCCGACCGCAGAGGTTGGGATATTTGTGCAGTACACAAAAAGATCCCACAACTATCGTGTGTATTTTCTAGACAGTCGGAAGGTTGTTGTGCGACGGGATATCAAATTTCATGAGGAGAAATCCATGAAGTGTTCGCTTGAGAGGGAGCCACACTTGCATGCAGATGAGGAGCTATTAGTTCCTAAGGATGAGCCTTAGGATGTGGATCAGCCACAAGAGGACGTTCATGGAGTGGAAGAAACCACTCATGCAGTGCCAACCATCAGAGGGCGGAAGCGCACTATAGAAGCTGAGCCACTGAATCTTGATGCAGAGAAGATTGTAGGAGCACCTACATCACAGTGCAGACAAAGACAGTCACCTGACCGATATACTAGATACATGGCTCTGATGAGCAAGTGTATCATGACAGAACCATCGTCTTTTGAGGAAGCTATGGAGGACCCTGCATGGGTAGATGCCATGGTGGAAGAGTATGATTCGATTGTCAGAAATAGTGCATGGGAGATTGTCCCAAGGCCGGAAGGGAAATCAGTGGTAGGTTCGAGATGGATCTACAAATTGAAGCAAGCAGTTGACAGAGCGTCGAGAAGTACAAGGCAAGATTTGTTGCCTGGGGCTTCTTACAGATTGAGGGGATCGACTATGATGAAACCTTTGCACCTGTCGCAAGGTATTCTTCCATACGGAGTATCCTAGCTCTCTCAGCGCAGATGGGATGGAACATTCATCAGATGGATGTGAAGACTGCGTTCCTCAACGGAGTCATTGAGGAGGAGGTGTACATAGAGCAGCCCAAAGGTTTCGAGATCTTTAGTAGCGAGTCACATGTGTGCAGGCTCAAAAGAGTGTTGTATGGGTTGAAACAAGCACCTCATGCTTGGTACACACGGATAGATAGTTATTTCACTAGTATTGGATTCAACAAGAGTGAGGCGGATCCGAACCTATACGAGATTGTGGTGGAGGGTAAGTTTTTGATCATTGTACTTTATGTAGATGATTTGATTTTGACGGGTGATGAACAGTTGATGCTCTCATGCAAGGTTGATCTTGCAAAATATTTCGAGATGAAGGACTTGGGCCTCCTTCATTGTTTCCTAGGATTGGAAATTTGGCAGCGCAGTAATGGATTGTTTGTGTCTCAAGGCAAGTATGCCCAAGAGATACTGGAGAAGTTCAACATGCATGGCTGCAAGCCTATCGACACTCCTCTTCCTGGTGGTTGGAGGAAAGAGGATGCTACATCGGTAGAGGTAGTGGATGCCACTGTTTTTCGACAGTTGGTGGGGTCGCTTATGTATCTAGTCAATACATGACCTGACATATGCTATGCTGTTAACCAGGTTTCACAAGCTATGGTTAAGCCTACCAAGCTCTTTTGGAAGGCAGGCAAGCATGTATTGAGATATCTCAGAGACACATTGGGATATGGATTATGGTACAGACAGTCGGATGAGGTGAAGCTGCATGGCTTCATGGATTTAGATTGGGTAGGGAGCCCAACAGACAAAAAGAGCACATCTAGAGGGATTTTCAGTATCGGGTCGACAGCAGTTTCTTGGTACAGTAGGAAGTAGAGATCCGTGGCACTCAGTTCAGTGGAGGCCGAGTACATGGCAGCAAGTTTGGCTACATGCAAGGATATATGGATGAGGAAGATCCTGGTTGGGTTGTTCGGTTCACACTTAGATCCTACTGTGATATATTGTGATAATCAGAGTTGCATCAAACTCTCGGTTAATCCAGTATTTCATGATAGATCTGAACACATTGATATCTGGTATCATCATATCATAGATTGTGTGGTATCATCATATCATAGATTGTGTGCAGCGGAAGATCATGTTACTTTCTTACATTGCTACGAGGATCGTGATGCCGATATTCGACGGCTGTGCTCAGAGCAAATTCGAATACCATAGAGGCGGATCGGGGTGAAGGGAACTTTTGCATTTTTACAGAAAGTGTTGAGATTGCAACAAGATGATGAGCTTAGTGAAAAGAGTCGCCTTCACTAAGTGGGCCTGCAGGCTATTTTTGGCGCAAGTCTATTTTTAGACTATGTCTATTTGTAGACATGTCGATCATATTCTATGAGTTGCAGGATGCTATTTGTGGATGGTTGGTCAAGTTGGAAAAAATAGATGGACTTCTATTTTTGGATATATTGGGTGGAATATATTTTTAGATTTCCAGTCTAAAAATAGATATGTCAAATATTATTAGCTCTTAATAATATTTGGACTATAAACATTATCTTATTCTCTTGGAGCACTTCAGTTAAGTGCACAGATGTGGCACAGGAGCTGATAAAAGGAATTACGCTATTCCTAAGGGTTAAATGGAGCTATTTCATGGAGACTTCAGTTAGAACTCATGTGACAGAGTTTGGTGGAGTTATTGAGGTAGTTGGTGGAGTTTTGTTCAGTTTAACTCAAATAGACACAGTTGAGCTAGTTGTATCTAGTCTAACTGATTGATACACTAGGGAGAGTGGTGTGAATTAATTAATAATTAATTCACTAATTATTAACTCATTAATCCACTGAAGAATACATCAGTTAACTACAGTGCATGAACAGTTTCAGTGGAGACCAGTGGAGAGGTAGGTGAAAGAGCAGGTTGACTATCAGTTGTGACTATAGTGTTGCATGAGTTTGCAACACACAGTGATTGGAGATGCCAATGAGGATTGCCTAAGAAAGGCTGGACCAATTCGAGTTCATTCAGAGCCAATTCTTCAGTAGGGATTGCACAGTAGAGGCAAGCTAGCAGGTGGCAAAGATCGGTGCATGGATTTGCTAGATCGGGCCTGATTAGTGTGTAGCGATTGTATTGTACTAAGAGCTTGATATGATCAGCTTTGTATGAGGATTGTTACATGATCTCTATGACATATATTATATACAGATAGTTGGGGTTTTTAGCTTCAGGATTTCCTGTTCAAACACTGTGTTCATATGTGTGAATTTTTATGGTTTCAATGTGTGCATGCAATTGATTTAATTTCTGCAAGTAATGATCAATAGTAGAAGAGATTTTGTATTATGCATGAAGTCAAATAGTGTGTGATCAGGAGAATCTTGGATGTATAACGCATTATTTATATAATTTCTACTGTAAGAGGGGTTCATTTGTTCAATTAATACAGAGTAATGGTGTATTGACCTTTGGGAGGCCAAAGGGAGAATATTTCGAGTGCTCATCTCTGTTTTAATGATTTTACATTAAATTTCATCAACCTTAGCTACTATTGTTGACTTTGGGGGTTTTGGTAGGCTGATCATAAAGTCTAAGTTGTCTTTGGAAAAAGATCTCTGATTGGTCATTCATTGTGTATTCTTTTGCGGAGATGAATCTGCAGGTGTCATTTGAGGATTAATAGCCTTGATGAGATGGCATCCGGAGGCTCTTTTGTTGATCTGTCTTCTCTTGTGGCTTTAAGCATTGGTCTGCCTTTAATTTGTGCTTCATCTTTATCCATCGGGTTAAGCTCTTTTATCCTCAGTCTTTATGTATTAACTCTTTAAATTTATAGGCTCATTGATACTCCTTAATCCTTCATCACTACGCTTGCTAGTGTACATGTGTATGGGTACGCTGTGGGTTTGCTTGTATGACCAGTGCTCTACAGCGCCGATAAAATCATCCAATTAACCTTGGAAACCTTTGATCTACGTAATTCAGGCTTCAGAGGTAATGGTCTTTGGCTGTGCTCCTTATTTAACCATGAGAAGTTTGTTGGCTTCTAAAATTGTTATATAAAAACCTGCAAAAACCATAAAAATTGTTATAGAAATCTACGATGGGGGTTTGATTGCTTCGGAAGCTGACGGAACGGAGGAGCGATATAGAGGGGGTGATTATGTAGGCGGAGGAGGCTTATGGAGAAAAACAGGCGAGAATCCAGTTCAAACAACATTTGGCGCAACTTTGGACAAAAGTGGTTTTCGAAATACCACGAGTGGTTATCACACGACCCTCGGGCGGTAAATGGTTTTGCCCGGAGGCAATGCAATTCCATTCATCGTTCACCACGTGGCTTTTTCGATACCGCTGGTATCACATTATTTTGAAGTGTTAAACCTCGGGCGCAAGAATTTTGCGATATGCATCGTCAACCGTTGGATCGGAGGCTCCAGATCCAACGATGCAGAATGAGTGTGATGAAAAAGTTGCATGATAAGTCATTTGAGCGGAGGTTGGGTGTCATAGTAAGATTGGGCGGGTGTTTGTATATGGTGGATGGTAGACCCTGGTGAAGTTGGGTCATTGGGTTAGATGAGGATCGTTAGGTCAAATGGATCGATGGATAGGATTCATTCACAAGGTTGAATAAATAGCAAGATTTGGGCAGAAGGAGAGGGCTTAGCGCTAAGCGCGAAACTGGGGCATATGGAGAGATGAGTGACCAGGAGCAGTGGTGAAGGAGCTCAGTTTTAAAAGCGCTTGTTTATAGCACTAAGATTCTATGGAGAGCAGAGGTTGAGGGCTAAGCCAAAAGGAGCTTAAGCCCTATTTGTTTGAAGAATGGGTTTTTAGCCTAAAAAGTTGGGTTTTTAGGCTTTTTAGGGATTCCGATAGGAGGGAAAGGGGGTTTTCAAAACTGATAAAGGAAATTTATTATATTTGGAGGGGAAAATGAAGGGTAAAAGGGGATTTTCAGAGGTAGATGGAGGATAAAAGGGTCAAAGTGAGTGAATGAAATGATGAAAGAGGAGGTTACTTAGGGAGCAATCTTGCAGGGGGCAGTAGTTTTAACTTGGTTTATTTATAATGAAACAGTAGTGAAGATTACTAGCAAAGTTCAAACAACACAAGAAGACTTCAAGAATAAGCAGTTTTTCATGAAAACAATCTCTTGAAGGCTTAGGAATTATTCTTAGCCATCATTTGCTCAATCAAAAATTTAATGATGGCTAACAGTGGCTCCACTTGGGGATGGCAGCTCCTTGGAGGTGTCAAGAATCTTCAGAATTTTTATTTCTAGGTTGTAGACCTGTGCCTTTATCCATTTGACAACCTTTTTCTTATTTGATCATGCAACTTTGAAAATTATCAATATTTATATCAAACAGAGTTATTTCCAAAACAACTACCTACACAGTCTACTTCCTAACATTTTTTCTTCAGCAGGTGCATTTGGGCTTGTAGGCCTTGAATATCAACATTTTATTCTTTTGAAAACAGGAAAAACTAATCTAAGTCTACCCTTATTTCTTCCATGAGTTCAGATTAGGCTGTTGAACTCATACATTCTCTACCTAAGCTACTATTTGCCGAGATTAGATTGTCTGGCAAATTTTATTCTCTATCTTCTAAAACAAAAATTGAGAATGCAGCCAAATCAGGCTTAAGCAGTCTGATTTGCCAAGGTGTATATGGCTATATGTACAAGCTGCACACAGACTTTATTTGCTGAAATTTTAAAACAAAACTATGAAGGTTTGAAATCTGAAAATTAAAACATCCTTCATCCTTTTTGCAGCTCTGGTTTTGATCTTTTTGAGTTGTTGTTTTCTTCCTTTGGTTCAGATTTTGAGCATATTATAACCAATATTTCATGAATCTTATAGTTTCATATTTTCAGTTTGTTTGAACCATTGTTTTATATCCTAATCTAACCTACTGATAAGCCAATATTAAAAATTTTGGCAAATCTTCTTTACTAACCTATCAGCAGGAAAATTAAAATCTATCTTAGTCATGATTAGGTTGTATGACTAAAATAGCAAAGTTTTGTTTTGGTAGTGGCATTTAAGCTTGCACACTTTCGGATTTTCTCTTTTTGGTATGGGGTTGTACCTTTCTTGTTTTATTTCTGCCCTCTTTTTCCTTTTCTATTGTTTTTGTCTTTTTTCTTTCTTCAAATTGAAAAACAGTGTTATATACAATGGATAAAAAGCCTTGAAAGTAAAATGTCAGTCAACAAAAATAATGTTTGAGAACTCTGCCATTAACAGGACCTCCAAAGTATTCAGCTCCATCCAATTCTTGCAAAAAAAATGCATTGTTTCCAATAGTAGATTGGATAAGATAAGGCCCCTACCATAAGTTATCAAATTTTCCATGTTTTCCCTTATCTTCTCTTCTTGAATCCCACTTCAAAACTTTATCACCAATATTGAAATCACTTGCCTTAGTTCTTTTGTCAAACAGCTTCTTGATGTTTTCTTGTAGTTGTTGTGCTCTAACGTATACTTCCTCTTTGGTTTGTTGTAAATGTATAGTTTGGTTTATTCTTCTTGTTACATCATCATCTTTAGACTGTATTTCTTGGATCAGCTTCATGACTGGCACCCCTAAACTAGTTGGGAACACTGCATCAGTTCCATAAACTAGCTGGTAGAGAGACATTCCAATTGACTTTTTCACTATCAACCTGTCTTCCTATAAAGCATGTACTAGCTTATTGTGCCATGATTTTTTTTTATCTTCTAGCAACTTCTTGATAATGTTTATCATAATTTTATTTGATGATTCTACAAGCCCATTACCTTGAGGGTAATAAGCTATGGAATGACCCAATATGATCTGATACTTATGACATAATTCTACCATCTTCTTAGACCCAAATGCAGCAGCATTATCAGTTATGATCTTTTTAGGACAGCCAAATCTGGAAAGTATATGGTTTTCAAGGAATGAAATGATCACTGAATCGGTGGCATTCCTAGAGGGGATGACTTCTATCCATTTGGTAAAATAGTCTGTTGCTGTGAGGATCCATATATGTTGGGCAGATGAGGGAGGATGGATTTCCCTAATGAAGTATAGACCCCACTATTGAAAGGGAGCTTCAACAGTGATTGGTTGCAGAGGTAAGGGAAGCAGTTTTCTTTTTCCTTCAAAAATTTGGCATTTGTGACAGAAAATAATCATCTTATGGACATCTTGAAAGAGAGTGGGCCAATAATAACCAGCTCTAAGGATTTTTTTGGCAGTTGATTTCCAATAGAGGTGGCCTCCACATTCTTCTTCATGAAACTCGTGCTTGATCTTATCTGCATCATTCTCAAGAAAAAATTTAAGCAATAACTCACTAGCATTTTTCCAGTATAAACATTTATCTAAAATGCAGTAATTTACAGCTTTCAACTTTAAAAATCTTGCCTTTGTTTTAGACAAACCTGGAGGAACATTAGGATTGAGAAAAATATACAAAATATCAGCATACCAAGATGAATTTAGAAAATGGTCTTCAATAATTGGAGTGAAACACTCCTCCTATTCATCTAATGCATTAAACATGTTTATATCAAGAGCTTGGAAGTTAGATTCAACCATTAGTTTTGCTAGTCCTTGACCCTTTATGAGTTTAGTGGGCTTGATTTCTAAGTCATATTCTAAAATTACAGCAATCCACTTTCCTCTCTTGCCATATGGATCTTGGGTCAATATGTCTTTCACCACTGAATGAGGCACAAATGCTATGATGTAGGAATGTAGAATGTAAATTCTGAAGTCTTTTAAGGCTTTGACTAAGGCAAAGGCTTTTTTTTCCATTATTTTTTACTTCATAGGTGCATCTCTTAATGCCTTGCTGAAAAATGCAATGGGTTGCTCTTGTCCGTTCAAATTTTTTTGTAATAGGACAACATCTATTGTGTGTTCTGATGCAAAGGAAAAAATGAAGAAATCTTTGGAAAAATCAGGACTGATAAGAATTGGTGTTTTGGTGAGTGCTTGTTTTTCCAGTTCAAATGACTTCTTTGCTTATAAGGTCCATTTAACTCCTTCTTCCTTTTTAAGCATGTTTGTTATGTTTCTAAGGAGTTCAACTAGATTGGGTATGAACCTTCTCAAGAAATTAATCCTTCCAATGAAGGATTGAAGTTCCTTGATGTTTCTGGGATGGCTGATTTGCAATATGCCATCAATCCTTTTTGGGTCTATCCTTATACCTTCTTCTGATATGGTATGTCCAAAAATTTTACCTTCTTAGAGACCAAACAATGTTTTCTTTGGGTTTAAGAACAGTCCAAATTTTCTACACTTTTCAAAGACTTTTCTCAAATGTATTAGGTGTTCTTCATTTGTTTTAGAATAAACATTTATATCACCAAGATAAATCACAATGAAGTAACATATTTCTTCTGAAAATGCAATATCCATGGCTCTTTGAAATGTGGAACCAACACTCATTAAACCAAAAGGCATTTTCAAATACATGAAAGTGCCTCAGGGTGTAGTAAAGGCTGTTTTAAGTTGATCATCAGGATGCACCAAAATTTGATTGTAACCTGAGAAGCCATTTAGCAAAGAAATTCTTTTGGAACCAACTACCTTTTGTAAAATATGATCCATTTTGGGCAAATGATAGTTGTCCTTAAGTGAGGCTTTGTTTAAGTTCCTAAAATCAATGCAAATCCTTATCTCTCCTGTTTTCTTCCTAACTGATACAAGATTAGACACCCACTCTGAGTATCTAACAGGGACTATAATTCTAGCATCATACATTTTTTAAATTTCTTTCTCTACCAGAGGTAATTGAACAGGGTTGATTCTGCGCAATTTTTGTTTAAAAGGTTTGTAATTTTCTCTGAGGGGTATCTTGTGCTGAATTATTTTTGTATCATAGGACTTTAGATCTTCATAGCTTCATGAAAACACATCAGAAAATTCCTTAAAGAGCTCAATGTATTTCAGTTTAATGTGAGCAGGTAGTGTTTTAAATATTTTGATTAGTTTGGGCTTTTCGTCATTTCCTATATTGCATTCTTCCACTTCAGATTCTATGGGTTCCAGTTTTGGCTTCTTGGCCACATCATTCAAGTCAAATAGTTCTTCTAAAGGGACCAGTCCTTTTGGCAAGCTTTGTTCTTTAGATTGCAGCACTTCTAAGTCTTTATTTTCTAAATCTGTGCTATTCTCTGTTTTATGATTGGGTTCATAGGTTAACAGGTTTTTTTCAGCAATCTTGGGAGATTTTTCTTCTTAAACAAGTGGGTTCTCTTCAATAGGACAGTCTTTATCATAATCTGAATCTGAGCTTGATGCTTCAAATTCATTTTTGGATTGTAGGAAGTCTTCTATTTGTTTATCTCCCTAAAAAAATTTCCAGTATTTTTCATTATCTGGGACAGTTGGTCTAAATTTGACTTGGGTGGTGCATTGCTTGGTTTCATAAGGTGTAAGACAAGTTCTAGCAGTGAAGGCCAAACCATTGGCAAGGAAATTTTGGTTTCGTGGGATAAAGATGAGTTGAAATTCATCAAAATTTTTTAATAAATCCATGGCATCATCTCTACAGGCTCTAAGTCTGGGATGTTTAGCACTATATTCCCCATTTACTTGCCTAGTAATCAACTCTAAATCCCCATTAACTTTTATCCTCTTGGCCCCTAAATTTTTTAATAAACGCAGGCCTAAAAGGAGAGCTTCATACTCAACTATGTTGTTAGTACATTGAAAGTTTAGTCTGTAGGAATGCCCCTCAGCATGATTGTTTTGAGTGTTGTGTAACCATATGCCTGCTCCTGCATCATTTTTAGTGCAAGACCCATCAAAATTCATGTTCCAAAGAGGATTGTATTTAGATTTGAGATTTATTTCATTGCTGTCCTTTTTTTCTTCTTTTCCATTCTTTTCTGTATAAGGGTCTACACTACATTTTCCTTAGTGTTGTTCCTCAAAGTTTTCAATGTTTTGAGGTTTTACTTCTTGATTTGCATGATCTGTTTTATGCTTCCGACTGTTGTGGACCTCAAGACCTCTAATTTGTTTTCTGTGAATTCCTAAATCAGCAGATTATTTTTTAATTTCCTCTCTATTTTCCCCTTCATCCATGATTGCAACTATGTTTGAATGTGAAGTGATTACAGCATTTAATGTTTTTTTGTTGATTAGCTCTTTTTATTTATAAATATCATCAAACATAGTTACCGATGAAATAGGTAACCTAACCTCAAAACGGGAACTCTAGCCCAAAAACTCTCAAAAAACATGAAAAAACACCCCAAAAAAAAAAAGTGTGTCTTCCAGAACGCACTTGTTTTTTTTTTAAGGTCAAATTTCAACATTTTCTAAAATTATGCTAAAAAAAAAATTGTTTGTTGAAAAAAGGATTGAAAAAACACCCCAAAAAAAAAAGTGTGTCTTCCAGAACGCACTTCGTTTTTTTTTAAGGTCAAATTTCAACATTTTATAAAATTATGATAAAAACAAAATTGTTTCTTGAAAAAAGGATTGAAAAAACACCCTCAAAACAAAACCAGTTGATGCTGGAATAACAAAAAAAAAAATTGTGTCATACTTTTGGCATTTTTAAAAATAGAAGTAACATTTTTTAATTAAAATTCAAACATTAAAAAAAAACCTAAAATTTAAGAAAAAAATAAATTAAAAAAATAAAAACATTTAAAAGCTTAAAATTTAAAAATATATGAAGATAAAAAAAATAAAAATAAAAACAAAGTAAAAAATTTAATTCAATCATTAAAAAAAACCTAAAATTTAAGGAAATAAAAAATAAAAAATAAACCAAAAAAAAATTAAGATTAAAATTTAAAAAAATATAGAAATTAAAAAATAAAAATAAAAACAAAATAAAAATATTAAATTTTAAAAAAAAAACAAGTAAAAAAAGGAAGGAAATTAAAAAAATAAAATATAGAAATTAAATTTAAAAAAGAAAAAGAAAATGCTTATTAAATTTAAAAAAAGAAAAAAAAATTTAAAACAAATAATTAAATTTAAGGAAATATATTAAATTTTAATAAATTTAAAAATTCAAAATTAAAAAAAAAAACACTATTCAAATTAAAAGGAAAAAAATAAAAATTTAATTAAAAATAAAAAATAAAAATAAAATACAATAAAAATATCAAATTTAAAACAATATATATTAAAAAAACAAATAAACTATAAAAAATAAATTAAATTTAAATTATATACATCAAATTTTATTAAATTTAAAAAAAAAAGAGGTTAATATTAAAATAACAAATTAAATTTAAAAACAAAAATATTAAATTTTAATAAATAAATGAATAAACAAATAAATTTTGAAAGAAAAAATAAATTTTAAATATAAAAGAAAAAAAATATATATTGTTAAACGAAAACTTTAAAAACTTTAAAAATCAATTAAAAGTGGAAAATTGAAAAAAAAAAAGAAAAAAAATTAAATAAAAAAAAATTTAAAAAAAATAATTTAAAAAAATTAAGTTTCATTTTTAAAAAAATCTAATTTTAAATACACAATTTTAATTGAAATAAAAAATATAAAAAATTTACATAATTAACAAAAAAAAAAGAAAAAAAGAGTAAAACATTTAAAAAACATATTAAATCGAAATAAATTAAAAAAAATATAAAAAATTTATTGAATTTTATAAAATTATATTAAAAAACTAAAAGTAAAAGTTAATAACAATGAAAAATTATGAAATTAAAAAAAAAAAAAAAAAAATCAATTAAATAAAAAAAAATGGGCGAAATTTAATAAAAATTATTAAAAATAATAATAATAATAATAAATTTAAAACAAAAAATAAAAAAATTTAAAAAAAAAATCAATTAAAAAAAAAATTTTAAAAAAAAAACAATTTTAAAAAAAAATCAATTAAAAAAAAAATTTAAAAAAAAAAACAATTAAAATTTTTTTTTTTTAAAAAAATCAATTAAAAAAAAAAAATTTAAAAAAAAACATTTAAAAAAAAAATTTTAAAAAAAAATCAATAAAAAAAAGTTGTTTATGGGGGCGGCGCCGCCCAGCGGGCGGGCCGCCCCAATAAAAAACTTTTTTTTATTGATTTTTTTTTTAAATTCTTTTTTTTAAATGTTTTTTTTTTTAATTTTTTTTTTTAATTGATTTTTTTTTTAAATTTTTTTTTTAATTGTTTTTTTTTTTTAATTTTTTTTTAATTGATTTTTTTTTAAATTTTTTTTTAATTGTTTTTTTTTTAATTGTTTTTTTAATTGTTTCTTTTTAAATTTTTTTTTTTTTTTTAATTTGAAAAAATAAATTTTTTTTTTTCAAAAAATAATTTTTTTTTTTAATTTAATATTTTTATTTGAAGTAATTTTTTTTTATTTTTTTTTATTTTTTTTTTTTTTATTTTTTTTAAATATATACTTACATCTATTTTTTATTTGATTTTATTTTTATTATTATTATTTTTTTTAATTTTTAATATTTTTATTTTAATTTGATTTAAAAAAAAAAAAATTTGAATTTCAAAAAATTTAAAATTATTTTTTTAATTCAATTTTTTTATTTTAAATTCAATTTGTTTAATTTTTTTTATATTTAATATTATAGAATAGTTTTTTTTTTAAATTTAAAATTTAAAATTTATTTATTAAAATTTTTAAATTTTAATTTAATTTAATTGTTTTTCTTATTTTTTTCGTTTATTTAGTTTTTCATTTTTAAAATCTATAAATGGTTTCACTAAAAAAAAAAAAAAACACTAAATTTATGTATATTTGTTTTTTAATTATTTGCACATGGTTTTTTTCATTTTTTTTGTTTTTTAATGATAGGTTTTTTTCCTTTTTTTTTTCCTTTTTTTTTTCTTTTTCAATTTTAATTGTTTTTTTTTAATTTGTTTTTTTTGTAAATTTTAAAAGTTGTATTTTTTTCCTTATTATTATTATTATTTTTTAATTTATATTTTTAAATTTAAATTTTTTTTTTTTAAATTTTTTTTTCCTAAATTTTAATTTTGTAATTTTAATTATTTTAAAATTTTTTTAAATATATATATATTTTTAAATATATTGTTTTTTTTAATAAGTTCGAAAAAAATGTTTTTGATTTTTTTTTTTTTAATTTTTTGGTGAATTTTTGTTTTTTTTGTTTAAATTATGTGTTTTTTTCCTTCAAATTTTGTCATTTCCTTTGATATAATTTTCAAATATTTTTGTTTTTTTTATTTATTTTTGTTTAAATTTTTTCTTTTTATGAGCTATTTTTGTTTTTTTTTACATTTTTATTGGTTTTTTTTACTGTTTTTGTATAATTTTTTTAATCTAAGTTTGTGTTTTATTACATACATGAAAATCACCTCTAAAAAAAAAAGGGTTGATGCAGCATCAATACGTTTCAAAATTAGCATGAAAATCACTGCTCTAGAAAAAAAATGTTGATGCAGCATCAATACGTTTCAAAATTAGCATGAAAATCACTGCTCTAAAAAAAAAGGTTGATGCAGCATCAATACGTTTCAAAATTAGCATGAAAATCACCACTCTAAAAAAAAAAAAAAAAAAAAAATTTGATGCTGCATCAATACATTTCAAAATTAGCATGAAAATCACTAACATTTTAAAACAAATATTCATACTTCATAAATAAAAATTTTAGAGTGTCAAAAATGTGGACCAAAAAAAAGAATGGTGATTCTGCATCACCACTTTTCAAAATTGGGTGCTTTTTATGCTACCAAAAAAAAGTAGGTAACATTGCGGTTACCTATTTCATCGGTAACATTGTTATCATTAAAAAGAATAAAAGAGTCAAGATCAATGCGTATGGAGTAAAGAGGAGAGTTTTCCAGTCTTTCTTGGCTACTCACCATGTATTTCATGTGGGTTTCCCTATAGAGTCTTCTAGGTTGACTGAAGATAGGGATGGTGGCATAAGTCATATCCATCTGCATTGTGCCTTGTAAGTTAGCACCCCATGATCTTTAAAGGAGCATGCCATATTTGAGGGGTATATCAGCCACTACAATGTCCATCACTAAACTTTTGACTGGTATTTGGGCTAAGTTAACACACATATCCTTTATTAGGCCTAGGCATCTCACCCTACTTGAATCAAAGGAATATAAATCTTTGTAGGGTCTAGTTACCTCTAAGCCTAATCTTTCCATTATAACCTTAGGCATGAGGTTGTGTGATGCTCCTGAGTCAAGCATGGCATTGTGTAATATATTGTCATGAATGTTTAAACTGATATAGAAAGGAGGGGTTGTTCCTTCTTGAAACTTTCCTTCAATTTTCGGTCCAAAAATGAGCTCTGGGGTATCATCGTTTAAGTTGAATATGTCATGAACATCTTCTATGTTCAAAGCCTTCAAAATTTGACCTCTATATACATTTTGAGTGACTAATTCAGTGAGTGGGACAGAGATTTTGATTTTGGATATTTCATTCTCTAGGCTGAAGGGGATCTGGTTTTTCAACATGTTTAGTTCCACCTTTTTAGTCACTATTTCATCAGCAAAATCAGCTTGGTGATTTTTGTTATTTATAGCAGTTAGAATGGTTTTTTTAGGAGCATTAGCTGAGGTGCTAGTGCTACTGAGGTTAACACTCTGTTTTTCATTGGATTGAGTGTTTTGTCTTTTGTTTAAATCATAATTTACAGCCACTGTTGTGTGATTTGCAACTGTCTTTTTGGGTGTATTTTCAGGGTTGTTTTTGGTAGATTTATCAGAGGTTTTGTTCCTAGGAGTTTCTTGATTCTTCTGACTTCTAAGGTCATACTGTTTAGGTGATCCTATGATGGCATTTTCAAAGTATTGTTCATAATAATCAGTTTGTGGTCTTCCGTCATCATAAGGCGCATATAGACCTTGTTTTCTTTCATAAATGAGGTCAGAATCCTCATTACTTACTCCCAACATATTCATGTTGTCATCCTCTGCTTGTTCATTAGTTTCTTCATCCTCATTAACATAATTTTCTTGGAAAGGAGGTCTGATCTGTTGATCATCCTCTCTTTGTCTATTTTGAGGTTGATTTCTCCTAAAGTTTTGATTTTGATTTTGAGATTGATTTCTGTTTTGGGGAGCTGATTGATTTTCTCTAGATTGTGCTCTCTCAAGTATGCTCATTTTCTTCATCATTTCCTCCATCATTCTTTCCATTTTTGAACTAGATGTGGAGGGTGCACTTTCCTCCCTAAATGATACTTTCTTTTCATTCCTCATCCTATCTCTTTCTTAATCAGATTCACTTCCACAGCTAGAGCTCCCTTCTGCATGTCTTCTAAAGTCAAGGGGTCTCTTTCTCTTACCTGATAGGGCATTTCAGGATCAAATCCTTCAAGAAATTTGGCCAAGGCTGAGCCTTGTGGAGGTTTCAATTCTGGGGGTAGGGCATTATAAACACTATTGAATCTAGTGCAATAATTTTAAACACTTTCCCCAGTGTTTCTTTGAGGTTTTTGTAATTTGAAATTATTTGGAGAGGGTTTTTTCTAACTTCCCATTTGTTTAGTAATGACTGATGGAGACCTTGGAGATCATTAATACTGTGAGGGGTTAAGCATTTGAACCATTTTATTACTTCTCCCCCAGACTTTGAGCAAATAATCTGAGTTTGACAGTTTCATCATCTATCTCATTTCTATCAAAATATTTATTCATCTTGTCCACATGTTGTGAAGAAGTAGTAGCACCACTGGCATCATATAATGGTATCTTGGACTGATAGTCCTATGGCAGATTGACTAAAGGTAAAGGGAGGATTAGAGGGGCATACCATGTTACCATGATAGGAGGTTGTGGGAAAAATGGGGGGTTTACATGTGGAGGATGTAAGATAGGAGGGGATTGGTGGAGTGGGGTAGTTTGAACTGTGGGTGTATGGATAACAGAAGTGGATGGATCAGCAAGATATTGTTGAGCAGATCTAGGATGAGAGAAACCAAAATTATGAAGGAAATGTAAATCGGGTGGGGTGGTTTCTCTGCTAACAGTGTTTTCCCCACTATGTTGGGGTGAGTGTGAAAGCTCAAAGTCTATCTAATCTACATAATCAAGTGACCTAGTTTTGAACGGGTTTCTTAAGTCAAATTGTGAATCTTATAGAGCTGTAATGTTTTCAGGAACAGAATTAGCTCTATGGACTGGTCTGAAAATAGTTGCAGTTTTAGACTTAGGATACTTCCTAAGTATAATATCTGGATTATCAACTATCTCGGGAGGATTTGGGTCGGGATAGGCTCTGGTATGAATTCTTCTAGGAGCCACTATGCTATATTTTCAAACCCACTGATCAGGAAAGTTTAAACCAAATATGACAATCTTTGTTAGGCTAACTGATCTTTTGAAAAAGGAAACTTCACTTCTCACAATTTCCTTAAGTGAGTGTGTATGATGTTTATGATATAAATGGGTTTCCTAGTGGAGTCTTTTAGGTATTTTCAAGATTGTGGAGTCACCAGGTGGACATTTTTAGTTTTTTAAGGTAAAATTTTTTATGGCCCACCACCATTAATAGGTTTGAATACCAATCTAAAATATTTTTGGGTTTTCTGAGTTTTTACAGTCTTGTGGTTTATGAGAGTGCCCTAAATCTGTTTCAGCACTTAGCTACGGTGAAGAAACAAACAGGGCTTACTCTATGGCTTACTTGGCTGATTTCTTCAAGGTTTGATAAGAGTTTGTTAGAATCTTAAGAAAACTTAGATTTTCCACTGATTCAGACAAGCCCTATCATGATTACCAACATGCTTGGTAGTGCTTGGTAGAAAGCTACTTATACTGCACTGAATACTGAATTTTTAGTTTTAAGGATTACTGTCAGAAGGTCCCCAATATGGTTGCCAATATGTTAGGTCTCCGTAGTTTGCAAGATTGGCAAGTACAAACGCTGCAGAGCCTACATCAAAACCGCTTTGGAATCTAAGGACCTAGCCATCCTAGATTCATAGAGGTATCTCTCTATGTATGAGTTCAAAGATATGATCTTTAAGGCTTGAAGTGTGATTTTAGGCTAGTTATGAAGAACATAGTCTTTGTTTGTTTTTGGTTGGGCAAGGATATAATGAATATGAAGGAAGTCTTTATGAAGGGTGAAGGTGTGAGTAGGTGAAGGAATGGTTCAGCTGATAAGATAGGCAAGGAGCAACATCAATCCATTGGGCTATGGAGTCATAAGAGGATTTAATTGCATAGCAAGGTTCAAGAGTGGTCCATGGGGCAAGTCATCTATGTCAAAGGATCTCTTTAAGTTGATTTTATGAGATGAAACAATAAGAAATGAAGTGAAAGAAATAAAACAAATGAAGAAACAAAGAAAAACCTAAGATCAAGTAAGTACTTTGAAACTATCCTGCTTTTGGCATGCACTTAAGGAAAGACACAAAAGTAATCTAAGATTAGGTAAGTACTTTTAAACTAGCCTGCTTTTGATGTACTTTCAAGAAAAAATATTTAAAAACACGGAATAGATTAATATCAAGTAAAGACTTCTAACTTAGCCTGATTTTAGCATATTCAAAGGGAAAAAATTTATGATAAACACAAAAAGTAGTCTAAGATCAGGTAAGTATTTGAAACTAGCCTGCTTTCAACATACTCTTAAGGGAACTTTTCAAAGCAACTGTTGGAGAAGCAACTAGAGGACAGGGCTAACCATAAACTTCTCTAGCTCAACCTTTAATTAGCAAACTTATCAAGAACATTCAAATATGAAATCTCAAGTTGTACTCAAGAATATGGGCTAACCAACACCTCACCGGTTATACTCTATTGAATTACCTCCAAATTAACAATCAGCAGAAAACATAAAGGATAAATATTTTTAGTGAGATTCAGGGTACTTCAGAAGTAAATCCTAATCTATATTTTTTTTTCTTTATCAGAGAAAAGTGGACAGAATGGAAACGAAGAGAATAAAAATTTACAGTGAGAAACAAATCACCATTGACATAGACCAGGATCCCATAAATTAGCTATTTGTATTTGATGTTCAAACTAGTTACAATCTTCAAGTCCAATAGGCCTCTACAACTTCAAACTTCTCATCTCAGCTTATGTGTCTTCAATTACAAACAGAGTTACAGCAGCTTCAAAAGCTATTTACATGCACAAAAATATCCAGAGACCAACCCCTATAATGTCTTCTACAGAAGTATTTATAGAAGAAAGAGGAGGTGGAGTGTAAGAGGGGTTCATTTGTTCAATTAATATAGAGTAATGGTGTATTGACCTTTGGGAGGCCAAAGGGAGAATATTTCGAGTGATCATCTTTGTTTTAATGATTTTACATTAAATTTCATCAACCTTAGTTACTATTGTTGACTTTGGGGGTTTTGGTAGGCTGATCATAAAGTCTGAGTTGTCTTTGGCAAAAGATCTCTGACTAGTCATTCATTGTGTATTATTTTTTGGAGATGAATCTGTAGGTGTCATTTGAGGAGTAATAGCCTTGATGAGGTGGCATCCGGAGGCTCTTTTGTTGATCTGTCTTCTCCTGTGGCTTTAAGCATTGGTCTGCCTTTAATTTGTCCTTCATCTTTATCCATCGGGTTAAGCTCTTTGATCCTCAGTCTTTATGTATTAACTCTTTAACTTTATTGGCTCACTGATACTCCTTAATCCTTCATCACTGCGCTTGCTAGTGTACATGTGTATGGGTACGCTGCGAGTTTTCTTGTATAACCAGTGCTCTACAACACCGATCAAATCATCCAATTAACCCTAGAAACCTTTGATCTACGTAATTCAGGCTTCAAAGGTAATGGTCTTCAGCTGTGCTCCTTATTTAACCATGAGAAGGATGCTGGCTTCTAAAACTGTTATATAAAAACCTGCAAAAACCATAAAAATCGTTATATAAATCTGCGATGGGGGTTTGATTTCTTCGGAAGCTGACGGAGCAGAGGAGCGATGCAGAGGGGGTGATTATGTAGGCAGAGGAGGCTTATGGAGGAAAATAGGAAAGAATCTAGTTCAAACAACATTTGGCGCAAATTTGGACAAAAGTGGTTTTCGAAATACAACGAGTGGTTATCACACGACCCTCGGGCAGTAAATGGTTTTTCCTGAAGGCAATGTGATTCCATTCATCATTCACCACGTGGCTTTTTTGATACCGCCAGTATCACATTATTTTGAAGTGTTAAACCTCAGGCGCAAGAATTTTGCGATATGCGTCGTCAACCGTTGGATCGGAGGCTCCAGATCCAACGATGTGGAATGAGCGCGATGAAAAAGTTGCATGATAAGTCATTTGAGTGGAGGCCATGTGTCACAGTAAGATTGGGCGGGTGTTTGTATATGGTGTATGGTAGACCCTGGTGAAGTTGGGTCATCGGGTTAGATGAGGATCGTTAGATCAAATGGATCGACGGATAGGATTCATTCGCAAGGTTGAATAAATAGCAGGATTTGGGCGGAAGGAGAGGGCTTAGCACCGAGCGCAAAATTGGGGCATATGGAGAGATGAGTGACCAGGAGCGGTGGTGAAGGAGCTCAGTTTTAAAAGCGCTCGATTATAGCACTGAGATTCTATGGAGAGCATAGGTTGAGGGCTAAGCCGAAAGGCGCTTAAGCCCTGTTTGTTTGAAGAATGGGTTTTTAGCATAAAAATTTGGGCTTTTAGGCTTTTTAGGGGTTATGATAGGAGGGAAAGGGGGTTTTCAAAACTAATAAAGGAAATTTATTAGCTTTGGAGGGAAAAATGAAGGGTAAAAGGGGATTTTTCAGAGGTAGATGGAGGATAAAAGGGTCAAAGTGAGTGAATGAAATGATGAAGGAGGAGGTTATTTAGGGAACAATCTTGTAGGGGGCATTAGTTTTAACTTGGTTTATTTATAATGAAACAACAGCGAATATTACTGGCAAAGTTCAAACAACACAAGAAGGCTTCAAGAATAAGAAGTTTTTCATGAAAACAATATCTTGAAGGCTTAGGACTTATTCTTAGCCATCATTTGCTCAATCAAAAATTTACTGATGGCTAACACAACCAATATATGATGGCTTTTCAACATCAAAACTAACTCCCTCAGGGTTCTTAGTAGGTTTAGTCTCCGATCATTCCACCACATCTCTACGATGAGTTCGGGAATCACATATATTACCATGGGCCTGTCCAGAAAGGTCCATTGTATGTTCAAAAAAATCAACCTCTGGTTCCTCAGAATCAGTTCACGTACCAACAGGGACAACCCTATGTCTAACAAGGACAACCCTATGGTCATCCAGGTCAACCCCATTTTTGGTAAGGAGAGCCTTATGTTCCTAAGGGGCAAACCTATCCACCTTGGGTACAAACTTTTGTGCAACAAAACCAACCTTATGTTAATCAAGGCCTGCCTCTTGTACAACAAGGTCCACCCTCTGTTAGCTAGCAAGCTCAACTTGGTCTTCAGGGGCAGCCTGGCTCATCTCAACTTCCGGGCCAACCTGGACCCCAGGGACAACCTGGTTAGCCTTAGGGCCAACCTTCAATTCCTCAAGGCCAACCGTTGGTTTCCCAAATTCAACCTTTGGTGGCACAAATTCCACCCGAAGGCATGGATTTAATCCCTCAACAGAATCCATACGTTGCTCAAACCGGACCTCAGTGGTTTACTCAGAACTAGTACCTTGGTCCCCAGCCAGCCTATGGGCAGAATTTCCAAAATTATACCCCCTATGGACAAAATCCTCTGGGACGGAACATATGGGCTCAAAATTTCTCCCGACCTAGTTGGAACCCTAACGCTGGTCTTTATCAAATGCCTACAATGCCTTTTAACCCACAATTATCATTCCTTGCTACATTGGAACTGCCCGATGTGTCAAAGTTAACCAATGATCCCATTCTTTATAATCCATATTGGCCCCTAGTTCCCACCAAGATTCCTGGTGATTTTCACAAGTTTGAAGGCAAGTCCGGAGAAGACCCCCAAGCGCATGTTATGACGCATCACTTATGGTGCTCCTTTAACTCCTGGATTGATGATTCTATTCATTTACATCTTTTCCAAAGGACTCTCACTAGTGCCGCTGCGAAGTGGTACATTGAACTCTCTCGTGGAATATTCCAATATTTCAATTCTCTTGCGATGGTGTTGCTCACACATTTTTAGTTACTAGATCACTATGAAACAGGAATGTACCTCCTTACGTTCTTGAAACAATATCAGGCCACACATATCTTCGATCACATTCATTAATGGAGACAACATCGTCGTTTGATCAAGTTTGAAATACCTGATCAACTTCTGACTGATTGGTTCACTGCCTCTTTTTTCGGCCCGATAGCTAAGGACATTGCTATGGGGGCATGTGTTACCGAAGAGAAGGCCATTGCTCGTGCTCAGTACCTTGATCTGGTTTACTCCTAGTCTGGCATGCTTTATGATCTCTTTCCCAATGCTCTACGACCTAGAACTTCCAAAGCACCGGTGACACAATCTATCGACAGTATCAATGGTTCTATTTCTCAGAATTCTTGTAAGTCTTCTCCTAATCCTGTGAAGCAGAAATCCACCCCTTCTACGTATACTGCTTCTCAACCACCTTCCAATCCTGGTAAAAATGCGAAAGTGAATGTCGTCTGGTATACTTCGGCAAATAAAGCTTCCAAAGGTAAGAATAAGGGTAAAGGCAAGGCCAAATCCGATATCCCAAAACAAGATTCTCCTAAAACCAATATTGATGATGGATCAAAACATAAACTGAATTATCCCTGTCTAATATGTGACGATGATAATTACACCAAGGACTGTCCACGATGGGCCAAAGTGAGTCGACTACTCAAAGGTTCCCAAGGAACTTCGGTTGTCCTTAAAGAACCATTCCCGTCACAGAAAACTAAAATGGTGGAGCAACCCCAGTCCTACACCCCTTTTGGCTCTCAAGTTTTCATGATGAATGGTGTTGCACCCATACCAATTGCTATGAGATCAAAGGATTATACAGAACCGCATCAAGCAGCGGGGGAAGAAATTGTAGATGCTCCTACTCCTTCTCCCCTGCCTGCTTCTGGCCCTCTTCATATTGAAAGTCCTAGTTTTGAGCCCATTGTACGACCACCTTCCAGAGCCGTGCTCCATAAGTCCTCCTATAACTTGAATGCCCGTGCCGCTCAACATTATAGTATTGTTGAGGATTTTTCTTAGGCGCCATCCACTATGTCTATGTTGGATGTACTTCAGATCTATCCGTCACAACAGAAGGCTTTGTTATCTGCTATCGGAGGAGTTGACCTTGCCGATTCGAGCCTTATCACTTTTGATCTGGAAATTTTCATCCCACGTCTCCCTCACCAACTTTCTTTGATTATCCAAGTTGGTATTAATGGTAAGAATATCCATTGAGCAGTTTTAGAAAAAGGTGCATCTACTTGCATCATGTTTGTTTCCTGCTGGAAAGCCATCGACTGTCTAGTCCTTAACCAGTCTCCTAATGCTTTAGAGGCCTTCGACAAAAGGGAATCTCGGCCTCTTCGTATCCTCACCAGCTTACCTATCACATTGGAAGGAAAAATGGTTAATGTCGAGGTTGAATTCATTGATGCCAAACTCAACTATAATCTCCTCCTCGGTCGCAATTGGACTCATGTGATGCTATTCGTATTGTCCTCTCTCTTTCATGTTCTTTGTTTCCCACACGAAGGAAATATTATCACTGTTGATCAGTTATCATTTTTCACTTGCACTTCTTCATAGAGAAATTTTCCATATGTAGACCACATTCCCATGCCTTATGAAAGTGTGGGGCCAGGAATTTTCAAAGATCCTAACCTTATGGGTATTTTTTCTCTTCCTCTGTCCAACACCCATCTATCATTAATGGTTTCATCTATAAATTGAAATATTGAAAGTATTTAACTAATAAATATTTTGTATTTTTGTTGTAGGTGATGTTTTTGTTGTCACTTAACCCTCAGGAAGCAAAGAGAATGTGGCCTACTATTTGATGTGATGCGCATAGGTGAAAAGTAGGTTGGTGAGTCCATATGGAGATGGAAAATTCACATACCAAATTGGTGACATGGTTGTGATGGGTCATTTTTTGAAAAGATTACAAAATAGGTTGATCACATCAGTTATAGATATTTTATGTGTGAATATATATATCTTTCTAATACAATAATCTATTCATAAAATCTCGAATCAATCTCATAGAAATCAAAACAAATAAAGGTGAACCAAGGAGATGGAAAATGAAATAATTAGATGAACATATTATAGAGACTTGCATTCCTATGAGCTGTTGGCCAAATGAGTAGATGATGAAAATGACAAGCCCTGAAGCCAAGTCTATAGCAGTCAAGTGTAATGTAATCTAGTATAAGAGATCAACATATGAATTTTGTAATTTATAAATGTGATAATTGAATACTCTTGTAATTTTAAAATTTTGATTAGAGAAAATATGTTTCCTTGTGGTCTAGGATGGATTCATAATGGTGTGCATATATGTTATATAAGCTTTAGTTTTCTTGAGGTGCTTAATTTTGTAAAGTTTTACAAATTTTAAGGAGGTTGTATTTTTAGAGATAGGATTCTTATGCGAACCCCATAGATCTAAAATTTAATTAAATTCTAGAATCAATAGGGATTTAGATTTAAATTTAATTAAAAATTTTGATATTATTACTTTTTAAATGTCATGTATAGTATTCATGTTGATAATGGAAGAAATCTTATAGATATATATACATGTAATACATTTGATTTCTAGAAAATCCATTTCAGTATCTGTTTAGTGAATTTAATGTCTTAAATTGCTATCATAAATTATCGACCGGAGTTGGTAAACTTATGAAGTGAAATGCACTATATATGCTAAGAGCCTCTCTTATTCCTATTTTATTATGGTGATTGTCATTTTATTTTTGTTTGTCATTTTTTATAAAATGTAAAAGATTGTGATGATTGAATTCTATTTAAGTAAGTTAAATATGTTCCTAAATCTTAACCAATTTTCTTATTAATTTTTTAGGAAAAGAAAAAAACTTCAGTTTTTTGATTATATATATATATATATGAAATGTACATTATGAAAATGAACAACTGATTAAATTATTGAAATCATTAGAAAACAATTACAAATTTAAAATCTCTAACTTACAATGAAAGATGAACTACTTAAATTGCAAGAAAGAAATATATTTAAAAGAGAATTACAAATTTATCTAATTGAAATAAATCTTCTATTGTTTATATGAAATAAGGAAATCTAATCTAAGGTATACATTCATGAAAAGGAGAATTATTGTAGCTCTAGAAAATAAATCTATGCCAACTTGACATCTGCTGAAAAAGAATTGCTGGAAATGAAACAACTTTCTGGAAATATTTTAACATCTATTCAATCCATAAAATATCTATGTTGTGAAAATCTTGAAACTAACTACAGAAATTTCTATTGAATGCCATGAAATAATTTAAAGAAATGACAGATTTAATTGAATCAAACGAGAATGAGATACATGAAAATAAGACAAATACATCTATGAAACCAAAACTACGAAAGCATTTAAATTTGCAAGAACAAAAGTAAAATAGAACCTCTTCTGTTGCGGGGGCCCTCTGCAACAAATGGTTTCGACTCCAAATATCAACTAGCTTCGCATTGGAATTTCAAAGTGCGTCTTCATTAAGGTAAAAAAATAAGACAGAGTTTTATCACAGAGTTACAATCACATTATAGCCAATAGTATATCCCCCCTCCAATATCGTAATCTCAGTCTGATTTATAATGTTTCAAAGGCTTCAAAATATTAGACTTAGATCCGAGATAATAGCTACTCATGGTTGACAGATTTATTATTGATTCCTAATCAATTTTGTTCTCTGGTTATTGACTTGTAACTGAATAGCGAAATTTGTAAACAAATTCATGAAGATCACTGCTTCCTTGATATGCTCAAGTGCACTTGATGATTATTCTTAGTTTCCACAACATGCTCCTGGTTATGCTCGTTCACTTTTGGTTATTTGACAGGTCAGCACTATTGCTTCACGCAACTTGCAAAATAGGGCTCCAAATAACCTGGAATATCTACCAAATGGAAACGACTTTGGAAAATATTCTCATTAATAACTTAATTGGGCTTGTTATGAACAAAACCCATGTTTTTTTTTTGCGAGATTCAATTTCGTTTTCTCAAAAAATGCATTTGAAGTTGTCTAGTCAAAACTGCTGCAATTTTCCCTTGATCTTTTCCTGGAGGTCCACATGTGCGAGCTCGATGGAAATTGATCAATCACAATCTATATTGGAGCTTCTTGAAACCATGCCCAAGTGACGAATTTCGTTTTAGAGTGGTGCTACTACCTCAACCATGGAGGTAGCTACAGAAAATTGACAAATCTGTAGCCACTTGAACTTGCTAAACTATAATTAGTTAAAACCATGCAAATTTTTTCTTAATTTACTAAAAATACAGGGAAACAATGTTAATTAACCACTTAGACATAAAAAGACACATTTTGAAGAATTATGGAAAAAATGGTGGCAAGTGAGTGAAATGATGCAATGGATGGATGGAAACTGTTGTGTAACCAGCTCCAAAAATAGAAGAAAAGAGATATCAACGCCTTAGAAATGAGCCACTTCAAGGGGGAAACCTCCAATACATTACATAAATGAAAAATTCTTGGATGATACAATTTACAAAACCTCCTTTCTATATATAGGAGTCCATGTGGCCATAATGTAATCCTAGTGGGCTACAATGTAATCCTAGCCGACCTAACAATAATAATTTAAGGGCACAATAATAACATAATGGGGGTTACAAGGGTACAATAATAACAATGAAGGGGTTACACTAATAACAATAAGGGACTATACTGGTAATATAGGGACCTAAGATGGCCCTCTCCTTCAAAAAAGTGTTGTCCTCAACGCTTGAGTAGCTCTGGGTGCTTCTATATAAACTTCTCTTCCTCCCTGTAGAATCTTCAGTGGGTAAGTTCTTCCACTTGATGAGATACTCTGAAATTGATCGATTCTGTAGCTGTCGAGTTCTTGTTTCCGTGACCGCTTCAGGTTCCAATATGATTTTTCCTTCCTCATCAAGTTCTGGCAATATTGTTTGAACTAGAAGATTTTCACCTCTAACCTTCTTTAAGCATGAAACATGGAAAACTGGATGCACTCGCGAAGAAGTAGGAAGCTCTAATTTGTATGCCATAGTACCAATATTTTGCAACACCTTGTAAGGACCATAGTACTCTGACGATAATTTATTATCCTTCTTAGCTTGCTTGAGGGACATTTGTTTGTATGGTTGTAGCCACAAAAATACCCAATCTCTTGCGTCAAAAATTCTCTCGTTGCAATGTTGATCCTGGCTCGTTGTTTCATTATAATTTGTGCTGTAATTAGGTTAATTTTTAAGAGTCGGAGAACTTCTCAACATGCTCGATGTGATCTCTTCACCGTTGAACTCTTCGATTTTTCTTAAAGATGATGTGAGAGATGGTGTGATGATATCCATGATGTGCCACAAATGGGGTCATCTTTGTCGCAGTAGATGGAAGGGAAGTGTTATACCACTATTCAGCGAGAGGTAACCACTTGACCCATTGTGTTTGTTTATCAAATACAAAACAACGAATATATCCTTCCAAACATTTATTTACCATCTCAGTTTGACCATCAGATTGAGGATGATAAGATGAGCTATGAGCTAATTGAGTACCCAAACAAGAAAATAACTCCTTCCAAAAATTTCCAGTAAAAATGGGATCTCTGTCACTCACAATAACCCTTGGGCTTCCATGTAGCTTTTGAATTCTGTCCATAAATGTAGTAGCAACCGTACTTGCTTTAAATGGATGAGATAATGCACAAAAGTGTGCATACTTGGTAAGTCTATCAACTACCACCATGATGACATTCTTTCCTTCGGACTTAGGTAAACCTGTGATAAAATCCATTGAAATCTCCTCCCAACGTCGACTTGGAATGGATAAAGGTTGTAGAAGTCCCGGGGTCTTAATTGTTTCCACTTTATTCTGCTGGAAAACCAAACATTCCGCCACAAACTTTTGAATATCAGATTTAAGGCCATCCCAAAAAAATTCTTTCTTCACCCTGTGGTAAGTTTTTAAAAATCCCGAGTGTCCTCCTAAAGGAAAAGTGTGCAATTCCAGAAGAATCTTTTGTTTTAGTTGGGAATTCTTACAAAGATATAAGCGATCTTTGTACCATAAGGAATCATTTTTCCAACTAAATGTATCAGATGTACTAGGATCTTGCTGCAACTTTTGAATGAGTGTCCATACATCTTTGTCCTTCTTCCATTCATCTCTTGCTTCTATTATCCAATCTGGTTGGATAATAGAAATGGCACAAAGCAATGCTTCCACCTCTTCATTCTTTCTTGAGAGTGCATCTGCAACAACATTAAGCTTTCCTTTTTTGTAGATTACTTCAAAGTCATAACCCAACATCCTTGTGACCCATTTTTGCTGCTCTTCTGACGATATTCTTTGTTCCAAAAAGTGTTTAAGACTATCATGATCAGTTTTTACCTTGAAGTGTCTTCCCATTAGGTAAGTTCACCATTTCTTTAGTGCATGCAGTATTGCTAACATTTCCTTCTCATAAATAAGTTTCTGTAAATACTTTCCTTTGATTGGACGACTTTCAAAAGCAATGGGTCTTCCTTCCTGCATTAAAACTGCACCAATTCCATTTCCTGAGGCATCACATTCCACAATAAAGGTTTTTGTGTAGTCTGGTGTAGCTAAGACCGGTGCTAGGCACATTGCCTCTTTAAGACGTTCAAAGGCCTTAGTTGCTTCAGGAGTCCATGAAAATGCATCTTTCTTCAATAATGTTGTTAGAGGTGCTGCTATTCTCCCATAATTCTTAACAAACTTGCGATACTACCCTGTTAACCCGAGAAATCCTCGCAACTGCTTTATGGTCGTGGGGACTTTCCATTCCTTAATGGCTTTAATTTTGTTAGGGTCTACTTTAACACCCTCGCGAGATATAATATGACCCAGATATTCCACCTCTTGTACTCCAAAGAAACATTTGGATGTTTTTGCATATAATTGTTTCTCCTGCAATAGTTTGAGCACCCTGTCAACATGTTCAACATGATCCTTCCAAGACTTGCTGTAGATTAGTATATCATCAAAAAATACTAGCACAAATTTTCTAAGGAAGGGTTTGAAAATGGAATTCATCAACCCTTGAAATGTAGAAGGTGCATTGGTAAGGCCAAAGGCATGACCAAAAATTCATAATGACCCTCATGAGTTCGAAATGCTGTTTTTGGAATATCTTCAGTCTTCATTCTAATTTGATGATATCCTGAACGAAGATCCAACTTGGCAAAATAAATTGCTCCATGTAATTCATCCAATAATTCATCAATCACAGGAATGGGAAATTTGTCTTTAATGGTGAGCTTATTGAGCTCCCTATAATCCAGACACATTCGCCATGATCCATCCTTCTTGTGTACCAATACTACAGGAGCAGAGAAAGAACTTTGACTAGGTTGAATTATACCTGCCTCTAACATTTCTGCAATCATACGTTCAATTTCACTCTTTTGGACGTAAGGATATCTATAAGGCCCGATGTTTGGAGGAACACTTCCTGGAATCAAATGAATAGCATGATCATGATCACGAATAGGTGGGAGTCCTTTGGGAGTTTCAAACACCTTGGAATGATTGTCCAAGACTTGTTGGAGATCTGCAGAAATAGATGATTTTGATGTCGGAACTTCTAGTGAGCATAATTGTGCAATTACACCCCGTTGTTCTTTCTTTAGAAGCTTTGTCATGACATTAGAGCTTATTATCCTTCCTGGCTTCCCTTCAATACCCCGTAATTCGACTTCCTTTCCTTCTGAAAAAAATTTCAAGAAAGTTCTTGAAAATTAAAAGCTACCGTCCCCAAAGATTGTAACCATTGTACTCCTAGTACAACATCAGCACCTCCCATAGGAATGGAAAGCATTGGACTAGTCAATACATATTCCCCATGGTTAGCTTGATATTATGGCATTTTCCAGATCAATTTATAGTTCCTCCATTTGCAACCATCACTTGACATTCTGGTGCTGGGTATAGGAAACAATTTAATTCCTTGGCTACCTTACAATGAATAAAATTATGGGTGCCACCTGAATCAATCAACACTATTACCTTTTTCTTCTTGATATGTCCTTCTATCTTGAGAGTTTGAGGAGTGGTAATTCCTGCCAGTGCATTACATGATATGGTCGGATTCATTTCTTCCTCTTCCAGGGCTGGTTCCTAGTGTATATCCTTTCCTTGTTAATTTTCTTCTTCTTCTTCACAATCTATGTAAAATAATTTCTTCTCAGCACACTTATGACCTTTAGTGTATTTTCTATCACAACTGTAGCAAAGCCCTTTTGCTCTTTTTTCTTCCAATTGTTGTGGTGTCAACCTTGTAGGTTGTGGAAATCTAGGCATAGAAACACTTCCTTCTTTATAGAAGTGAGTGGTAGGCTTCCTTGTCGCCATAATTTTACATTCAATTTTTCTTGCCAACCTGAATGCCTTCTCCAATGAATCAGGTTCCAAAACGTGAACTTCATGTTGGATGTTATCTTTTAAAGTGCCTATGAAGAGATCAATCCTGTGTTCCTCTGGAATATCAGTTACCCTTATATTCAATTTTTGGAAGTCCTCAATGTGCTCCCCCACTAAACCCTTTGTTTGAGATTTATCAATTGGCTAAAGAAGGTGTTGCTCTTTGTATCCTCATAATGTGCTATCATTTCCTCCGTAAAAATTGACCAAGTGACAATTTTTTTACGGGAGCAAAGCCATCGATACCATACAAATGTATTTTGTTCTAAATGTAAAGTTGCAATGCGTACCTTTTGTGTGTTTTGCACATTATGGAGATCAGAATATTGCTCCATCTGTAGTATCCATGTTACAAGATCCTTTCCATCAAACTTCCTCATATCCATTTTTGGAATATGGTGGTTCTTCCCGCTAACATTAGAGTTTATGAAATCATGATTAAAATTTATTTTTTTCTCATCGTGAGTTTCCTCTACTATCTTTTCACCATTAGGAAACATTTCTTGTATCAACTTTGTCAAACCTTCTATGTCTTCTTTTAGATCATTTTTCATGTTTTCCATTTTAGATTCCATGCCAGCTTCCATGTCATCTATCTTAGATTCCACGTCTTTCTTCAAACCATCCATATTTTTCTTCACACCAACCATCTTTGCTTCCATGCCTTTCTTCAAAACTTCCATTTCATTTTTTGTTGCTCTTTGCGAGAGCGAAATTTGGTGCACTTGCTTTTGTAATTTTGATAGATCATGTTGTAATTCTTCATCTTCATGAGTCATAGTAGAGCCTTCTGAAGGCTTAATGGGTGTTGAATTATTTTTATGGGGCATTTTTTAGAACCAATATTGATATCTATTCTAAAATGTGCCCTTGGAATCAATTCAAATTGATTTTTCAAACAAGACTTATGCAATTTGGAAAAAAATACACACCTTTTTCTTGCTTTTGAGGAGCTCGATATTGAAATTTTATTATCTCTATGATTGCAGCTCTTCAAAATCTGAAATTAAGCACTGTAGTATCCCTATGAATTCTCTTTTTAATGCCACAAGTCTGACCTGATTTGGATTCTCCAAGACAAAGTTATGTCCAATGACCTAATTATGGACTAGTTCAGTAGAGTGAACTTGTACGACTTTCCACGTGTTACTGTTTCATCCTTCGCCTCTAAAATTGATAGCCAAGAAACTACAGTCTGTGTACTTGCGACCACTTTTTACAACACTCAAATCCGATGCTCATAGAGAGAGTTATTGAACTTTTCCCACGATCACCTCTTTGAGATGAAATTCGGGAGCCTAAAAAAGCACCACCTTCCACAGGTCATATCTCCAAAAATATTGCGAATCAAGCTCTGAAATTTTTTGACGAGTTTCTTCAAGATTTCCGCTTTGCGCCCTAAAAATTTCATATTCTGAACCTTCGTAGAAAAAATTTATAGCGAAAATGCCACGATGACCTGTTTAGGAGCCTGAAAGAAGACCTAACTTCCATAGATCATATCTCCGAAAATTTTCTGAACCAAGCTCTGAAATTTTTAGAAGATCTTCCTCAGGATTTTGGCTTCACACCCAAAAAAATTCAGCTTCTGAAACTTCATAGAAAAAAATTTATAGCGAAAATTCCACGATGGCCTGTTTGGAGCAGCGAAACCCTTGAATCCAAAGCACTGATACCAAATGTTATGTGTAACCAAACTCCAAAAATAGAAGAAAAGAGATATCAACGCTTAGAAATGAGCCACTTCGAGGGGGAACTTTGACTAGGTTGAATTATACCCGCCTCTAACATTTTTGCAATCATACGTTCAATTTAGCTCTTTTGGAAGTAAGGATATCTATAAGGCCTGATGTTTGGAGGAACACTTCCTGAATCAAATGAATAGCATGATCATGATCACGAATAGGTGGGAGTCCTTTGGGAGTTTCAAACACCTTGGAATGATTGTCCAAGACTTGTTGGAGATCTGCAGAAATAGATGAATTTGATGTCGGAACTTCTAGTGAGCATAATTGTGCAATTACGCCTCGTTGTTCTTTCTTTAGAAGCTTTGTCATGACATTAGAGCTTATTATCCTTCCCGGCTTCCCTTCAATACCCCATAATTCGACTTCCTTTCCTTCTCAAAAAAATTTCAAGAAAAGTTCTTGAAAATTAAAAGCTACCGTCCCCAAAGATTGTAACCATTGTACTCCTAGTACAACATCAGCACCTCCCATAGGAATGGAAAGCATTGGGCTATTCAACACATATTCCACCATGGTTAGCTTGATATTATGGCATTTTATAGAGCAATTTATAGTTCCTCCATTTGCAACCATCACTTGACATTCTGGTGCTGGGTATAGGAAACAATTCAATTCCTTGGCTACCTTACAATGAATAAAATTATGGGTGCTACCTGAATCAATCAACACTATTACCTTTTTCTTCTCGATATGTCCTTCTATCTTGAGAGTTTGAGGAGTGGTAATTCCTACCAATGCATTACACGATATGGTCGGACTCATTTCTTCCTTTTCTAGGGCTGGTTCCTGGTGTATATCCTCTTCTTTTGAAGATTCTTGTTCATTTTCTTCTTCCTCTTCACAATCTATGTAAAATAATTTCTTCTCAACACACTTATGACCTTTAGTGTATTTGCTATCACAACTGTAGCAAAGCCCTTTGCTCTTTTTTCTTCCAATTTTTGTGGTGTCAACCTTGTAGGTTGTGGAAATCTAGGCGTAGAAACACTTCCTTCTTTATAGAATTGAGTGGTAGGCTTCCTTGTCGCCATAATTTTACATTCAACTTTTCTTGCCAACCTGAATGCCTTCTCCAATGAATCAAGTTCCAGAACGTGAACTTCATGTTGAATGTTATCCTTTAAAGTGCCTATGAAGAGATCAATCCTGTGTTCCTCTGGAATATCAGTTACCCTTATATTCAATTTTTGGAAGTCCTCAATGTGCTGCCCCACTAAACCCTTTTGTTTGAGATTTATCAATTGGCTAAAGAACGTGTTGCTCTTTGTATCCTCATAATGTGCTATCATTTCCTCCATAAAATTGACCAAGTGACAATTTTTTTACGAGAGCAAAGCCATCGATACCATACAAATGTATTTTGTTCTAAATGTAAAGTTGCAATGCGTACCTTTTGTGTGTTTTGCGCATTATGGAGATCAAAATATTGCTCCATCTGTAGTATCCATGTTACAGGATCCTTTCCATCAAACTTCCTCATATCCATTTTTGGAATATGGTGGTTCTTCCCGCCAACATTAGAGTTTATGAAATCACGACTAACATTTATTTTGTTCTCATCATGAGGTTCTTCCACTATCTTTTCACCATTAGGAAACATTTCTTGTATCAACTTTGTCAAACATTCAATGTCTTCTTTTAGATCATTCTTCATGTTTTCCATTTTAGATTCCATGCCAGCCTTCCATGTCATCTATCTTAGATTCCACGCTCTTTCTTCAAACCATCCATATTTTCTTTCACACCAACCATCTTTGCTTCCATGCCTTTCTTCAAAACTTCCATTTCATTTTTTGTTGCCTCTTTGCGAGAGCGAAATTTGGTGCACTTGCCTTTGTAATTTTGATAGATCATGTTGTAATTTCATCTTCATGAGTCATGGGTGAGAGCTCCTTCTCAAGGCTTAATGGGTGTTGGAATTATTTTATGGGGGCATTTTAGAACCCAATATTGATATCTATTCTACAATGCCCTTGGAATCAATTCAAATTGATTTTTCAAACAAGACTTATGCAATTTGGAAAAAAATACACACCTTTTTCTTGCTTTTGAGGAGCTCGATATTGAAATTTTATTATCTCTATGATTGCAGCTCTTCAAAATCTGAAATTAAGCACTGTAGTATCCCTATGAATTCTCTTTTTAATGCCACAAGTCTGACCTGATTTGGATTCTCCAAGACAAAGTTATGTCCAATGACCTAATTATGGACTAGTTCAGTAAAGTGAAATTGTACGACTTTCCACGTGTTACTGTTTCATCCTTCGCCTCTAAAATTGATAGCCAAGAAACTACAGTCTGTGTACTTGCGACCACTTTTTACAGCACTCAAATGCGATGCTCATAGAGAGAGTTATTGAACTTTTCGCACGATCACCTCTTTGAGATGAAATTCGGGAGCCTAAAAAAGCACCACCTTCCACAGGTCATATCTCCAAAAATATTGCGAATCAAGCTCTGAAATTTTTTGACGAGTTTCTTCAAGATTTCAGCTTTGCACCCTAAAAATTTCATATTCTGAACCTTCGTAGAAAAAATTTATAGAGAAAATGCCACGATGACCTGTTTAGGAGCCTGAAAAAAGACCTAACTTCCATAGATCATATCTCCGAAAATTTTCCGAACCAAGCTCTGAAATTTTTAGAAGATCTTCCTCAGGATTTTGGCTTCACACCCAAAAAAATTCAGCTTCTGAAACTTCATATAAAAAAATTTATAGCGAAAATTCCACCGATGCAATTGGTTTGGAGCAAATAAAACCCTCAATCCAAAGCTCATACCAAATGTTATGTAACCAAATTAAAAATAGAAGAAAAGAGATATCAACGCCTTAGAAATGAGCCACTTCGAGGGGGAACTTTGACTAGGTTGAATTATACCCGCCTCTAACATTTCTGCAATCATACATTCAATTTTTCTCTTTTGGACGTAAGGATATCTATAAGGCCTGATGTTTGGAGGAACACTTCCCGGAATCAGATGAATAGCATGATCATGATCGCGAATAGGTGGGAGTCCTTTGGGAGTTTCAAACACCTTGGAATGATTGTCCAAGACTTGTTGGAGATCTGCAGAAATAGATGATTTTGATGTTGGAACTTCTAGTGAACATAATTGTGCAATTACGCCTCGTTGTTCTTTCTTTAGAAGCTTTGTCATGCCATTAGAGCTTATTATCCTTCCTGGCTTCCCTTCAATACCCCGTAATTCGACTTCCTTTCCTTCTGAAAAAATTTTCAAGAAAAGTTCTTGAAAATTAAAAGCTACCATCCCTAAGGATTGTAACCATTGTACTCCTAGTACAACATCAGCACCTCCCATAGGAATGGAAAGCATTGGACTAGTCAACACATATTCCCCCATGGTTAGTTTGATATTATGGCATTTTCTAGAGCAATTTATAGTTCCTCCATTTGCAACCATCACTTGACATTCTGGTGCTGGGTATAGGAAACAATTCAATTCCTTGGCTACCTTACAATGAATAAAATTATGGGTACTACCCTAATCAATCAACACTATTACATTTTTCTTCTTGATATGTCCTTCTATCTTGAGAGTTTGAGGAGTGGTAATTCCTGCCAATGCATTACATGATATGGTCGGACTCATTTCTTCCTCTTCTAGGGTTGGTTCCTGGTGTATATCCTCTTCTTGTTCATTTTCTTCTTCCTCTTCACAATCTATGTAAAATAATTTCCTCTCAGCACACTTATGACCTTTAGTGTATTTTCTATCACAACTGTAGCAAAGCCCTTTTTCTCTTTTTTCTTCCAATTGTTGTGGTGTCAACCTTGTAGGTTGTGGAAATTTAGGCGTAGCAACACTTCCTTCTTTATAGAAGTGAGTGGTAGGCTTCCTTGTCACCATAATTTTACATTCAATTTTTCTTGCCAACCTGAATGCCTTCTCCAATGAATCAGGTTCCAAAACGCGACCTTCATGTTGGATGTTATCTTTTAAAGTGCCTATGAAGAGATAAATCTTGTGTTCCTCTAGAATATTAGTTACCCTTATATTCAATTTTTGGAAGTCCTCAATGTGCTCCCCTACTAAACCCTTTTGTTTGAGATTTATCAATTGGCTAAAGAAGGTGTTGCTCTTTGTATCCTCATAATGTGCTATCATTTCCTCCGTAAAAATTGACCAAGTGAAAATTTTTTTACGGGAGCAAAGCCATCGATACCATACAAATGCATTTTTTTCTAAATGTAAAGTTGCAATGCGTACCTTTTGTGTGTTTTTCACATTATGGAGATCAGAATATTGCTCCAACTATAGTATCCATGTTACAGGATCCTTTCCATCAAACTTCCTCATATCCAGTTTTGGAATATGGTGGTTCTTCCCGCCAACATTAGAGCTTATGAAATCACGATTAACATTTATTTTTTCTCATCATGAGTTTCCTCTACTATCTTTTCACCATTAGGAAACATTTCTTGTATCAACTTTGTCAAACCTTCTATGTCTTCTTTTAGATCATTTTTCATGTTTTCCATTTTAGATTCCATGCCAGCTTCCATGTCATCTATCTTATATTCCACGTCTTTCTTCAAACCATCCATATTTTTCTTCACACCAACCATCTTTGCTTCCATGCCTTTCTTCAAAACTTCCATTTCATTTTTTGTTGCTCTTTGCGAGAGCGAAATTTGGTGCACTTTCTTTTGTAATTTTGATAGATCATGTTGTAATTCTTCATCTTCATGAGTCATAGTAGAGCCTTCTGAAGGCTTAATGGGTGTTGAATTGTTTTTATGGGGCATTTTTTAGAACCCAATATTGATATCTATTCTACAATGTGCCCTTGGAATCAATTCAAATTGATTTTTCAAACAAGACTTTTGCAATTTGGAAAAAAATACACACCTTTTTCTTGCTTTTGAGGAGCTCGATATTGAAATTTTATTATCTCTATGATTGCAGCTCTTTAAAATCTAAAATTAAGCACTGTAGTATCCCTATGAATTCTCTTTTTAATGCCACAAGTCTGACCTGATTTGGATTCTCCAAGACAAAGTTATGTCCAATCACCTAATTATGGACTAGTTCAGTAGAGTGAACTTGTATGAATTTCCACGTGTTACTGTTTCATCCTTCGCCTCTAAAATTGATAGCCAAGAAACTAGAGTTTGTGTACTTGCGACCACTTTTTACAGCACTCAAATCCGATGCTCATAGAGAGAGTTATTGAACTTTTCCCACGATCACCTCTTTGAGATGAAATTCGGGAGCCTAAAAAAGCACCACCTTCCACAGGTCATATCTCCAAAAATATTGTGAATCAAGCTCTAAAATTGTTTGACGAGTTCTTCAAGATTTCAGCTTTGCACCCTAAAAATTTCATATTCTGAACCTTCGTAGAAAAAATTTATGGCGAAAATGCCACGATGATCTGTTTAGGAGCCTGAAAAAAGACCTAACTTCCATAGAACATATCTCCGAAAATTTTCCGAACCAAGCTCTGAAATTTTTAGAAGATCTTCCTCAGGATTTTGGCTTCACACCCAAAAAAATTCAGCTTCTGAAACTTCATAGAAAAAAATTTATAGCGAAAATTCCACGATGGCCTGTTTGGAGCAGCGAAACCCTTGAATCCAAAGCTCTGATACCAAATGTTATGTAACCAGCTCCAAAAATAGAAGAAAAGAGATATCAACGCCTTAGAAATGAGCCACTTCGAGGGGGAACTTTGACTAGGTTGAATTATACCCGCCTCTAACATTTCTGCAATCATACATTCAATTTTGCTTTTTTGGACGTAAGGATATCTATAAGGCCTGATGTTTGGAGGAACACTTCCTGGAATCAAATGAATAGCATGATCATGATCGCGAATAGGTGGGAGTCCTTTGGGAGTTTCAAACACCTTGGAATGATTGTCCAAGACTTGTTGGAGATCTGCAGAAATAGATGATTTTGATGTTGAAACTTCTAGTGAGCATAATTGTGCAATTACGCCTCGCTGTTCTTTCTTTAGAAGCTTTGTCATGACATTAGAGCTTATTATCCTTCCTGGCTTCCCCGCAATACCCCGTAATTCGACTTCCTTTCCTTCTGAAAAAAATTTCAAGAAAAGTTCTTGAAAATTAAAAGCTACCGTCCCCAAAGATTGTAACCATTGAACTCCTAGTACAACATCAACACCTCCCATAGGAATGGAAAGCATTGGACTAGTCAATACATATTCCCCCATGGTTAGCTTGATATTATGGCATTTTCTAGAGCAATTTATAGTTCCTCCATTTGCCACCATCACTTGACATTCTGGTGCTGGGTATAGGAAACAATTTAATTCCCTGGCTACCTTACAATGAATAAAATTATGGGTGCTACCTGAATCAATCAACACTATTACCTTTTTCTTCTTGATATGTCCTTCTATCTTGAGAGTTTGAGGAGTGGTAATTCCTGCCAGTGCATTACATGATATGGTCGGATTCATTTCTTCCTCTTCCAGGGCTGGTTCCCAGTGTATATCCTTTTCTTGTTAATTTTCTTCTTCTTCTTCACAATCTATGTAAAATAATTTCTTCTCAGCACACTTATGACCTTTAGTGTATTTTCTATCACAACTGTAGCAAAGCCCTTTTGCTCTTTTTTTCTTCCAATTGTTGTGGTGTCAACCTTGTAGGTTGTGGAAATCTAGGAGTAGCAACACTTCCATCTTTATAGAAGTGAGTGGTAGGCTTCCTTGTCGCCATAATTTTACATTCAATTTTTCTTGCCAACCTGAATGCCTTCTCCAATGAATTAGGTTCCAAAACGTGAACTTCATGTTGGATGTTATCCTTTAAAGTACCTATGAAGAGATCAATCCTGTGTTCCTCTGGAATATCAGTTACCCTTATATTCAATTTTTGAAGTCCTCAATGTGCTCCCCCACTAAACCCTTTTGTTTGAGATTTATCAATTGGCTAAAGAAGGTGTTGCTCTTTGTATCCTCATAATGTGCTATCATTTCCTCCGTAAAAATTGACCAAGTGACAATTTTTTTACGGGAGCAAAGCCATCGATACCATACAAATGCATTTTTTTCTAAATGTAAAGTTGCAATGCGTACCTTTTGTGTGTTTTTCACATTATGGAGATCAAAATATTGCTCCATCTGTAGTATCCATGTTATAGGATCCTTTCCATCAAACTTCCTCATATCCATTTTTGGAATATGGTGGTTTTTCCCGCCAACATTAGAGTTTATGAAATCACGATTAACATTTATTTTGTTCTCATCATGAGTTTCCTCTACTATCTTTTCACCATTAGGAAACATTTCTTGTATCAACTTTGTCAAACCTTCTATGTTTGCTTTTAGATCATTCTTCATGTTTTCCATTTTAGATTCCATGCCAGCTTCCATGTCATCTATCTTAGATTCCACGTCTTTCTTCAAACCATCCATATTTTTCTTCACACCAACCATCTTTGCTTCCATGCCTTTCTTCAAAACTTCCATTTCATTTTTTGTTGCTCTTTGCGAGAGCGAAATTTGGTTCACTTGCTTTTGTAATTTTGATAGATCATGTTGTAATTCTTCATCTTCATGAGTCATAGTAGAGCCTTCTGAAGGCTTAATGGGTGTTGAATTATTTTTATGGGGCATTTTTTAGAACCCAATATTGATATCTATTCTACAATGTGCCCTTGGAATCAATTCAAATTGATTTTTCAAACAAGACTTATGCAATTTGGAAAAAAATACACACCTTTTTCTTGCTTTTGAGGAGCTCGATATTGGAATTTTATTATCTCTATGATTGCAGCTCTTCAAAATCTAAAATTAAGCACTGTAGTATCCCTACGAATTCTCTTTTTAATGCCACAAGTCTGACCTGATTTGGATTCTCCAAGACAAAGTTATGTCCAATGACCTAATTATGGACTAGTTCAGTAGAGTGAACTTGTACGACTTTCCACGTGTTACTGTTTCATCCTTCGCCTCTAAAATTGATAGCCAAGAAACTACAGTCTGTGTACTTGCGACCACTTTTTACAGCACTCAAATCCGATGCTCATAGAGAGAGTTATTGAACTTTTCCCACGATCACCTCTTTGAGATGAAATTCGGGAGCCTAAAAAAGCACCACCTTCCACAGGTCATATCTCCAAAAATATTGCGAATCAAGCTCTGAAATTTTTTGACGAGTTTCTTCAAGATTTCAGCTTTTCACCCTAAAAAATTCATATTCTGAACCTTCGTAGAAAAAATTTATAGCGAAAATTCCACGAGGACCTGTTTAGGAGCCTGAAAAAAGACCTAACTTCCATAGATCATATCTCCGAAAATTTTCCGAACCAAGCTCTGAAATTTTTAGAAGATCTTCCTCAGGATTTTGGATTCACACCCAAAAATTCAGCTTCGAAACTTCATATAAAAATTTATAGCTGAAATTCCACGATGGTCATTGGGAGCAACAAACTTCTTGAATCCAAAGCTCTGATACCAAATGTTATAAACTACTCCAAAATAGAAGAAAAGAGATACCGCCACCATAAATGAGCCACTTCGAGGGGGAAACCTCCAATACATTACATAAATGAACAATTCTTGGATGATACAATTTACAAAACCTCCTTTCTATATATAGGAGTCCATGTGGCCATAATGTAATCCTAGTGGGCCACAATGTAATCCTAGTCGACCTAACAATAATAATTTAAGGGCACAATAATAACAAAATGGGGGTTACAAGGGTACAATAATAACAATAAAGGGGTTACACTAATAACAATAAGGTACTATACTGGTAATATAGGGACCTAACAAAAGCAATGGCTTAATGAATGAAAAAAACAAGTGAAAATGATGACAAATCAACGACCTCGATCTCCCCCACATTGATATTTTTTTCATGTCCTCATGAAAATTGATTCCCTAACAAAAATGAAATCATATAACTCGCTTTCTTTATCCACACAAGGTTGTCCAATTTCATTCTTGCTAACATCATGATGGCACGAATCCTTGGATAATTACTTGATTGCTTGCATAAAATAAAAAATGTGTTTGTACTCGTTACTAAAGTCCACACCAAGTCTCATCTACATGGAATAAAGCTAATTTCCAACACCCCCTTCTTTGATGTCTATATTTGAAAGTTGAATGTTTAAATGGAAATTAGCTTCTATTTTATTCATATTAGAATCCATGTCACCCAATTGTGCTACAGTTAGACCATAAAGTGTCCAAGAAATGGAGTTGAACCAATAAAACCATCTCCATTGTACAATATTTTTCAATCAAGGGACAATGAACCCATAGAAGAGAAAAATGTGCAACAATTTATACAAAGGTGAAAACAACGTTGTCTTTGATCTTTGATGATGAACTCATATTCTCTCTCTCTCTCTCTCTCTCTCTCTCTCTCTCTCTCTCTCTAAGATACTCCATTTTATAGGCATATTGTTTATGCAGAACTCAAAGTACTTGGAACATCTCTTTTGCTATTAAGAAAATTATGAGAAATAATTTCAATACATACCTTAGCTAAATCCATCTCTTGCATAGTAGAGGAGTAAAAACATAGCAGATTTCATTGACCTCTATTCTTTCCAACAAATTATCTAAGAAAGGAGTGCATGCATCTATCTTCTCTTTTAAAGAAATAGACAATGTATCAAAACATCACAAAATAAGACATTGAGGTCTATCATTTATGCATAGTAAAAGTGATGACCACCATTTAATGCTTTCATTCCTTTACAATCATGTATTCAATCAACCTTTGCTCCAAACCCTTCAAATTTGTCTCGGATCCAATCTCTTAAACACCTCATAAGCTACTACATTAAAATTTCACCATTGATATCATATTAAAAACTCAGGGATTGTAAGGCATTTAAGGTGACTTCTATTATGGATTGTTGTCATGCCAAGCTTTCATACTCATAATATTTTCATGATGACTTTTGAATGTATTGCACACTATTTCTTGATGACAAAACTTGTGGATAGAGCATGAATTTGGTATGAGGGATAGATCAATGATGGGAAAGATGGTTGAGGGTTAAGTCAAATGAAAAAAATCATGGTTGAGGGCTAGGTCAATGATGGAAAAGATAGTTTGTAAGAATGTTGATTAAAGTGGTCATTTATCATATTTCACTAAATTTTTAATAAACTAAAAAATCTGATGCAAGTTTTTACCGCAAGTTTACCTTTTGAATAACTTGAAATTCTAAAGTAGGAGTTGTAGGTGTTGATTTCACTCTGTACGCTCGTCGCATCACTTTTGACCTTTCGCTCCATGAAATGTACCATTTTCATGTAGCATACTTGTTTTTCCAATTTCTCTCAAATGGTAAATCTGATTCTCCTGAAATTTTCTAAGGTGGTTACTCTTTATATTATGCATCTTCCCACAAAATATCTAAGTCAGTGTGTACACGTAGCTTGAGAAAAATGAGAAATGTTTGTAGGTGAAAGTAGCCAATCTCTTGAAAAATGCACACTAGAATTTTCTGGATTTTTGTGTTCTCATTTATCGAACCTCAATGCATTTACCATGAAAATTTTAGGCTCAATGGATGCCCGGTTTGAGAGATATGGTCAAATCAATTTATGCCCTATTTCACCCTTCACGTTGCCCAATGTTGCAACAAAAACATATGCCACAAATTATTTTTAAGGCCATATTGAGTGATTAAAATTGGAAACCGTGTATTTTTACCTTTTCTACTGCCACATGCCTTCAAAATCTCATTTTGATGAAGAAAGGTGTCAGCTGCGTGCAAAAATAAAAATTCTATCCTAATTTGTGCACAGTGATATAAATTGAAAATCTTCCTTTAAAAACCCACTTGAAATGCTCCCTTCAAAATTTCTCTTTTTTTCCTTCTCGTCACTTTTTAATCAATTTATCAAATTTTGAGAAAACCCAAAAGCTCAAATTTTTTTATTTCAACTTTAATCTCTTGCAATATTTGTGCCAAAACTGCCTCTAGAAAAAACTGCTACAACAATAGCTGTAGAAAATGAAACTTTCCACAGTTGTTGCAAAAAAATGTCAATTTTTGCAAAAAAATGTTTTCTCTGAGTTTGAACTATTGACTTGGATTGCGTATTGCATGCTGAAGTAGAAACCATGAAACATAATGCATATTGATTGAAATAGGCCCAAATTTATTGTTTTTCTTGAAAATGAAATGAATGAAAAAGTGTTGTATTGGTGCCATCATTTTGTTGTTGGAGTGACAAAAAGATGAACATGCTACTACAAGAAACCAACAAAATGCACCGCTGCATGTTTATTGTTGTTGATTCTATAAAACCATTAGTCTTCATCAAGCCAAAAATTCATGGTACAATTCTCAGCATGCTAATGAGTGTTTCAAGTTGTAGCATGGGACAAATCATTGGATTACCGGTCAACGATGAAAATTGTTAACCAATGCGTAGACAACTCACGATAGCGTAAATGAGTGTCAAGCTACCTAAGTAGCATCTTGACAAATGGACTTAATGAATGTATTGAAGTCAAGTATCTTGCAAGATTTGACAATCAAGAGACATTGTTTTCTTCCCATTGTTATCAACGAGGAGGCATGCCATTAATGTATGCAAGTTCCAGTAGCTCTCCATTAAACTATCTCTCGATCTTGATCCCAAATAAGGTGCTGAGGTCTATGGGACACGCATCTATTGGAAGGTAAGCGTTAAGGAATCCTACATCAGCCAACTTTCAGCATAGAACCAAAAATAATTGGAAGAACCATAATAAAATATTGAAACCATCATGAAATTGTAGAACTTATTGTGAACTTTGCTCACCAAGCATTCGGTTTTTCAAGTTAAAGCTCATGTCCAATTGCACTGTAACGTTGGTTTTCACAATAGAAATTATTTTTATCTTTACTTTTTATTCTTTTATTTTTTCTATATGACCCACTTCCACTTGAAAAATAAATCTTGTTCAATTATATGAATACTTCCAATGGAACCATGTGTGTAACAAGATGATAGATATAATCATATGCAAGTTTGAATTATACTCTTTGATATGTACTCAGAGTATGAGAGACCAATTGCCTTGATTGAGATGATGTCACAAGGGATTGAAGAATTGAGCACTCGGGATCCGATGATCGCCTTAAACCAAGATTCAATGTAATCTTGTATTCCCTTGGCTTCTTGCTATCATGTCATGCAAGTCTTCAAAGATGTGATCTTCGTTCATAGAATCCGGTGATAGGCATGCAAGAAAATTTCTCAATCTTAGGTGCCAACAACTCGCTCTTTATCAACAGGCATCCATGATTCTTAGACCTTATCTAAATCTTCTTCTTTAGGTTGTTGTTCTTCAAAGCTAGTTGAGAATAATTTTGCAATACCTCAACATTGAAGTCAATTGAGATGTTTTATTTTTGGGCATATGAAATGGTTGTGCAGTGTAGTGGAGTGGGAATGGAGATTTGGGGTGCTTGTGTGGGTAGGTAATGGGAAAAGGTTGAATTGAGGTAAACTGATGGGTGATATTGATGTTGTGGTGAGGTGGATGGTATGGATAACATTGATATTTATTGAGGATAGAGAGGAAAAATATTGAGGATACTATGGGATTTCCTTTATAGGGCCTTTTCCAACTTTGTTGCCAATATTATTTTTGAGGTTTGGATTGAGATGGCCAAGGTTGCCAAGGCAATGGTGTTTTCCAATTACCTTGAGATTTTCGTTCATATCCTTGAAACTATGCATAAGGATATTGCATCATATTGGGTTGATGAGGCTGTCATAGTCCTCTTGGAGCTACATAACATGTAGTTTCTATTTTTTCTTTATTCGCTCCATTATCCTTCTAGTAAGCTTCCTTCAACCCTGGTAATGATGGGAAATCTTCAGTAGTATGTGATATTTTACAAAGTTTACAAATTTTAATGTTATCAAGTGGAAATTCATGCAAAGAATGTTTCTTTGTACATTTAGGGCAAAATAAAGCAAATTTTTTCAACTATTCGCTTGTTTTGAATTCTTAGCATGTCAATTTGTTCATTTAAATTACCAAGGATGTTTAGAAAATTGTTAATTTTAGTTTGACGTACCAATCTCGATGTCTGAATTACTTACTCTTTCCATAAATAGATCTTGAGGGGATCTTTACATACTTTACTTTCATCTTGATATGTTCTTACACAATTCACAAATCTCTTGAAATGACAATTGATAGACATCTCCTTTTCCCACCAGATTAAGAAGAGCAATCCATTCATCCTTTATAGCATTTAGCAGGAGAATTTTTAATGTGTATCATCCTAAATTTTGAAATTTATATCTTTTGATATTATAAGTAAATTTCTCTAGTAAATCTTCTAGGCTTTCATCCTCTTTTTGGTTCATCTTAAAGACTTTATTTCTAAGTTCATGCTGTATGCAATAATCTTTATACTTTTCCAAAAATACTCTTTTCATATCATCACATGTCATAAACCATCTAAGAGGTCTATCCTTCAATGTTTCCAGAAACAAATTCATTTTTTAGAACCCAATATTGATATCTATTCTACAATGTGCCCTTGGAATCAATTCAAATTGATTTTTCAAACAAGACTTATGCAATTCGGAAAAAAATACACACCTTTTTCTTGCTTTTGAGGAGCTCGATATTGAAATTTGATTATCTCTATGATTGCAGCTCTTCAAAATCTGAAATTAAGCTATCCGTAGTATCCCTATGAATTCTCTTTTAATGCCACAAGTCCGACTCCGATTTGGATTCTCCAAGACAAAGTTATGTCCAATGACCTAATTATGGACTAGTTCAAGAGAGTGAACTTGTAATGACTTGCCACGTGTTACTGTTTCTCATCCTTTCGCCCTCTAAAATTGATAGCCAAGAAACTACAGTCCGTGTACTTGCGACCAATTTTTACGGCACTCAAATCCGATGCTCATAGAGAGAGTTATTGAACTTTTCCCACGATCACCTCTTTGAGATGAAATTCGGGAGCCTAAAAAAGCACCACCTTCCACAGGTCATATCTCCAAAAATATTGCGAATCAAGCTCTGAAATTTTTTGACAAGTTTCTTCAAGATTTCAGATTTGCACCCTAAAAATTTCAGATTTGGAACCTTCGTAGAAAAAATTTATAGCGAAAATGCCACAATGACCTGTTTAGGAGCCTGAAAAAAGACCTAACTTCCATAGATCATATCTCCCAAAATTTTCCGAACCAAGCTCTGAAATTTTTAGACGATCTTCCTCAGGATTTTGGCTTCACACCCAAAAAATTTCAGCTTCTGAAACTTCATAGAAAAAACGTTATAGCGAAAATTCCACAATAGCCTGTTTGGAGCAGCGAAACCCTAGAATCCAAAGCTCTGATACCAAATGTTATGTAACCAACTCCAAAAATAGAAGAAAAGAGATATCAATGCCTTAGAAATGAGCCACTTCGAGGGGGCAACCTACAATACATTACATAAATGAACAATTCTTGGATGATACAATTTACAAAACCTCCTTTCTATATATAGGAGTCCATGTGGCCATAATGTAATCCTAGTGGGCCACAATGTAATCCTAGTCGACCTAACAATAATAATTTAAGGGCACAATAATAACAAAATGGGGGTTACAAGGGTACAATAATAACAATAAAGGGGTTACACTAATAACAATAAGGTACTATGCTGGTAATATAGGGACCTAACAAAAACAATGGCTTAATGAATGAAAAAAACAAGTGAAAATGATGACAAATCAACGACCCCGCATCTCCCCCACATTGATATTTTTTCATGTCCTCATGAAAATTGATTCCCAACAAAAATGAACTCATATAACTCTTTTCTTTATCCACACAAGGTTTTCCAATTTCATTCTTGCTAACATCATGATGGCACGAATCCTGGATAATTACTTGATTGCTTGCATAAAATAAAAAATGTGTTTGTACTCGTTACTAAAGTCCACACCAAGTCTCATCTACATGGAATAAAGCTAATTTCCAACACCCCCTTCTTTGATGCCTATATTTGAAAGTTGAATTTTTAAATTGAAAGTAGCTTCTATTTTATTCATATTAGAATCCATGTCACCCAATTGTGCTACAGTTAGACCATAAAGTGTCCAAGAAATGGAGTTGAACCAATAAAACCATCTCCATTGTACAATATTTTTCAATCAAGGGGCAATGAACCCATAGAAGAGAAAAATGTGCAACAATTTATACAAAGGTGAAAACAACGTTGTCTTTGATCTTTGGGGATGAACTCATATTCTCTCTCTCTCTCTCTCTCTCTCTCTCTCTCTCTCTCTCTCTCTCTCTAAGATACTCCATTTTATAGGCATATTGTTTATGCAGACCTCAAAGTACTTGGAACATCTCTTTTGCTATTAAGAAAATTATGAGAAATAATTTCAATACATACCTTAGCTAAATCCATCTCTTGCATAGTAGAGGAGTCAAAACATAGCAGATTTCATTGACCTCTATTCTTTCCAACAAATTATCTAAGAAAGGAGTGCATGCATCTATCTTCTCTTTTAAAGAAATAGACAATGGATCAAAACATCACAAAATAAGACATTGAGGTCTATCATTTATGCATAGTAAAAGTGATGACCACCAGCTAATGCTTTCATTCCTTTACAATCATGTATTCAATCAACCTTTGCTCCAAACCCTTCAAATTTGTCTCGGATCCAATCTCTTAAACACCTCATAAGCTACTACATTAAAATTTCACCATTGATATCATTTTAAAAACTGAGGGATTGTAAGGCATTTAAGGTGACTTCTATTATGGATTGTTGTCATGCCAAGCTTTCATACTCATAATATTTTCATGATGACTTTTGAATGTATTGCACACTATTTCTTGATGACAAAACTTGTGGATAGAGCATGAATTTGGTATGAGGGATAGATCAATGATGGAAAAGATGGTTTAGGGTTAAGTCAAATGACAAAAATCATGGTTGAGGGCTAGGTCAATGATGGAGAAGATAATTTGTAAGAATGTTGATTAAAGTGGTCATTTATCATATTTCACTAAATTTTTAATAAACTAAAAAATATGATGCAAGTTTTTACTGTAAGTTTACCTTTTTAATAACTTGAAATTCTAAAGTAGGAGTTGTAGGTGTTGATTTCACTCAGGTACGCTGCTCCATCACTTTGACCTTGCTCCATGAAATGTACCATTTTCATGTAGCATACTTGTTTTTCCAATTTCTCTCAAATGGTAAATCTGATTCTCCTGAAATTTTCTAAGGTGGTTACTCTTTATATTATGCATCTTCCCACAAAATATCTCAGTCGGTGTGTTCACGTAGCTTGAGAAAAATGAGAAATGTTTGTAGGTGAAAGTAGCCAATCTCTTGAAAAATGCACACTAGAATTTTCTGGATTTTTGTGTTCTCATTTATCCTACCTCAATGCATTTGCCATGAAAATTTTAGGCTCAATGGATGCCCGGTTTGAGAGATATGGTCAAATGAATTTATTCCCTATTTCACCGTTCACGTTGCCCAATGTTGCAACAAAAACATATGCCACGAATTATTTTTAAGGCCAGATTGAGTGATTAAAATTGGAAACCGTGTATTTTTACCTTTTCTACTGCCACATGCCTTCAAAATCTCATTTTGATGAAGAAAAGGTGATGCTGTGCAAAAATAACAAATTCTATCCTAATTTGTGCACAGTGATATAAATTGAAAATCTTCCTTAAAAACCCACTTGAAATGCCCTTCAAAATTGCTCTTTTTTTCCTTCTGTCAGCTTTTACTCAATTTATCAAATTTTGAGAAAACCCAAAAGCTCAAATTTTTTTATTTCAGCTTTAATCTCTTGCAATATTTGTGCCAAAACTGCCTCTAGAAAAAACTGCTACAACAATAGCTGTAGAAAATGAAACTTTCCACAGCTGTTGCAAAAAAATGTTTTCTCCGAGTTTGAACTACTGACTTGGATTGCGTACTGCATGCTGAAGTAGAAACCATGAAACATAATGCATATTGATTGAAATAGGCCCAAATTTATTGTTTTTCTTGAAAATGAAATGAATGAAAAAGTGTTGTATTGGTGCCATCATTTTGTTGTTGAGTGACAAAAAGATGAACATGCTACTACAAGAAACCAATAAAATGCACTGCTGCAAGTTGTTGTTGATTCTATAAAACCATTAGTCTTCATCGAAGCCAAAATTCATGGTACAATTCTTAGCATGCGAATGAGTGTTTCGAATTCGAGCATGGGAAGAAATCATTGGATTACTGGTCAATGATGAAAATTGTTAACCAATGCGAGACAACTCACAGATAACGTAAATGAGTGTCAAGCTACCTAAGTGCATCTTGACAGGGACGAATGAATGTATTGAAGTCAAGTATCCTGCAAGATTTGACAATCAAGAGACATTGTTTTATTCCCATTTTTATCAACGAGGAGGCATGCCATTAATGTATGCAAGTTCCAAGGCTCTCCAAATAATCTCTGATCTTGATCCCAAATAAGGTGTTGAGGTCTATGGGACGCGATCTATTGGAAGGTAAGCGTTAAGGAATCCCACATCAGCCAACTCGAGCATAGAACCAAAAATAATTGGAAGAACCATAATAAAATATTGAAACCATCATGAAATTGTAGAACTTATTGTGAACTTTGCTCACCAGTTACCTGGTTTTCAAGCAAAGCTCATGTCCAATTGCACCAGTAAGTTGGTTTTCACAATAGAAATTATTTTTATCTTTACTTTTTATTCTTTTATTTTTTCTATATGACCTACTCTACTTGAAAAATAAATCTTGTTCAATTATATGAATACTTCCAATGGAACCATGTGTGTAACAAGATGATAGATACAATCATATGCAAGTTTGAATTATACTCTTTGATATGTACCAGTGTATGAGAGACCAATTGCCTTGATTGAGATGATGTCACAAGGTATTGAAGAATTGAGCACTGGGATCCGATGACTGCCTTAAACCAAGATTCAATGTAATCTTGTATTCCTTGGCTTCTTGCTATCATGTCATGCAAGTCTTCAAAGATGTGATCTTCGTTCATAGAATCTGGTGATAGGCATGCAAGAAAATTTTCAATCTTAGGTGCCAACAACTGCTCTTTATCAACAGGCATCCATGATTCTTAGACCTTATCTAAATCTTCTTCTTTAGGTTGTTGTTCTTCAATGCTAGTTGGAGAATAATTTTGCAATACCTCAACATTGTAAGTCAATTGAGATGTTTTATTTTTGGGCATATGAAATGGTTGTGCAGGTAGTGGAGTGGGAATGGAGATTTGGGGTGCTTGTGTGGGTGGTAATGGGAAAGGTTGAATTGAGGTAAACTGAGGGTGATATTGATGTTGTGGTGGAGGTGGATGGTATGGATAACATTGATATTTATATTGAGGATAGAGAGGAAAATATTGAGGATACGGTGGATTTCTTTTATAGGGCCTTTTCCAACTTTGTTGCCAATATTAGTTTTGAGGTTTGGATTGAGATGGCCAAGGTTGCCAAGGCAATGGTGTTTTCCAATTACCTTGAGATTTTTGTTCATATCCTTGAAACTATGAATAAGGATATTGCATCATATTGGGTTGATGAGGATGTCATAGTCCTCTTGGAGCTACATAACAGAGTTTTTATTTTTCTTTATTCGCTCCATTATCCTTCTAGTAAGCTTCCTTCAACCCTGGCAATGATGGGAAATCTTCAGTAGTATGTGATATTTTACAAATTTTACAAATTTTAATGTTATCAAGTGGAAATTCATGCAAATAATGTTTCTTTGTACATTTAGGGCAAAATAAAGCAAATTTTTTCAACTTTTTGCTTGTTTTGAATTCTTAGCATGTCAATTTGTTCATTTAAATTACCAAGGATGTTTAGAAAATTGTTAATTTTAGTTTGACGTACCAATCCTGATGTCGAATTACTTACTCTTTCCATAAATAGATCTTGAGGGGATCTTACATACTTTACTTTCATCTTGATATGTTCTTACACAATTCACAAATCTCTTGAAATGACAATTGATAGACATCTCCTTTTCCCACCAGATTAAGAAGAGCAATCCATTCATCCTTTATAGCATTTAGCAGGAGATTTTTTAATATGTCTCATCCTAAATTATGAAATTTATATCTTTTGATATTATAGGTAAATTTCTCTAGTAAATCTTCTAGGCTTTCATCCTCATTTTGGTTTATCTTAAAGACTTTATTTCTAAGTTCATGCTGTATGCAATAATCTTTATACTTTTCCAAAAATACTCTTTTCATATCATCACATGTCATGAACCATCTAAGAGGTCTATCCTTCAATGTTTCCAGAAACAAATTCAATTTTTGAATGTGTAATGAGTAGCCATAAGATCTACAAATGATTTCAAATTCAAAAATAAAAGTTTATGGGTCTTCTAATCTCATACCTTTGAAGTTAGGAAGTACGGATGGAGGTATGTTCTTCATATGAACATTGATATCAGTTTCTTGAATGGGAAAATCAAGAGGATCTTCCTCATTATCATCATATTCAGTCATTTCTTCCACCTCCTTTGTCACCTCTTCTTCCACCTGCAAAATTAGGAATTCATGATGTATATGTATGGCTCTTACTACACCATGTGATATAGTGAGGGTGGTAGATGATTGAAGTATATACATATATATATATAAAGACAGTAAAAGGCTCGTATTTACACTTCCCTGACAACAACGCCAAAATGTTTAGTCAATTTAATATCTTAAATTGCTATGATAAATTATCGACCAGAGTTGTCAACTTATGAAGTGCAATGCACTATATATGCTAAGATCCTCTCTTACTCCTATTTTATTATGGTGATTTTCATGTATAGTATTCATGTTGAGAATGGAATAAATCTTATATATCTATATACATGTAATACATTTGATTTCTAGAAAATCCATTTTAGTATCTGTTTAATCAATTTAATGTCTTAAATTCTATCATAAATTATCGACCAGAGTTGGTAAACTTATGAAGTGCAATGCACTATATATGCTAAGAACCTCTCTTATTCCTATTTTGTTATGGTGATTGTCATTTTATGTTTTGTTTGTCGTTTTTGATCAAATGTAAAATATTTCGATAATTGAATTATATTTAAGTGAGTTAAATCTGTTCCTAAATCTTAACCAATTTGCTTATTATTTTTTTAAGAAAAGAAAACAACTTCATTTTTTTGAGAATATATATATATATAGATATGAAATGTACATTAATTAAACTGAACAACTGATTAAAGTATTGAAATCATTAGAAAGCAATTACATATTTAAAATATCTAAATTACAGTGAAATATGAACTAGTTAAATTGCAAGAAATAAATATATTTAAGAGAGAATTACAAATTTATCTAATTGAAAGAAATATTCTATTGTTTATATGAAAGAAGGAAATCTGATCTAAGGTATACATTCATGAAAAAGAGAATTACTGTAGCTCTAGAAAATAAATCTATGTCGGCTTGACATCTGTTGAAAAATAATTGTTGGAAATGAAACAACTTTCTTGAAATATTTTAACATCTATTCAATCCATAAAATATTTATGTTATGAAAATATGGAAACTAACTACAGAAATTTCTGTTGAATGCTACGAAATAATTTAAAGAAATCACAGAGTTAATTGAATCAAACGAGAATGAGATACATGAAAACAATACAATTACATCTATGAACCTAGAACTACGAAAGCTTTTAAATTTGCAAGAACAAAATTAAAATAGAACCTCTTCTGTTGCAAGGGCCCTCTACAACAGATAGTTTCGACTCCAAATATCAACTAACTTCGCATTGGAAGTTCAAAGTGTGTCTTCATTCAGGTAACAAAATAAGACAGAGTTTTATCATAGAGTTACAATCACATTATAACCAACAGTATATCGCCCCTCCAATCTCGTAATCTCAGCCCGATTTATAATGTGTCAAAAGCTTCAAAATATTAGACTTAGACCTGAGATAATAGCTACTCATGGTTGATAGATTTATTATTGATTCCTAATCAATTTTTTTCTCTGGTTATTGACTTGTAACTAAATAAGGAAAGTTGTAAACAAATTCATGAAGATCAATACTTCCTTGATATTGTCAAGCTCTCTTGATGATTATCCTTAGTTTATAGCACGTGCTCTTGGTTATACTCCTTCACTTTTGGTTATTTGACAGGTTGACATTGTTGCTTCACGCAACTTTGCAAAATAGGGCTCCAAAGAACCTGAAATATATCCCAAATGGAAACAAATTTTGAAAATATTCTCACAAATAACTTAACTGGGCCCGTTCTAAACAAAACCCATGTTTTCGTTTTTCTAGATTCAATTTTATTTTTTCAGAAAACACATTTGAAGTTGTCCAGTCAAAACTGCTGTAATTTTCCCTTGATCTTTGCCTGGAGGTCCACATGTGCGAGCTGGGTGGAAATTGACCAATCAAAATATATATTAGAGCTTCTAGAAACCATGCCCAAGTGTCTTATTTCATTTGAGAGTGGTGCTACTACCTCAACCATGGAGGTAGCTACGGAAACTTGACAAATCTACAACCTCTTGAACTTGTTAAACTGTCATTAGTTAAAACCATGCAATTTTTTTCTTAATCTACTAAAAATACAGGGAAACGATGTTAATTAACCACTTATACATACAAAGACACATTTTGAATAATTATGGAAGAAATTGTGGCAAGTGAGTGAAATGGTGTAATGGATGGTTGGAAATAATGGCTTAATGAATGACAAAAACAAGTGAAAATGATGACAAATCAGCGATCCCACATCTCCCCCACACTGAGATTTTTGCATGTCCTCATGAAAATTAAGTCCAACAAAAATGAACTCATATACCTCTTTTCTTTATCCACACAAGGTTGTCCAATTTCATTCTTGTCGACATCATGAGAGCATGAATCCTTGATAATTACTTGATTTCTTCCATAAAATAAAAATGTGCTTTTACACTTTACTGAAGTCCACACCAAGTTTCATCTCCATGGAATAAAGCTAATTTCCAACACCCCCTTCTTTGATGCCTAAATTTGAAAGTTGAATGTTTCAATGGAAAGTAGCTTCTATTATTGAAAGGATTTCCGGATTATCCATAGTATTATAGAACGTTGTTCGACGTTTTGAATCCCAACGAGGATTGATCTTCAGGACAAGATGCAGAATGTCACCCATATTCAAATTAGAATCCATGTCACCCAATTGTGCTGCAAGTAGACCATAAAGTGTCCAAGAAATGGAGTTGAACCAATAAAACCATCTCCATTGTACAATATTTTTTAACCAAGGGACAATGAACCCATAGAAGAGAGAAATGTGCAACAATTTATATAAAGGTGAAAACAACATTGTGTTTGATCTTTGGGGATGAACTCATATTTATTTCTCTCTCTCTCTCTCTAAGATACTCCATTTTATAGGCGTATTTATTATGCAGACTTCATAGTACTTGGAACATCTCTTTTTCTATTAAGAACATTATGAGATATAATTTCAACACATACCTTAGCTAAATCTATCTCTTGCCTAGTACAGGAGTCAATACATAGCAGATTGCATTGACCTCTATTCTTTCCAACAAATGATCTAAGAAAGGAGTGCATGCATATATCTTATCTTTTAAATAAATAGAAAATGGATCCAAACATCACAAAATAAGACATTAAGGTCTATCATTTATGCACAATAATAGTGATTACCACCAACTAATGCTTTCATACCTTCACAATCATGTATTCATTCAACCTTTGCTCCAAACCCTTCAAATTTGTCGTGGATCCAATCTGTTAAACACCTCATAAGCTATTATATTAGCATTTCACCATTGATATCATATTTAAAACTCAGGGGCTGTAAGAAATTTATGGTGACTTATATTATGGATGGCTGCCATGCCAAGCTTTCATACTCGTGATATTTGCATGATGACTTTTGAATGTATTGCACACTATTTCTTGATGACAAAACTTGTGGATAGAGCATGAATTTGGTATGAGGGGTATATCAATGATGGAAAATATGGTTGAGGGTTAATTCAAATGAAAAAAATCATGGTTGAGGGCTAGGTCAATGATGGAGAAGATAGTTTGTAAGAATGTTGACTAAAGTGGTCATTTATCATATTTTCTTAAATTTTAATAAACTAAAAAATACTATGCAAGTTTTTACCTCAAGTTTACCTTTTGAATAACTTGAAATTCTAAAGTAGGAATTGTAGGTGTTGATTTGGCTTAGGTACACTGCTCCATCACTTTGACCTTTCTCCATGAAATGTACCATTTTCATGTAGCAGACTTGTTTTTCCAATTTATCTCAAATGGTAAATCGGATTCTCTTGAAATTTTCTGAGGTGGTTACTATTAATATTATGCATCTTGCCACAAAAAACTCAACCAATGGGTTCACGAAGCTCGAGAAAAATGAGAAATGGTTGTAGGTGAAAGTGGCCAATTTATTGAAAAATACACATTGGAATTTTCTGAATTTTTTTGTGTTGAAAAAAATGTCAATTTTTGTAGAAAATTGTTTTCTTTGAGTTTGAACTGCTGACTTGGATTGTGTACTGCATGCTGAAGTAGAAACCATGAAACATAATGCATATTGATTGAAATAGGCCCAAATTTATTTTTTTTCTTGAAAATGAAATGAATGAAAAAGTGTTGTATTGGTGCCATCATGCTACTGTTGAATGACAAAAAGATGAACATGTCGCTACAAGAAACCAATAAAATTCACTGCTACAAGTTGTTGTTGATTCCATAAAACCATTAGTCTCCATCGAAGCCAAAATTCATGGTACAATTCTTACCATGCGAATGAGTGTGTCGAAGTCGAGCATGGGAAGAAATCATTGGATTACCAATCAAAGACAAAAATTGTTAACCAATATGAGACAACTCACTGATAATGTAAATGAGTGTCAAGGTACCCGAGTGCATCTTGACAGGGACAAATGAATGTGTTGAAGTCAAATCTCTTGCAAGATTTGACAATCAAGAGACATTGTTTTATTCCTTTTTTTATCAATGAGGAGGCTTGCCATTAATGTATGCAAGTTCCAAGGCACTCCAAATAATATCTAATCTTGAGCCCAGATAAGGTGTCGAGGTAGATGGGACAAGATCTATTGGAAGGTGGGCCTTAAGGAATCCCACATCAGCCAACTCGAGCATAGAACCAAAAGTGATTTGAAGAACCATAATAAAAGATTGAAACCATCATGAAATTGCAAAGCTTGTAGTGAACTTTGCTCGCCAGTTTCCTAGTTTTCAAGCAAAGCTCATGTCCAATTGCGCCAACAAGCTAGTTTTCACAATAGGACTTATTTTTCTCTCTAATTTTTATTCTTTTATTTTGTATATATGTCCTACTCTACTTGAAATATAAATCTCGTTCAATTATATGAATACTTCCAATGGAACCATGTGTGTAAAAAGATGATAGATACAATCATATGCAAATTTGAAGAATACCCTTTGATATGTACCAGTGCATGAGAGAGAAATTTCCTTGACTGAGATGATGTCAGAAGATACTGAAGAATTTACCATTGGGATCCGATGACTGTCTTGAACCAAGATTCAATGTATTCTTGTCTTCCTCGGCTTCCTGCTATCATGTCATGCAATTCTTCAGAGATGTGATTTTCATTCATAGAATCTGGTGATAGGCATGTAAGAAACTTTTCAATCTCAGGTTCCAACAACTGCTCTTTATCAACAGGCATCCATGATTCATGGACCTTATCTAGATCTTCTTCTTCACGTTGTTGTTCTTCACTGCTAGCTGGAGAATCATTTTGCAATACCTCAGCATTGTAAGTGGATTGAGATGTTTTATTTTTTGGGATATGAAATGGTTGTGTAGGTATTGGAGTGGGAATGGATCTTTGGGGTGCTTGTGTGGGTGGTAATGGGAAAGGTTTAATTGAGGTCAACTGAGGGTGATATTTATTTTGTGGTGGAGGTGAATGGTATGGATAGCATTGATATTGATATTGAGGATAGTGTGGAAAATATTGAGGATACGGTGGAATTTTCTTTTTAGGGCCTTTGACAACTTTGTTGCCAATATTGGTTTTGAGGTTAGGATTGAGATGGCCAAGGTTTCCAAGGAAATGTTGTTTTCCAATTACCTTGATATTTTTGTGCATATCCTTGAAATTGTGCATAAGGATATTGCATCATATTGGGTTGATGAGGTTTTCATAGTCCTCTTGGAGCTACAAAACAAAGTTTCTCTTTTGCTTTATTCTCTCCATTATCCTTCTAGTAAACTACATTCAAACCTGGTAATGATGGGAAATCTTCAGTAGTATATGAACATGCACAAATTTTAAAAATTTTAATGTTATCAAGTGGAAATTCATGCAAATAATGTTTCTTTGTACATTTAGGGCAAATAAAGCAACATTTTCAACATTTTTCTTGTTTTGCATTCTTAGCATGTCAATTTGTTCATTTAAATTACCAAGAATGTTTAGCAATTTGTTAAGTTAAGTTTGACTTACCAATCCTGATGTCGACTTACTTACTCTTTCCATAAATGGAGCTGGAGTGGATCTTACATACTTTTCTTTTCGTCTTGATATGTTCTTGCACAGTTCACAAATCTCTTGAAATGAAAATTGATAGACATCTCCTTTTCCCACCAGATTAAGAAGATCAATCCATTCATCCTTTATAGCATTTAATAAGAGAGTTTTTAATATGTATGATCCTAAATTATGCAATTTATATCTTTTGATATTATAAGTAAATCTCTCCAGTAAATCTTCTAGGGTTTCATCCACTTTTTAGTTCATCTTAAAGACTTCATTTCTAAGTTCATGGTGTATGCAATATTATTTATATTTTTCCAAAAATACTATTTTCATATCATCCCATGCCATGAACCATCTAAGATATCTATCCTTCAATGTTGCCAGAAACAAATTCATTTTTTAAATGTGTAATGAGCAGCCATAAGATCTACAAATGATTTCAAATTCAAAAGGAAAAGTTTTTGGGTCTTCTGATCTCATACCTTTGAAGTTAGGAAGTACATATGGAGGGATGTTCTTCATATGACCATTGATAGCAGTTACTTGAATGGGAAACTAAATAGGATCTTCCTCATTATCATCATATTCAATCATTTCTTCTACCTCCTTTGTCACCTCTTCTTCCACTTGCAAAACTACAAATTCATGATGTCAATGTGTACTTTACCGTTAATTCACGGATATGTGTGTAGTAAGCATTGAAGTATATATATATATATATATATATATATATATATATATATATATATATATATATATATATATATATATATATATATATATATTATTTTTTTTATTTTTTAAGATAGTAAAAGGCTCCTATTTACCCTTCCCCAGCTACGGTGCCAAAATGTTTAATCAATTTAATGTCTTAAATTGGAATGATAAATTATCGACCCGAGTTGGTAAACTAATGAAGTGCAATGCATTGTATATGCTAAGAGCCTCTCTTATTCCTATTTTATTATGGTGATTTTCATTTTATGTTTTGTTTGTCGTTTTTGATAAAATCTAAAAAAATGTGATGATTGAATTATATTTAACTGAGTTAAATTTGTTCCTAAATCTTAACCAATTTTCTTATTAGATTTTTAGGAAAAGAAAACAACTTCAGTTTTTTGAGAATTTATATATATATGAAATGTACATTAATGAAAATGACACTAGTACCTATGGTCAATTTTCCGACACTTTAGTTCTTACAGTTTTGACATATTGTCGGAAAGTTCCCAATTTTTTCTCAATTTTTTTGATCCCGCCAAAAAGCGTCACTCTTGCGACACTACCAAAAAAATGTCGGAATAGCGACACTACCCAAAAACTGACGAATAGCGATATTTTTGGAAGAAATTTTCGGAATAGTGACACTACCCAAAAAGCATCGCTCTTGCGACACTACCCAAAAAGCGTCGGAATAGCGACACTACCCAAAAATCATCGGAATAGTGACATCATCGGAATCACGATGATGTGAAAACATTCTTGTGGAATGATCACTTTCCCTTTGAAAAAGTCAAAGTTGACTTGGTCAACTAGCGTCGCAATAGCGATGGTTTATTTTAAATATATAGGGCGCATTCTAAAGATGTTTTCTGACAACTTTTTTGTAATAGCGACAACTGAGGGTCGGATCGCGTCATGTGAGGGTAGTTGGATAAAAAATGCTAAGTTGTGATTGCCCATGCGCCTTGTGCACTTATGTGAGATCCATTTTCCATTTTCTCCCTCGTGCCTTCGTTAAGGCAGTTCGGGTCATGTCATGTGAGGGCGTCACAGGAAACGCGTTTGGGTCGGATCGTGTTAGGGAAGCCGTATAAAAAAATCGAAGTTTTGAATGCCCATGTGCATTGTGCACGTTCGTGTGACCCATTTTCCATTTTCTCCCTCGTTCCTTCGAAGTTCGGGTAGGGTCGGGTCGGGTCCTGTGATGGTGCCCAAGGAAACGTGTTTAGGTCGGGTCGGGTCATACCATATTGTGAGGGCGCCCAAGGAAACACGTTCGGGTGGGTCGGGTCAGGTTTGGTCGTGTGAGGGAGCCCAAGGAATGTGTCCAGGTCAAGTTGTGTCGAGTCTTTTGAGGTCGCCCAATGAAACGCGTTCAGGTAGGTCAGGTCGAGTCCAGTCGGGTCGTGTTGTGTGGGGTTGCCCAAGGAAACACATTCGGGTGGGTCGGGTCAGGTCAGGTCAGGTCATGTGAGGGCGCCCAAAGAAACACGGTCAGGGGGGTCGGGTTAGGTTGGGTCGTGTCGTGTGAGGGCACCCAGAAAAACACATTCGGGCAGGTCGAGTCCTATCAGGTCGTATAAGGGTGCCCAAGGAAACACATTCGTGTGGGTTGGGTCGGCTCGGACTGGGTCATGTGAGGGCACCTAAGGAAATGCATTCATGTGGGTCAGGTCAGGTCACGTCTTATGAGGAGACCCAAGGAAATTCGTTCGGGTGGGTTGGGGCGGGTCGCGTCACGTCTCGTGAGGGCACCCAGGGAAACACATTTGGGCGGGTCAGGTCAGGTCGGTTCGTGTGAGGGCGCCCAGGGAAATGTGTTTGGGTAGGTTGGGTCGGGTTGGGTCGTGTGAGGGTGGTTGTATCAAAAATTCTAAGTTGTGACCACCTGTCTTCCTTGTGTCCGTTTGTGCGATCCATTTTCCATTTTCTCCCTCGTGCCTTTGTTTGGGCAGGTCGGGTCATGTCATGTGATGGTGCCATAGGAAATGCATTCGGGTCAGATCGTGTGATGGAGGTTGTATAAAAAATGCTAAGTTGTGACTGCCCGTGTGCCTTGTGCACGTTCGTGTGACTCGTTTGTCATTTGCTCCCTCGTGCCTTTGATGTTTGGGCGGGTCGAGTCATGTGATGGCGCCCAAGGAAACACATTTGGGTTGGGTCAGGTCGGGTCGTCTTGTGTGAGGGTGCAAAGGAAACACATTCGGGCGGGTCGGGTCGGGTCGGGTCGTGTGAGGGTGCCTAAGGAACACATCTAGGTCGGGTCATGTCGGGTCCTGTGAGGTTGCCCAAGGAAACGCGTTTGGGCGGGTCGGGTAGGGTCGGATTGGGTCATGCAGTGTGAGGTTGCCCAATGAAACACGTTTGGGCTGGTCGGGTCAGGGCATGTCGTGTGAGGGTGCCCAAGGAAACGTGTTCGGGTGGGTTGGTTTAGGTCGGGCCTTGTCATATCCAAGGGTCTGCTTTTCTTGGGGTTATCCTTAGTTGCTCCATAGGATTTGCATTGGGTCATCATCCTTTATTAATGGGGATCTTGATGCCCTGGGCTATTTTTCTATTTTTGGAGTTGCCTCTAGTACAAGGTTGTGGGTTAGCCAATGGTGAATTTCTACTACATAAGCGTGTGATTTCAAATTTATTAAGCATGCACAGGCCTGTAAAATCAAGGTATGGTAGACATTTTGTCTGGTGGAAATAATTCGAGTTTGGTTGGATTTTTCTTGATTACAAACAATGGGAAAGAACTTGTATCAATGATGCTTTTTTATGAAACAACCAACATAAATGCCTTCCAAAAACAACTCAAAACATAAGCAAACAAGTCTCCATTCTTATCAAGTCATGTTGGGGAACTAGGTAGCTGAATATAATCTATAAAATAAAACACCTCCAACATTTCAGAACGAAGTATGAACAAAATGAACCATTACTTAGAGTGCATTGTAAGCCCATAAACCAAATTTATCAATGCAAGGATCTACAATCACAAATTTTGTGCAATCTTCTCCAGCTAACATTATAAGCATACTAGCCATTTAAAAATGGAGTATGTTGACATAAATTGAATATTCCTTGATATGATTTCATGATATGGAAATTTAGTAAAGAAAAAATGGGAATATGACAGACTCAAGGTTAGCTTTGTAATGAAAAAAATTAACTTCTTTCTTGATCTATTGATGGAAAGTTTTTGTGGTGCATCAATTGTTTTTTTCTTTTAAATAAAATTTTCCTAATTGGTATCTTGAGGACTCCTCTAGAGCTACTCTACAGGTTGGGACGTAGTTCCAGGATTATTATTATATCTTCTTTGTAAATGATAAGCACTCTTTTGTGGGCTATATTATTATGGGCACCTCATATCCCTCTCACTTTGTCGGAACCAGAATTTTCATGGGTGAAGTATATTTGAGCCTCCTTATTGTTCTAAGGCTCCATTTCATAGTCACACTTCCTTTTCCCTCTATCCCCAAATATTCCTTTTGAGATTTTTCCACAATTAGTCTTAATTTTTAATCAATATATTTTTATATTCCACTTTGTGTTCAATTCCCTCCATCTTTCAAGATGAACTACTTGCTACAAATACAAATTTTGAATCCTATATCCAATGGGGTTTGTTTATTAGGAAATGTATTTTAGAAAATTCTTCCAAACCATCAGGGTTTTTGATGACTTTAGATTTTTTCCATGGAGCTTGAATCCTTAGCCACAATTCCAAAGCCATAAACTATTTAACCCCCTAAACCTATAAACCCCTAACCCATTTAACCCCTAAACCCTAAACCTCTAAACCCGTAACCCCTAACCCATTTAACCCCCTAGAACCTAAACCTATAAAACCTTAACCCCTAACCCCTTAAACTCTAATTCTAGACCCCTAACCCATTTAATCACCTAAACCCCTAAAAGCCTAACCCATTTAACCCCCTAAACCCTAACCCCATTAACACCTAACCCCTAACCCCTATAAGTGTCCTCCATCATCAATGTCTGCAAAGTACACGATCCCAGTCAAACATGTTCATCAAGTTATTCGTCTATCATTGACAAATCTGCAACATCCTCTTCTTCACATGTCTCTCCTTCTTCTTCTTCATCGGAAACTACAACTGCATCCTGCTACATTTCCAAACCAAGTCGAAGAAGATCTACTTCAACATTCTCCTCCAAGACTTCAAGTTCATCACGAATCTGTGGGTTCTCTTCTTTCATACACCTCAACTTATACAAGGTCTGAAAACTCCTCCCTTGACATTCTTCCCAACTTCCCATGTCTTTTTATGTAGCTTCGACCCTAACCAATGTCTTGCACCTGCCAATGTTTCACTGAGACCAACCAATATAATGTCCAAGCTTTGATGCCAACTATAGCCCTGTCGTTGTATTCCTGCTTCAATCTTCAATCTTCAAAAAAGCTCAACTCACCCTAAATCAAGCTCTAATACCATTTGTCACGAAGCGATAGTGGTGCCAGTGCTTCACTCGTGTGAGGGCGCCCAAGGAAACACGTTCAGGTGGGTCAGATCGTGTCATGTCGTGTGAGGGCGGCCCTATAAAAAATGCTAATTGGTGACCGCTCATTTTCCTTGTGCACGTTCGTGTGGCTTGTTTTTCATTTTCTCCCATGAGCTTTTGTTCGAGTCATGCGTTTGGGCAGCTTGGGCCTTGCAGTTTGGGCGGGTCGGGTTGTGTCGTTAGGGCGAGTCGAGCTGTGCGTTCGTGCGGTTCGGGTCGTGCGCTCGTCTAGGTCGGGTGTTAGTTCGAGCCGGTTGGGTCATACCATTTGCATCGTGAGTTCTAGCAGGTCAAGTCGTGCATTCGAGCGGGTCAGGTCGTGCAGTCGGGCAAGTCGAGTTGGGTCATGTCGTTTTAGGGGACCGTGTTAAAAATGCTAAGTTGTGACTACTCATGTGCCTTCTTCACATTCATGCGGCTCGTTTTCCAATTTCTCCCTCGTGCCTTCGTTCACGTCATGTGTTTGAGCGGGTCAGGTTAGGTCATGTGAGGGTGGTTGTGTTAAAAATGCTAAGTTCTGATCACCCTTATTCCTTATCTAATTTCTTGCGACCCGTTTTCCATTTTCTCCCTCATGCCTTAATTCGGGAGAGTTAGTTTGTGTCGTGTGAGGGTGCCCAAGGAATTAACATATTTGGGTCAAGTTGTGTGAGGGCGGTCATATAAAAAATGCTAATCTGTGACCGCCTGTGTGCCTTGTGCACGTTCGTGCGACCTATTTTCCGTTTTCTCCTTTATGCCTTCGTTCGGGTAGGTCGTGTCGTGTGAAGGCGCCCAAGGAAAGGTGTTCGGGTCAGTTCAGGTAGTGTTTGGGTGGCCATATCAAAAAAGCTAAGTTGTGACTGCCTATGTGCCTTGTGCACATTCGTGCGACCCATTTTCCGTTTGTTCCCTTGTGCCTTCATTCGGGTTGGTCAGGTCGTGCCGTGTGAGGGCGCCCAAGGAAACTTGTTCGAGTTGGGTCGTGTGAGGGCAGTCGTATAAAAAATGCTAAGTTGTGACCACTTAAGTGCCTTGTGCATGTTCATGCAACCCATTTTCCATTTTCTCCCCCGTACCTTCGTTAGGGCCGGTCGAGTCGTGCCATGTGAGGGCACCCAAGGAAATGCATTCGGGTTGGGTTGGGTCGGGTCATTTAAGGGAGGCGGTATCAAAACTTCTAAGGTGCTCATGTGCCCTGTGAACGTTTGTGCACCCCATTTTCCATTTGCTCCCTCGTCCCTTCGTTCGGGTGGGTCGGGTCGGGTCGGGTCGTGTGAGGGTGCCCAAGGAAACACGTTCGGGTCAAGTTAGGTTGAGTCAAGTCGTGTGAGGGCGCCCAAGGAAATGTGCTCGGGTCGGTCAAGTTAGGTCATGCCATTTGAGGGAGCGTAAGGAAATGCGTTCGGGCGGGTCATGTGAGGTCGCCCAAGGGAACGTGTTCAGGTCAAGTCGAGTCGGGTTGGCTTGTGTGAGGGCACCCAAGGAAATGCATTTGGGCGAGTCAGGTTGGGTCTTGCCATGTGATGCCGCCCAAGGAAACACGTTCGGGTTGGTCGGGTCGGGTGGTTTCGTGTGAGGGCGCCCAAGGAAAAACGTTCGTGTGGGTCGTGTCACGTCGGGTCGTGTAAGGGCACCCAGGGAAACGTGTTTAGGCATGTTAGTTCGGGTTAGGTCATGCGAGGATGCCCAATGAAACACGTTCAGGCTGGTCAGGTCGAGTTGTGTGAGGGCAGTTGTATAAAAAATGCTAATTTGTGACCACCCATGTGCCTTGTGCACATTCGTGTGACCCGTTTTCCGTTTTCTCCCTTGTTCCTTTGTTCAAGTAGGTTGGGTCGTGTTGTGTGAGGGCGCCCAAGGAAATGTGTTCGAATCGGGTCGGGTTGGGTTGTGTGAGGGAGGTCGTATAAAAAATGCTAAGTTGTGACTACCTGTGTGCCTTGTGGCACACGTTCATGTGACTTGTTTTCCTTTTTCTCCCTTGTTCCTTCGTTCGGGCGGGTCAGGTAGGGTCATGTAAGGGCACCCAAGGAAACATGTTCAAGTCAGGTTGTCTCATGTGAGGGCACCCAAGGAAACATGTTCAGGATAGGTTAGGCTGGCTCGGGTCCTGTGTGGGCACCCAAAAAAATGTGTTCGGGTCGGGTTGGGTTGTGTTGTGTGAGGGCGCCCAAGGAAACACATTCGGGTTAGGTCGGTTCAGGTCATGTGAGGGCAGGCATATCAAAAATGCTAAGTTGTGACCGCTCGCGTGCCTTGTGCACATTCGTGCGACCCATTTATCTTTAGCTCCCTTGTGCCTTCGTTCGGGCAGGTTGGGTCGTGTTGTGTGAGGGTGCCCAAGGAAATGCATTCGATTCGGGTTGGGTCAGGTCGTGTGAGGGAGTTTGTATCAAAAATGCTAAGTTGTGACCACCGATGTCCCTTAATGTGCATGTTCGTGCGACCCGTTTTCTATTTGCTCCCTTGTGCCTTAGTTTGGATGGGTCGGGTCGTGCCATGTGAGGGCACCCAAGGAAACGTGTTATGTTCGAGTTAGGGTCGGGTCAGGTCGAGTCAGGTCGTGTGTGTGGAAAGTTATAAGTTTTGCATATAAATAATTTATATACACCTTAATATCTTATTTATTTATATTCAATTTTTAATTTAATACCATATATAATTTTTTTTTAAATATTATTATTTACATTTAATTTTTATATTTTATTTTTTCTTTTAATTCCAATTCCCGCCTCAAAAAAATTTCACCCTTCACCCCAACCTCCATATTCCTGCCTACAAAAAATACACCGTTTAGGAGCCGGAGCAAGTGAAACTGTGTGCTTGCTCCGACTCTTACTCCACTGCCCGGCTCGACCTAGAAATTGTCCGCCACCCGAATCACTGTTCTGAACGCGCTATCACTGTTCTGTACATAGACTCTTGTTGAACCCAAATTGACCCTGACGAAATTCCCGATGCCCTGCAGAACCCGACTTTCCCTGAACGCTGAACGTGTTTTCCATGACTCGACCCTGTCGTTTCATCGTCCGTTCAGATTGTAGCTTCGCATCAATGAGTTGTTGAAGCTTTCCAATGCCTTAGCTCGTCCTTTTTGTTCAATCCAAAGATATAATTCGAAATACCCTAATTCTAGGCATTCTCTGGCACACCTTGCTATTTCTTTAGTTTTTCCCCACTGCTGTTTGAAGCCATAGGTATAAGATTCAAATCAGAGGGAGTTTTAGGCATTGGATTGATGTGAAGAGCTCTGCATGACCGAAGATTCTAAAGATTTTGCATTTTAGTGTAGCTTACAGGGCAACTCTGCTTCTCCAAAGCTCCTTTTTGGTATTGTGCCGGAATATTCATGTTTTTCACCGTGTAGTCTGTAGTATAATTTTGTATTGTATTGCCAGAAGATAGGTTCTCCTATTTGTAAAGGTTTAAGTCATTTGGTGTAGTTTTGAAGTCTCTTGTGGTTCATTATTTTTGTATCCGACGGGATCTGAGACTGAGATTTATTTAGTGCATATTTGGTAGGAGTCTATTAGATTTGGATTGTAAGGATTTAAATCCTTAAGTATAGGTTTAGCATTGAAGCAATAAAAGGCATCATGATATGTTACAAAGTAATCAAAAGGTAACAACTGTCTTGGAGTTCAATATCTTATGGCATACCTTGATGGGTTGAGTTAGGCAGTTAGGAGACCAAGTTCCTTTCCTAAAGTGAAAAAATTGTTACTTGAACTAAAGGAGTCGAATCAATGCAAAAGTTAAACTTGATATCAGATTTAAAGGGCCTTTCTTCTATACATAAAGAAAAATACATTATAGGAAGTCGACTTGATTTGGGAGCCGACCTTGGCCAGAGATCCATGATTGGTCTGAAGGTTGACACATGAGCAGATAAAGGACTCATGGACAAATTTTGCAAGTGGGTAAATGAACTAAGATCCCAAAGGTTCAATACAAGGTATGTTTCAAGTTTACTTTAGTAAATGACTAATTCAAACATTTCAAGTTTACTTCAGGAAATGACTAGTTCAAATATGCTTTTGGATTGGGAAAAAGGATGAGTAAGATCAAATTTCCTTAAGAAGTCTTTGTAATTTCTTGGATCGGGCCTAGATAATGCTTATGCTTTACTTTTATTCTCTACCATTCTATGAAATGTCTAACATTATTCTCTTAGAATAGCAACAACATTTTCCACTTCTAGAATACCTTTGTTAGATTCACTCCTCTCCTCTCCTTCCAAGATATCCACTTGAGAGCTTTCCATGTCTTTCTTATGCATGACTAAAAAATTCAATGAACTTCCAAGAAGCCTTCCAGGAGAACCTCCAAGAAGCCTTGGGCATAGAATTCAATATTCTATCAAGAAAAAACTTGGAGTGGTGATTTGAATTCTAACTGCAACTAGAAAGTAATGTAAACAAAACTTGTCCTTCAATATCCATCATGCCAAAATTTTCACATGTAAGCTTCAGACATCTACTAATTGTGGCAACAGATCATGATAAAATTTGAACAAGGCTAAGATTGATGAATATTGAGATCTCATAGAATGCCTTCTTCATTTTGGATTCCTTTATAGTTTTAATAGGACCAATTACCAATAATAATTGTTTCCCTGATTTATGTGCTAATTCTTTTCCTGAAATCCTCAATGCATTGTTCATTTTCATGGAGAATCCTTCTATTCATTTCCTTCCAATTCTCCCATAAGATGAAACCTAGATGAAGATTCTAAGCCTGATTCATGATTTCATTTTGTAACTTTTGTCTCCCATTTCTGAGATAGTGGTATTGATTTTTCCATGAGTTTTGTTATATTTATAGAAGACATTGGATCCTTTATCCCACCAGATTGTGACATAGGAGAATTCATCCATGAGGTAATTCACTATTTCTTTCTCCCTTTGCATAGGTTGCATCAAGAGGGCCATTGGAAACCTATTTTCTAAATTTCTTCCCATGTGAGGGTCTTGTGGTGGCCCAAAATCCAAAGGAACGTACTGACTTTGTCCCAATGTTTCAATTTCAATATCTTCTTCCAAATTTCGTCCTCTTGGAGATCTGCATATCTAATTGCTAAGTTGTATACCTCTTTGAGGATAAAGTTTCCCTCCATTTTATACCCGCATATGATTTTATCAACACCCTCCTAGAATTTAATTGGTCTCTCTTGAATTTTTGAACATAGTTCCTCTAGGGCTTCTTGGTTCCTATGATAGTTTCACTGATATTTTGAATTCCACTTTCTCCACATATTTGGGTCTCTTTTCTCCTATCAAATACTGTAAAATTCAACGTTACCCTATATATTGTCAATTAATTCAATTCTTGATAACATCCAAACTGCACTAGTATGGGAAATTGAATCCATGATTCCTCCTAGAATATATCAATGGTTTTGAATAAGGCCCTTCTTGTTCCATACATTTTTCCATATATGAGATCCCCTCATATCCCCTTCTAATATTATCAATTCGTGCTCTAGCATGTTGGATATGTATTTGACTCTACATAGACTTACCCAAAGAGAGTTGGGATTCATGAAACATTTCCACCAAGTTTTGGCTACCATAATTCTCTCTAAAGAATTTGGATCTCATAATCCCAACCCTCATTTTATCTTTAGTAAGTAGATTTTTCTCTAGGCTACTAGATACCATTTTCTCTCCCTTTGTGCACCTCCCCCTTAGAAAAGAGTTTGTATGTTTTAGATATTTTGAGTACAATTTTAGGGGAAAATATGGATGAAAATAGGTATAGAGGCATGTCTTCAAGAACATATTTTAGAAGGGTAATTCCGCTTAGAAAATTGAGAGCCATAAGAATACAAATTAATAGATTTTGTTCAAATTAGGAAAGCAATTCTTCCCATGATACCATTCTCAATTATATCTCTAGGAGTAGAGAACCTGGGTATTTGAAAGGAAAAGAACATTTCTAGATATGTTGAGTACAAGAAACATGCATTAGTACATATAGTGGGGTATTAAAGGAGAAAATAGGAGATTTATATGCTTTGATTTTCATGCCTAAGGATTCTTGGAATATTTCCATGCAGGCCATATTTACCATGAAATTTATGAACCTTGGAAACCTTATTCTTCTACTATTTGGATGCTTTAACCTCCAAGCTAAACTAGTCAACATTCGTGGACTCTGAATTTGCATATCTCTATTCTAGCACATAGAAGGATCAGGAGCAATGGACTTCAATTTTAGCGCCATCCCACCAATTAAGGTGGATTCCACCAACTTAACTGCAGTTTACTACAGTTGGCCCACAATTAGTGGGATTTTTGCCTAACATTGGGCAAAATGCTATTTTGGACATATCTTTCACATGGGAGATCCTTTTGAAGTGATTTTTTTTTTTTTTGGGTCTCTTCGACCTTCTAGACTCAATGGAGTAGGTCTAAAATCTAACAGAGGTCATCTTCAGAGGTTTAAGCATTGAAGAAGATGAAGGAGCCATCAGGGCCTGGAAGGAGAAGGCTGTGTATTGGACTGTGTTTCTCTGTTTAAGGTAAATGAATAGGCATTATTAGCTATTTCATGCCTTTTGAATCTTTTTAGATGGTTTTCAGAGCCTGTTAAGAACATTAGAAAGCCAAAAAGCTTCATTTAAGTTCTAGACGCCATTTTCCAAACAGAGTGTGTAGGCAAAACCAAAGCAGTTGGAGGCCGTTTCTGATTAAAAAAAAATCTATCTTGACTATTTCAGTCATTTTGGAACCAATGGAAGTGGTTTCAGATCATTTCTAGTACTTCTACAGCTCTAGAAGTTGATATGAAGTCGTGGGCAGCCCTGGGCAAACCGTGGAGGAGAGCCATTTTTGGGGATGTTGTGCTTAATGTAAGAAATTTATCAGTTGATATTTGATGTATGATCATTATTTGATGTAGAAGTAGTGGTATAAGGGACGGAAATAGAAATATAAGGGAGTTTGTGCCATTTAGAAGCTCAAAGAAGCTTAGTGCACCGACAGAAGGATGCGTGTCCATGGAAGCCTAAAGTTGTTTGCAAGAATTGGACAGCCATTAAAGGGATTTAAAATGGTATTCTCAACCCTTTGAATCATTTTCGTATTCATTGTGGTTAAGTGTGGAGCTTGTAAAAGAATTTAAGTACCTTAATCCCAAAGAGTCTAGTCATGTTGACGAAGCTCAAAGGAGATGTAGCCCAAGAGTTGGGGTGAACTCCTATATTATATTGCTGTTGTATTTTGTTATTCTATGGCTGAATTATGTTGCTGATATACATGTTAAGTTTCAGCAAAAACAAATAAACTTAAAACTCATAAACAGAAGAAAAGACATACACCTCTTCCAAGCAAAAATTCTACATAATGTCAAGTTTGAGTAAGGTCATTTTAATTAAGTCTGAGTGTTTACTTCTATTATTTCTTTAGGCAGAGTCTGTAAGAGGGCTAGGTAGCTTCTGGATTCATCCTTTCTTTGAAATGTGACATATCCAGTAAATGCCCCTACAATCTATCTCCGCATTAGAAATAAGAAGTTCTCACATTTTCAGATTTAAAATTTGGAGTATTTGCGTTCATTTACATAAATGAAAATGGATACCTTGCACCCTTTTCAAGTACATTCCATTTTCATATCAGATGGTATTAGAGGTCGGGTTGAGAATTTGTTATTGTGCAAAAGGTTTTAAAACAATGTAAGAGATTTACTGTTTTATTGGTTGCAAAATGGTTGCATGTATGAGTTTTCTTGAATGAGAAGGGGTCTTTACTGAAATTTGGTTAAAATCTTGTCGTTTGATTGAAAGCTTTGAGGAATTTTCTTTGGAAGTTACTTTTGGATGTTTTTACTATTTACATAATGTCAAATTCTTCTACAAGTGAAGTTTCCTCCTTCACGAGATTCTTCAATGATGACATGAAGAATGAGTTCTTTAAGGTGAAGGACATGGTGCAGATTCTCCTTGAGGATCAAAGGGAAAGTGTTCAACTTCATGCACAATTTTTGGCTATGCAGGAAGAGAAAGAAGCCATTCTTCAAAGACTGCATGATATGGAGTTGTAGCTTCTTCAAGCTCAAGAAGATTTTTCCAAGAAAATACCTCATCTTCAGGATGTAAATCATGAGGTAAATCATTTTGATTTTTCTTCAGTTTCCTCTATTGAAAAGTTTGTTGGTTCTTTTGAAAGGCATACAAGAGGTATTGGGTCCAAATTGATGTTGAAAATAGGCTATCAAGAAGGCAAATGTTTGGGCAAGCATGCACAAGGCATTGTTGAGCCTATTTGTGTTGTGGAGCGTCCCAAGAATATTGGTCTTGGCTATGAGAAGCTTAATGGTGAAGCTTTGAGAACATGCATTCAAGAATGTGATGAAAATTTGAAGAGAACATTTCTCCCAAGTTCTCAATTACATCAATGTCATGATGGCAATATTCCTTACCATTGTTTGAAGCCTTTGTTGCAGCAAGAAGATGGTAGACATGCAGCTTATGGCAAGCATGCAAAGCAACATAAGAGGATTTCTTGTACATATTGTGGTCAATTTAACCATGATGTTTCGAGATGTTGGATGAGGAAGAAGGCACACAAGAAGCAGATGAAGCAAAGACTACCTTCAAAGAAGGTGCATATGATTTGCACCTTTTGCCAAAAGAAGGGACATGTTGTCTCTCATTGTTGGACTTTGCATCCAACTCGTCGTCCCACGCATATGCAGCAAGAGGACACAAATATTGGCGAAGGTGGAATAATGGATTCCATTATTGATGTGGAAAGGGAAGTTTCACATGAGGAAAAGTTGCAGCAGCAAAAGTCGCCTGGAAGTGGCTTGGTGAGAAGTGGATGGACTTCTTGACATAGTAAGACATACTCCTTTTGTACATATGCAAATTTCAGATGTATGCATGTATTTTATGCTGTAATATCTTGTTTGTTTTGAGCCACCTTAGATCATTGATCAAGGCAGCATTGTACAGTTTCATTTTGTAAATTTCTCGCCAAAAATTTTTGTGTGAGTTCAAGAAGGTCAGTTGTGGACAGTTGTGGACAAGCACATTCAGAAAGGGAAATGTTGATTTCTTTTCATTTATGGTTCAACATCACTTTCTTTGTAAGGAAAATTTTTTGAAGGGATGAAGAGAAGAGGATATATCGAAGTATTATTTTAGTTACTTTCTAGTGACTCTGGTGAGGTTGGTGCATAAACTGAGTGACAAGACCAATGGCAAAGGAAAGGTCAGGACGAGTGTGGGTTAGATACAGAAGTTTACCAACAAGTTGAAGATATAATATAGCATCAACTTCAGGGGTAGTACAAGTGACTGAAAGCTTGACTCCAGACTAAAAGGGAGAAGGGGCTAGCTTACAGTCTTCCATGTGAAAGTGGTGTAGAAGATCACAGGCATACTTGGACTAAGAGAGGGTAATGCCTTTCTTGGATTGCAAGACTTGAAGACCAAGGAAATAATGCAAGTGTCCTAAGTCTGTCATTTCAAACTTATTTTTTAGGCTAGACTTCACATGGTTTATATGGTTTGGATCACTACCAGTAAGTATAATATCATCAACATAAAGAACAAGGATGGTGAAGGACTTACCCACTTTATTGGTGAAGACAGTGTTGTTAGAATGACACCTAGAAAAGCCATTATCTAATAGAAATCTATCCATTTTGGCATACCAAGCCCGAGGAGCCTATTTGAGACCATAGAGAGACTTCCTAAGGTGACAAACAAGGCTAGAGTCATTTTGGATAAAGCCAAGGGGTTGTTCCATGTAGATTTCTTCATGTAAATCTCCATGTAAGAAGGCAAATTTAACATCCATCTGATGGACTTCCCATTTAAAGGAAGCAGCAAGGGAAAGAACAAGGTGGATAGAATTCATTTTGGCAATAGGGGAGAAGGTTTCAGTATAGTCAATGTCTTCAACTTGTGAAAATACTTTAGCAACAAGACGAGCTTTATGTCTATCCACTTTTCCATCTGGTCCAAACTTTGTTTTGTAAACCCATCTGCATCTGACAATTTTTCTTCCTTTTGGAAGAGTAACAAGATCCCAAGTATCATTCGCTAATAAGGAATGATATTCTTCATTCATAACTTCATCCCAAGCTAGATGACCGGAGACTTCTTCAAAGGTTTTTGGATCAGGATTTTCTGGAACTTGAGCCAATAAGGAAGAAGCTCTTTCGAACTGAGAACGTGTACGTCGTCGATCAGCAGGGTCACCTACAAGAGAACCTGTTGCATCTCGAGTAGAGCGGACCCATCTTGGAAGCGGTGGAGTATAAGGAACAATTTAAAGAGGTGGAGGAGGATTTTCATCCTCGTTGTCATCATATGAACTAGAAGGAATGCTATTTAAAATAGAAGAGAGAGAGAGAGGTGGCACATATGCTGAATCAGGCTCGCAGGCCAAATGTGGCACACCCGCCGAACTAGGCTCGCAAGCCGAAATATTTTCATAAAACTTTACATCTCTTCTAATGATTATATTTTTGGATTTTGGTTGAAGAAGTCTATATCCTTTGACATATTAAGAATATCCAGCAAAAATACATTTTTCACTCTTAGGTTCTAAGGCTTTAGGTTTCACATCTGGAATATGGGCCCAAGCATCACTTCCAAAAACACGAAAGTGACTTACATCTGGTTTGATTGAGCTCCAAGATTCTTCTGGAGTTATATTCTTTAAAACCTTAGTAGGAGTGTGATTTACTATGTAATTTTTACAGTTAATTTCTTCTGCCCAAAAATTGAGACTAAGTCCTTTAGATTGAAGCATACAATTAGCCATTTCTTTTAAGTGCGATTCTTCATTTCAGCTACACCATTTTGTTGTGCAGTATATGGAATAGTATGTTGCAATTGAATGCCATACTCAGTGTAGAAGTTGATAAATTTGTTGTTAACATATTCTTTGCCATTGTCTGATCTTAACTTAAGAATTTAATGTCCAGATTGTTTCTCAACAAAGGCCTTAAAGGCCAAGAACATGTTAAAAACTTCACTCTTGAGTTTTAAGAAATATACCCAAGTTTGTTTGGAAAAATCATCAATGATAGTTAAGAAGTACTTGCAACCAGAGAAAGAAACAATAGGAAGGGGAACACATAAATCACTGTGCACAAGCTGCAAAGGGGTTGAAGCCTGCCAAGAGGCATGTTTGTCAAAACTATCCTAATGATGTTTTTCGAGTACACATCTGGAGAAAACACCATCTTTGCAAGATACCATAGGAAGGCCCGTCACCATATTTTCCTTACATAGATTTTGAAGAGAGCGATAGTTTAAGTGACCAAATCACTCATGCCAAAGTTTTCTCACACCATCATTATGAGCAACAAAAACAGAGGAAAGACATGATGACCCAAAGTTGTCAAACTTATACAACCTTGTGGAATCATCAACAATGCCAGTAGCTAAAATATGTTTAGGATCTTTGAGGTCCTTGATTACAACATCATGAGGTGAGAATTCTACTATTTTCCCTTCACTCGAATGAGTTATCCGATATCCGACAAATGGATATGTATTCATGACAAGGTAGAACACATAGTATGATCATTAAACTGACCATTATCTAGATGAATGGTACCAGATCCTACAACACTAAGAGATCTATCATCACCAACATAAATATGTTTGGTGTTACAATCATTTAAAGAAGAAAACATGGATTTATTTTTAGCCATGTAGTAAGAAGCTCCAAAATCAATGAGCCACTTGAGAAGGAGAAGAAGAAGATACATTTAATGCATAACTAGATCTTGATTCTTGACAACCACAAGCAAAAAGTGCCCTGCCTGAAGATGAAGGTGAAGAGTGCTCCAAATTGATGTTGTGCTTATTCATTACTACTTCTAAGGCTTCCATCTTCTTAAAACATTTGAACTCTATATGGACATCCCGATTGCAAAAGTTGCAATGTCTATATGTCTTCTTCCCTTTGTTTTGATTTGCCTTATTATTTTGGTGATTTGATTTTTCAGTTTGCGGTTGAAATTACTTAGGGCCTTTGTTTGGTTTAGGACCATATTTTTTTAGGAAACTGCTTCTTAGGATTATTTTGATATGGTTTTTGTTGGGTTTCTGAGGCTTTCTTAGAAGCGTTTCCAGTAGTGATAAGACCAAGGTGTAAAAAAATTTCTTGTTCTCTTATCAAAGAATCACAAAAGGAATCAAAAGAGGGATTCTTGTAGGTGGTTCCTGAAGAAATGATGGCTTCTCTAGTGGATGTGAAGGTGGGAACAAATACAAAGTATGTAGGGCCAAGCTTAGCAAGAATGCAATAGATGAGGCTACCATCATCCTTTTTTATCTTACAACCTTCTAAAAGAATTCTGAGGGTCTTAAATTTGGACAAAAAATCTTCAATGGAGGAGAAATTATTGGGGTCCCAAGTAAGCAACTCATTTTCAAGCTAGTGGGCCCTGCTTTGATTTTGAATGCCAAAAACAGTTTTTAGCTTTTCCAGGGCTTCATCAAGGGTGTAAATGTTAAGGATATGAAATCAAAGATCTTGAGAAATGGACATTCCTATCAACCCTCGTGCTTGATCTTGTTTATTTTCCCATTTAGCAGCTTTATCATCATCGGAATTTTTAGTTTCTTGTGTTTTTGCTATTCTATAAAGCCCTTTACTTCTAAGTATATCTACCATGTGAGGTAGCCATTGGAAATAATTAGTGCTATTAAGAATAACCGGGCATGCTCTTTCCATTTTTTTTAAAACCATTAAGCTGGAAAAATCTGAAACTAACTACTCCAATGGAAAGATCTCAAAAAATTGTGTCGTTTAAAAAAAAACGGCTTGAAAAAAGGCTTCCGGATGAAGAAGTTATGACTTTTGAAAAAATTGAGTTGTAGATGCTGAATAGTTACGAGAACAGGATGAAGTGTGGCTTTTAAAAAAAAAATTCCACCCCTTTTAACAAAAACTTTTTATAAAAGAAGCTTGAGAAGGAGACTTGAACCCAAGACCTCTATTCTCATAAACTAACCCCTCACCAAGTGAGATAGTAAAAAGATCACGTTATTGTATCAAAGGAGGAAGGGGGTTTTTTGTTGTTGTTGTTGTTTTTTTTTTTACTCTTCGCTGTGCGTGCCTTTTCTTTGCACCAAAAAAAACACAAAAACTGAGCAAAAAAAAATGAAATGCAAACCCTTATGGCAGAATGTTAGATTTTCGGTTAGCCTTACCGGCAACTAAAACTTTTTTCACTATTTCTGATTTCCCGAGATCGCACAGAGACGTGGGGAAAGAGCATATGTCGCAAAAAAAATCCCTTTTTCTTATTTCTGATTTGCCGAGATCGCACACAGTGCACAGCAAAGAGCATACATAGAGAAGAGGGTATATATTAGACAAATAAATAAAACCTAAAAACCAAAAATGAAAAGAGGGAATAGAAATAACCAGAACTATTAACAAATATAATTCAGAACAAATGCTTTATACCTCCAGATGTAAACTGTCATAACTTGGGTAGCCAGAAACCTTTTTGCATGAAACGAAAGGTGTTCCTCACTGTAACAAATGCTTTGGACACAACCGAGTAGTTCTCCAAGCCCAAAAAATGTTCATAAATATTAGATCTACAAAATGGCATTCGCATGCAGTCAAACCGGCTTTAGATTTTGATCAACAACGGATGTGGCCCTCAAAATAGCTATGATACCATGTAGGAATTTATAGGGTAAGTTCCTTAGATCAAGAACCAAAGGTCACCACTCACAAATAGATCAAAAATTAGTACACCAGTATAATCACGTGGTTAAAACCCTCAAAGAGGGAAACAGTCCACAGCCTGAGCCAACGCAGCCACTTCAGGCAATTTATTAATATAAAAAGAAAAGTTACATATGTTTCTCTCATAAACGATTACTGGAAAAATGACCCTCCATGCTCTTTAAATAGAGATCATGGACCAATCGGGTGTTAAGCAACGGATCAAGTGTCGTTAATACCGAGGTGAGAGATAACCGTTGGATCACTACAAATCGTGACCGTCGGATTATAAGTTACAAATGTACATGGTAAAGAAACACACTTTACCTAACTCTACACTAGACTAAGTTCTTCTTAACTATTTCTTATGTGTCGAATTATCCTAACATTGGAAAATCCGAAAATTTTGGTTTGATGAGAGTTAGTCATAATGTTACTTTGGAGAGACTTATTTTAAGAACCATGTATGAGCACAGTGGTCTGGATGGTCACGTGGAGGGACTCTCTGATCCAGGCACACTTAAAGGGCTGTGTAGGGCTGAACTGAGCTCTGCAAGTCATAACACTATCTTCGTTCTTCTTGATTTTTCTATGACTAGCCAAGTTTGTTCTTAATTAATTGTTTATTGGATTTAGTAGTCTCAAGGTTTTCTTCCTTTCATTTCATTTACTATTCCATGGTCATGAGTTTCTTGTGGTTATAGGTGCAATCATTTTATTACAGTCACTCTGCAAGATACTACTTAGGGGAAACCACACACATAGCTGATTGATTAGGATTTGTATAATGTTAGGCCTATGATTTGAGTTTGATACTCTCAGTTAGCCACACATACCTATTTATTGTTTTATTTTAGTCTTTCCTGAACATGTTTCTCTCTCTTTTTAATTTTTTTTTTTTAAATATAGGGATCTATTTATCTTAGATGTGTTTTATGTGAATGATTTAGATTTCTTTGGCTCTATTTTTATTTAGCTTTTGAAATTTATTATATTTTATTATTGGTTTTCATTGGTCTAATCACTTATACTTGATTTATCCTTGATATTGATCTTAGTGTATTTGAGTAATTAGGCACATTTTATTGTTTCTTTCATTTTGAGAGTTTTTAAGTTTTTTGTGATTTCTCCCATTGTTGTAACCTATTACACTTGACAATTGTGATGTTAAATTTTTTTTTAGGGAAATAGAATGACTGATTCAACCACATAAAAATTTTAGGTTCAACCATTCCCACATGGTAATTCCTGTTGCGACTAGATTCGCACAACCTACCTTGTAGGGTGTACAAAAAAAGGCCCGTAAGGTGCAAAACAACATATTTTTTCATGAAATATTTTCTACATTTTCTTCTTATGAAATATGAGGACCATATTCCTTTGGAATATACCTTTATAAATTTGATTTTTACATAATATTCCATTATTCTCTCCATGCTATAAATAGAAGATGAAAACCTACAATTTATGATCATCCTTCTTTGAGCATTTTAGGGTTCATTTAAGAGTTGCATTGGAGTGTTGGTTGTGCATTTGGACTTTGAATTTTGTATTCTGTGTCTAGCATCCATTCTGTCTCAGTCCGGAATCCATCATTCTCATCAAAATTGTTGATTTTTTGAGACTTGATAAACACTTTATTGATATCTAGAATTCCCCTTAGATCCACTTTTGTAAGCATGTTACTTTAAATTTTTTTCAAAAACACATCATCTTCATAATTTTCATTTTGTACCTCTCCTTTAGGACCTTCTTCATTCATAATATGTAAACGTAGAATAATTTTTTCTGCATTATCATCATTACAAATGCATCTCAAATCATCATCAAACTCAACGTTAATATTTTCCACAATGTTTACCATACTCAGTTTTTTATCAACCATCATCTCTCTATTCAATTCTAAATGGAGCAGCCATGGAGATATTTTTTTCTGGTGCAATATCCTCATCTGGAATTTCATAATAGGATTTGACAAAGTCAAAATCCTCCTCAGTGATAGTTCTCATTGGATCTGGATCATACCACACTTTAGCAGCCTCGGTAACACTTCTCAAGGTTGTGTACTCTAAAGTACACTGCACATTTTTGGCCCTTTCCTTTGTCGTGTTAACCTTAGGTTTTAGGTACACAGACAATGATGGTGTTTTAATATTCTTTGCCACATTCATGATTTCCCTCAGCCCAGGGAAACCAAGAGTAACATTTTTTGCACTGACACCAGCATAATGGAAAGTATTCTTTGTCATCTGAGTAGCTAGTTCACCAATGGATTTCGCTACAACACAAAAAATCATCTCACCTGGAGCAACTAAGGACTGCAAAAAATGAGATTCTATCTCACCAATTACCCATTCAAATGCTTCCCTTGTAAGGTGGTACTCCTTCAGCACACACTTACTAGAAAATGTACTTCGAAGCAGAATGTTGAAAAACATAGTGGCATTCTTTTGTGCTTCAATACTCATGGGGTCATCACCGCAAACATCCTTAAGTCTTTCCTGAATCCTATCAATTACTTCTACAATCTCCATGGGATGAATATCTGATGGTTTTCTCATATCAATTTTGAATGTCTTTTGGTTGTTCCAAATGAGCCTCTTAAGATTTACAGGCAGAGACCATGTGTTATCTCCAGTGGTTACAATCTCCATACCTAGGTTTTGTCTATCTGAATCCAATTTCTTCATTTCCGCATAAAAAAGCATTTTGGAACTCCCTGGTTATTTTCAAATATTCCACATGGTCTGGTAACATGTAACTAGGATTCCATTTTTCTTGATCAAGTTCATATTTATAAGCATTTTCAAAATCATTCTTTTTCATCTTCAGAGAATCAAGGCTCTGTGACTCAATCCAAACAACATTCATACCATTTTCACCATATATAAATTGAATAACATCACCAATTGGGTTCCTAACATTCCTGTTATATTTAACCATGATATCCTCCATAGCTTTTACAAGATGCCTCTATATGTACCCTGTTTCTGAAGTCTTCATAGCAGTATCTATCAAACCTTCTCTACCTCCCATTGTGTGAAAAAAGTACTCCTTTGGAGTTAGGCCATGAAGATAATATTTCTCCACAAACCCATGACTTTCTAGACCTTTATCATCCCTTAAAAAATTGGGAAGAGTTCTACCATCAAATCGATATGGAATTCGTTTTCCTTCCACATTTTGTTGTCCCACATAAGTAGTCATCTGTAATATGTTAATAAAACTTCCTTTTGACCCAGCTGTAACCATTGTCTTCAAATTATTGCTCTCTGATAAAAAAAATTGAGCACTACTTTCTGCATCATCATAGGCCTTGTTCAACACCTGCATTAGTGAAAGAAGTTACACTGCTGAGAGGTAGAAAATAATAAATCTTGAAGAAGAAAGACTCTATAATAGATTCAATATTAGAAAGACTCTGTAATAGATTCAAGAGTACCTGCCTGACTGAATTTGTTTTCAAAGGACTCCATCATTGTACGACGAGGTTCTTCCTCCAATTGTGATTCATGAGCAGCCTTAATAAGCTTTTTGACTTCATTCTTTTCTTTATTTATCATGTTATTGATAACCTCCATGGTTGCAACATCAACAATTGTGTCTCCTATACCAATACTTAAACCCTATTGTAGTAGCTAGTAGTTAACAAGCCATTGTGTGTGACCTAAGAACTTATGAGCAACATTTGGACACACCTCCTCCTTGCAAAACACAAAATATAGTATTATGAATTATACATACCAAGAAAGATAGGATTATGAATTATACATACCAAGAAGAATATAACTCTTGGCAGGCAGATATTAGATATTAAATACAAAACATTATGTAGTAAGTTACGGATTGACTCATTACCTTTTCATTTTTTCCGTTGTATGAAAAGAAAATGATATTTAATAGACAGGATGAAAATGCAGTAAGCCATACATGATGCTAAATATTTACTGATAATTTCCAACAAAGTCATTATAAAAATTTAACCAATTGTTTTTTAATATACATTATGTTTTCTATAATTTTAAGTTATTTTCCTTTTTTGAGATGCATCATAAATATTATCCTATATGAAAACAGTACATAGAAGTAACTGAAAATTAAAATTGAACATAAAGGCATACCAAATCATGAATAAGGCCTCTACCAAAATATTTCTGCATATATAATACATTTTCTATATTTTCAAGTTATTTTCCTTTTTTTTAGATGCATCATAGATGTTATCTTATATGAAAACAGTACAACAAAGTAACCCAAAAATTAAAATTGAACATAAATGCATACCAGATCACATGAATAAGGCCTCCAGAAGAAGTTCCAAGGGTTTTTTTGCAAAGAGTGCCTGAGATCATTTCTCCTTTCTCAACATGTACAACAATATCTCCCGGAGTGGTAAATCTAGATTAAGACTCTGAATTCCATGCAGCATGTCTTATAAGGTTAATCTGCCTTGGAATTATGAGATTAAATACTTGCTTGCCAATCCAAATTGGCCTTGGCTTCAAAATCGTTGGAACAAGTATTTTTCCATCAAATTCCTCCCACCACATTAAAATATTCATAAAGACATCCTGCCCAAACAACATAGAGATTGTTCTTAAGAATTTTAGAAAAAAACCTATGTAAAAAATTTAACCTGTCATTTAAAGTGGGTACTCTACTTATCATGCAAGAGAAAAATTGTCATGGTAAGATAGCTTTTTAAACATGAAAAACACAAGGAGATGACCATAGAATTCATGTTATACTTACCTTCTCTATGAATGTGTGTCTTTTAGTCACCTTCCGACAACCCAAAACTATGTCTTGGAAAATACCCATAACTAGCCTCTTCGACTGAGGAGAGACAATGCACTTTGGCACCAATATCATTTGTTCCAATACTTTTGTTGCAACACAACCAATCATCTCACCTAAAGAAACTAAGAACTACAAAAAACGAGATTCTATCTCAACAATTATCCATTCAAATGCTTCCCTTGTAAAGTGGTACTCCTTCAGCACATGCTTACTAGAAAATGTACTTCGAAGAAAATGTTGAAAAATAGAGTGGCATGCTTCTATGATTCAATACTCATGGGGTCATCACCGGGAACAACCTTAAGTCTTTCCTGAAGCCTATCAATTTATTCTACAATCTCCATGGGATGCATATCTGATGTTTTTCTCATATCAATTTTGAATGTCTTTTGGTTGTTCCAGATGAGCCTCTTAAGATTTATAGGCAGAGGCCATGTGCTATCTCCAATGGTTACAATATCCGTACCTACTTTTCGTCTATCTGACTCAATTTTCTTTATGAATGGATGTTGGTTTTTTTAAGGGTCCTAGTTTATAACTGAAAGAAACTAGCTCATCTCAGATCCTTGGAGAGATGACTTCCTACGATATGTTTCTGGAGGTGTTGCAGTGGTTTTCTCCATTGTAGATGTTGATTATTGTTTGGCCTACTTCCTTTTTAACCAGTGCCCTAGCAAGTCATTTGGCTTCAATAGTGTTCTCCTTGTGGATGTGAGGATGATATATTCTTACATTTGATGATATATGTTGCTTACATGCTTTGAGGTAGTTAGCCATGGATGCATGTTGCTTACTTGCATTGAGGTTGTTAACCATTGAATCACCAGATATCTCTATTGATGTGATCCCAGGCTCTTGGGAAATTGATAGAGGGGTTATAACAATGAAAAGTTCTACTTGATAGTTATAACATTGCTTGGACCAAGCTTGAAGCATATCTTTGAAGTGTCGTGGAGTTGTATCCAAGGGTATGCTTTTCTTGGGGTTATCCTTAGTTTCTCCATAGGATCTACCTTAGGTCATCCTCCTTTCTTGATGGGGATCTTGATGCCTTGGGCTGTTTTTCTCTTTTTGGATTTGGGTCTAGTACAAGGTTGTATGTTAGCCAATGGTGAATGTCTAGTGAAGGGAGGCTTTTTCCTTGAAAGTTAGAAGCATTGTGGGTGAGCTAGAATTGATCATAGGACTTGGATAGGAAGGGAAAAATTTAATGTCAGACCTTTTCACTTACCTTATAGATATGTCTCCCAAGCTAATAATCATTTGTGGGAAAATCTTGTGCTCTATTTCCCAATGTAATAATCAATTTAATTTTTCTCCCAAGCTAATAATTAGTGCACCATTATGTATTTTTTGGCATCAAATACCAAATAATGTGCATGGGAACTCATGAAAAACCATTCATAGATATGAATGGTTTTTCATGAGTTCCCATGCACATTATTTAGTATTTTATGCCAAAAAATACACAATGGTGCACTAATTATTAGATTGGGAAACAGAGCACAACCTTTTCCCACAATAACATCACAATTCCGACTAAGTGACCCAAAAAGGTGTCGCTCTTGCGACACTACCCAAAAAACATTGTAATAGCGACACTACCCAAAAATCATTAGAATAGCGACACTAACCAAAAAGCGTCGCTCTTGCGACACTACCCAAAAAGTGTCGGAATATTGGCACTACCTAAAAAGCGTCAGAATAGCCAAAAACCATCAGAATATCCAAAAAGTGTTGGAATAGTGACACTACCCAAAATCATCGGAATAATGACACTACCCAAAAATCGTCGCTCTTACGACACTAACCAAAAAGCGCCAGAATAGTGACACTACCCAAAAAGCATCGAAATAGTGACAATAAATAGTGTGATTGTAAGACTGACTAAATGAAGAAACATGTTGTGTCTAGTGTCACTCTACTGACAGTTATTAGAAGTGTCGGAATTGCGATGGGACAGGAAACGACATTTTTCCCAACCTCAAAGTGTTGCTCTTAGGAAGCCTATGTGTCATAAGAGTGACATTTTGGCCATCGGAAATTGGGCCAAATGTGCTAGTATGAACAACTACTTAAATTATTGAAATCATTAGAAAGAAATTATAGATTTAAAATCTCCAAACTACAGAGAAATATGAACTACTTAAATTTCAAGAAAGAAATTTATTTAAAAGATAATTACAAATTTATCTAATTGAAATAAATCTTCTATTGTTTATATGAAAGAAGGAAAACTTATCGAAGGTATACATTCATGAAAAAGAGAATTAATGTAGCTCTAGAAAATAAATCTATTTCGGCTTGACATCTATTGAAATTTTTTTTCTAGAAGTGAAACAACTTTCTGTAAATATTTTAACGTCTATTCAATCCATAAAATATCTATGTTATGAAAAGCTAGAAACTAAATACATAAATTTCTATTGAATGCTACGAAATAATTTAAAGAAATTAAAGAGTTAATTGAATCAAACAAGAATGAGATACATGAAAATAATACAATTACATCTATGAAACCAGAACTATGAAAACGTTTAAATTTTCAAGAATAGAAGTAAAATAGAACCTCTTCTATTGTAGGGGCCCTTTGAAACAGATGGTTTTGGCTCCAAATATCAACTAACTGCGCATTGGAAGTTCAAAGTGTGTCTTCATTCATGTAACAAAATAAGACAGAGTTTTATCACAGAGTTACAATCACATTATAACCAAAAGTATATCCCCCCTCCAATCTAGTAATCTCAGTCCTATTTATAGTGTTTCAAAGGCTTCAAAATATTAGACTTATATCTGAGATAATAGCTACTCATGGTTGACAAAATTATTATTGATTCCTAATCAATTTTTTTCTTCAGTTATCGACTTTTCATTGAAGAGGGGAAGTTGTAAACAAATTCATGAAGATCACTGCTTCCTTGATGTGTGCAGGCTCTCTTGATGATTATCCTTAGTTTCCAACACGTGATCCTGGTTATCCTCGTTCATTTTTTGTTATTTGACAGGTCGGCACTTTTGCTTCATGCAAATTGCAAAATAGGGCTCCAAAGCACCTAAAAATATATCCCAAATGGCAATGAATTCAGAAAATATACTAAAAAAAAACTTAATTGGGCCCATTCTGGACAAAAACCATGTTTTTCTTTTGCAATATTCGATTTGGTTTTCTCTGAAAATGCATTTTAAGTTGACTATTCAAAACTACTGCGATGTTCCCTTGATCTTTTCCTAGAGGTCCACATGTGCGAGCTGGGTGGATATTGACCAATCAAAATCTATATTGGAGCTTCTAGAAACCATGTTCAAGTGTTGGATTTGATTTTAGAGTGGTTCTACTACCTCAACCATGGAGGTAGCTACAGAACTTGAAAAATCTGCAGCCACTTGAACTTGCTAAACTTTCATTAGTTAAAACCATGAAATTTTTTTCTTAATCTACTATAAATAAAGGGAAACAATTTTAATTAACCACTTAGACATACAAAGACACGTTTTAAAGAATTGTGGTAAAAATGGTGGGAAGTGAGTGAAATGGTGCAATGGATGGTTGGAAATAATGGCTTAATGAATGACAAAAACAAGTGAAAATGATGACAAATCAGCGACCCCATAGAGTATCTAACAACCAAGTTGATATAATATTATTTTACTTAAAATGGAAATTCATCTATCTAGGTTATGAACAACAATGAAATATTTTTATGTTATTAATAAATTTCATATGTCAGTTTAATATAAAACATGGAAAGAGTTACACACATGCTTCATACTCGATTGTAAAAAGTTCAACAAGTAATATATATATATATATATATATATATATATATATATATATATATATATATATATATATATATATATGTATGTATGTATGTATGTATGTATGTATGTATGTATGTATGTATGTATGTAATGATTATTAAGATCTTTTAGATAACCTCAAAAGAAATAAAATTAAATAAAACTTATTTGTAATTTACATATTGACATATTTTAAAATCATTGTAATATAGCATACGTCATTGATTGTGCACTAGAAGACACTCTCTACAAGCTAATATGACAACTAAAATTTTTATTTTGTAAAATTTTATTTCTTGAATATTGTTAATTAAAAGTCTTAAGATAAGGAGCTGATTAAAACACCTGGATAGTCAAGTAAATTTAGGAAAGTTCATAAAATTGTAGAAACATATCATTAATTGTTTAAATTAACATACATTGATTGCACTAAAAGACACCTTTTACAAGTTCAATATTAAATTGACATACATGATCATATGTTAGTTCATTTTATGTAACAAAGTGACTTGCATCATAGTAAGATTGTACTTATTTCCTTAGTCTATGAAACTAGAAATCAAAATTGTTATTTTGTAAAATTTTACTTCTTGAATGTTCTTAATTGAAGTTCTTAAGATAAGGAATTGATTGAAATATCTGGAAAGCCAAAGTTCAAATTGATTGAAATATTTGGATAGCCAAAGTTCAAATTGATTGAAAGTTCATAAAATTATCTAAAACCATATAATTAATTTTTTTTTGTTATATTAAATTCCAATACATATGACTTATATCGTGTTATTAATAAGATCCTATAGATGACCTCAAAATAAATAAAATTAAATAAAACTTATTTGTTGTTTACTGGTTGAAGGCATCTTTTAAAATTGAATTTAAAAATTATTTCAATCCTATTTGTATTTTTTAATTGAACCATGATATATTTTAGTTCATTTTAAGTATAAATGTGACTTACATCATAGTCTAATATTGCACTTATTTTCTTAGTGTATGAAGCGAGAAGTCAAAATTGTTATCTTTTTTAATAAAATTTATATTACAAAAAATGTTTTAAGCTAGCGAAATAATTAACAATTCCAGAAACTAAAATTTAACGAAAATCCATTAACAAGATTAATAAACATCCATAAACTGAAAAAATGAATGTATGATAATAAATTTTCCATATGAAAATATATACAAATTACATTGTACATGAACATCCTTAAACTGAAATAATAAGCGTCTTGTTGTCAATGCAACAAACACCCTCCAAAATTTTCTTACACTTGAATTTTGTAGCCTACTTGTGATCCTATGAATTGTTGTTCCTTTATTTCTCGAAATCACTACATGATCGGTTCTAATATTATAACTGTCAAAGTCACTTTCCTACACATTCTTAGCTTTCGATGCATTTACAAGCCCTCTTCTTCTAAGCAAACCTAGAAATCAATGTACACCCTTGTAAGTAAAGAATTGCGGTCCTTGTTGATAGTCATTGTGCATATGCTAAGGTCAGTGATTATGTAGTTTTTTGAGACAGATATCGTGCATTCCCTGTAGACATACACTGCACAAACTTTAGTTGATAGGTTCTCTAATTCTTAGTTGCAATTGTACCATCACTCGAGCGAGTTTTCCCAATTGTCACATTTTTTCGCTTTGGTTTTCATTAGTGATGACTTGAATTTTTTGATTGTATTTTATCCTTGATCACACTCCCACAAGTGTCTCTTTGTGTTCTCTTCTCTATTACATGTGTCGCCTCCACTTTCTTTAGCTTTTGCAAGTGTTGCTTTCACATTTTATTGCTGGCACTTTTGATGATTTTCACTCTTGAATGTGTCGCATCTTAGTGCACTACTAGAGGTCATCCTAGCGCACTCTTATACATAATTTGATCCTATATATCATAAGAATATACTCTAGCCACTTCCCTGCAACTTAATTCACTTTTTGGTTGCATTTTTCACTCTTGTCATTACTTGTATTCTAAGTGTCAGAAAATGATCTTTCAACTATCACACTTATAAATAAGTGTTTATTTTCTATCGTTTCAGGGTATGCATGTGAATTTTGAGTTTTATGGTGTGTTTTGATGTTATATAAGTGTGATATATCCATTTCATTATTGAAAATGAAACAAGAAACTCAAAATTTAATTTTTCCTTAATTAAATTAGGAGAAATTTCAATTTCAATTTCAGTAAAATACTTGGAGGAATTTAATTGAAGTGATATGGCACTTTTCATTCATTTAAATCAGTTAATTCGAGTAAGATACACTTGAATTATGTTTAATTATGATTGATTGCTAATTTCTATCAATTTGTTTCAATTAATTTGAGTTATTGTGAGTTTAAATAGTTCTAACTAATTAAGAACTAGTGGAAGATCTAGTAGCGGGGTGCATCACCAATGATCAACCAGTTAACTCATCAATCATTCCAGAATAATTGATGCATGCAGATAAATCACGTTACCCAGTTGATACTAGAGTTCAAGGGTTGTGTACTATCAGTTATAGAAAACTCCAAATTGTACAAGTGGTGCATGCAATCAGAGAAGGGTGTACACGGATTGCGTAGTTCAACATTGGGTTTTACCTAATTAATAGGAGGCTAATTCCTTGAGAAAAAGCACAAGGAAATAGGGACTTAGGAAATTAGGAATTTGGTTAAGTATTGAAAAGAGCTATTCTGTGAAGCAGTGAGATATATTATACTAGTGCATAGGTTGATTGGGCATGAGAAAGCATTGTATTTCTTGTTTATCTTTTGGCTAATGCAATACATATAAGAAGGGGTTTTGAGCAATTTTTTTCCCCTAGAAAATTATTTTTAATGTGTGATTTAATCTTGTCTCATGTATGTGTTGTGATTGTTAATTATTTTATGCAGTTAGTAGAGTAGATTCAGGTATTTTGATTTAGTTAAATTTCATAAGCAGTTTGAATCTACTAGGAATTTCTACATGATATTGGAGCTAAAATCATAATAGAAGAGATAATTTGAAGTTGTCTTTGCAGGTGAATCGAATTTGTAGGATCAATTATTTAGAGCTAGCAGTATGGCCTTTTATGGACTAAGACTCGAATATTCCCTTAAGGGTAGTTCAAATTATATTTCCTAGAAGGAAAGGATGGAGGCAGTGCTGTAAGATAACGGGTAGAAGGAATTTGTAGATAAATATATTCCTAAAACTCTAGTAGATGATGCTCAAGATCTAGTAGAATGGAATAAGTGTGTTGCAAATGTGAGGATGATCATATTGGAGGGATTTAGAGATCATATTTTCTCGAAAATCCATGGGAAAAAAACTCCATATGCAATGTGGCAAGCCTTGATAGACTTTTTTCAGAACAATAGTGACCACAAGAAGATGACACTGAAGGATAAGATTCGGAATATATAAATGGAAAAGGGCGAAGAAATACCACATTACCTGAGAAATTTAACTGAATTTTTATGTGAACTTGGGAGTGTTGGTAATCCTAGCACTTCTAGGCCTTCCCAAGAGCTTGAAAAACTACCAGGATTAGGTAAATGGGAGAGAGAAGCTACCAAATTGGGAGCAATTGTGGTCTGACTTGGTGCAAGAATAAGTAAGGTGGAACAATAGAGATGGAACCTCACCCAAGTTTGATGATGACGAGAATTGTGGCTTGGCTAGAAAGGAAAATAAAGGGAAAGGGAATAAATACCAATCCAAAGTAGAATTTGATCAAACGAGCAAGAAGAAATAATTGTCGAAAATCAAGTGCTTTCACTCTCATGAGTTGGGACACTATGCCACGAAGTGTCCACACAAGAAGGTGGGTAAGAAGCCCCCGGGAGGAGCGGAAGGGGAAGCTTTGGCTTCAAATTTTGAACTTGATTTCACCCTCATTGCTTGTATGGTGAGCTCGGCGATGGGTAGTATCTGGTATCTGGATATTGGTGCCTCGTTCCATATGATGGGAAAATGGTTTTTTAGTGACTTGGAGGAGAAGGACCTCTAGATGCACATTGAGATTTTGGCTCCCCTATCAAATTAAAATATGTCATATATGTTCCGGGTCTGAAGAATAATTTAGTTTTAGTTACTATGTTGGCTATGATGTGATATTTAGCAAAGGGAAGGCATTCCTTAGAAACATCGCCACGGGACAAGTGAAGAAGATTGGGTTTCATGTGAAGAACCTCTACAATTTGGATGTATAATATTATGCAACATTGAGCACAAAACAAGAGAAGGTGCACAGCTGAGACAATAGTGAATTATGGTATATGAGATTTGGCCATTTGCACCATGGAGCTTTGAGAATCATGCAGCATATTTCTACAGGACTTCCCAAAGGTTCACTAGAGTAGTGAGATACATGCAAAGGGTATACATCAGGTAAGTACACCAAAGCCACCTTTCATGATCATAACAATAGAGTATAAGAAGTCCTCAAAAAAAATCATTTAGATGTGTGTGGACCTTTCTCAATAGACTCCATGGCCAAGCACAAGTATTATGTTATATTTGTAGATTATTTCTCACAAAAGTGTTGGATCTTGTTCATGCAATAGAAATACCATATATTCTCCAAATTTTTTGAATTTAAATTACATGTTGAGAAATAAACTGGAAGGAAATTGAAGGCTCTCAAGAGCGATAATGGTGGAGAATATGTGTCAAATGATTTTAAGAAATTATGTGCAAAATAAGGAGTTTGACATGAGTTGATAGTACCACATAAGCCATAATAGAATGGGGTGGATGAGAGGAAAAACATAAGTATTGTGGTAGCTGCATGGGCCATGTTGTATGTTATGCAACTAGCTCACAAAATAGAAGCCAAAATACATCAACAACTTAAAAAATATCCTCTTCAAGGGGGAAACCTCATTTACATTACATAAATGAACAATTCTTGGATGATTCAAATGATAATACCTCCTTGGTATATATGTGGGTCTAATGGGTCACAATATAATTAGAGTCTACATAATAATAATAATGTAAGGTAACAACAATAAAATAGTGGGATTCTATGGGGCACAACAATAACAGCATGGGGGACACATGGGCACAACAATAATAATAAGGGGAATAAACTAGTATTATAGAGAACTAACATGCCCCTCTCCTTCAAAAACGTGTTGTCCTCAACGCTTGAGTAGTTTCGAATGTTTTTGTATAAAATTCTCATACTCCCATGTGAAATATTTGGCGTGTCGGTTGTTCCACTTAATGAGATACTCTGAAATTAATCGATTTTGTAGTTATGGGGTTCTTGTTTTCATGACTTCTTCAAGCTTAAATATGATTTTTCCTTATTCATCAAGTTTTGGAAACACTTCTTGAACTGGGAGCTTGTCACCGGTAACCTTCTTTAAGCATGAAACATGGAAAATTGGGTGTACTCGGGAGGATGCAGGAAGCTCCAATTTATATGGCATAGTACCAATCTTCTACAACACCTTGTAAGGACCATATTACTTAGGTGATTATTTATTAACCTTCTTATTTTTCTTAAGGGAGATTTGTTTGTATGGTTGTAGCCGTAAAAATACCCATTCACATACATCAAAACTTCTTTCACTCCAATGTTTATTTTCCTATTCTTTCATTCGATTCTGTGCCAGAGTTAGGTTATCCTTTAAGAGTTGGAGACCTTGTTTTTGATGCTCTATGTGATCTTCCACTCCTTGAACCTTAGAATTTTCTCATAAATATGATGTGATGTATGGTTGATGATATCCATAAAATTCCATAAATGGTGTCATTTTTGCTGCAGTATGGAATGAAGTGTTATACCGCCATTAAACTAGAGGTAACCACTTAACCCATTGTGTTTGTTTATCAAATACAAAGAAATGAAGATATCATTCCAAACATTTTTTCACTATCTCAGTTTTCCTGTCAAATTGAGGTGATAAGATGAGCTATGAGCTAATTGAGTACCAAGACAAGATAATAATTTCATCCAAAAATTTCTAGTGAAAATGGGATCTCTATCACGTACAATAATATTTGGGTTCCATGTAGAATTTTAATTGTTTCCATAAATGCATTAGCAACTATACTGACTTTAAAAGATGAGATAATGCACAAAAGTTTGAATACTTGGTAAGTCTATCAACTACCACCATGATTACACTCTTTCCTTCATAATTGGGTAAACCTGTGTTAAAATCTATTGATACCTCCTCCCAACACTGACTTGGAATGGCTAAAGGTTGTAACAGACTCAGGGTCTTAATTGTCTCAACTTTATTTTGTTGGAAAATGAAACATTCTACCACAAAATTATGAATATCAAATTTAAGGTTATCCCAAAAAAAATCCTTCTTGGCCCTGTGATAAGTTCTTACAAACCCTAAATTCCCTCCTAAGGGGGTGGTGTGAAATTCCAAAATAATCTTTTGCTTGAGTTGGAAATTATTAAAAATATATAAGCGATGTTTATACCATAATGAATCAGTTTTCCAGCTAAATATATCATATGTATTGGGATCTTGCTGCAAATTTTGAATGAAAGTCCACACGTCTTTGTCATTCTTCCATTCATCCCTTGCTTCAGTTATCCAACCAAGTTGGATAATAGAAATGGCACAAAGAAATGCTTCGAAATCCTCATATTTTCTTGAGAGTGCATTTTGAACAACATTTGGCTTCCCTTTTTTGTAGATTATTTCAAAGTCATAACCTAACATCTTTGTGACCCATTTTTTACGCTCTTCTAAAGATAATCTTTGTTCCAAAACTTATTTAGGACTATCTTGATATGTTTTTACCTTGAAGTGTCTTCCCATTAGGTAAGGCCTCCATTTCTTTAGTGCATGTATTATTTCCAATATTTCCTTCTCATTAATAGCTTTGTGTAAATAATTTCCTTTGATTGAATGAATTTCAAAAGAAATGGGTCTTCCTTCTTGCGTTAAAACAACACCAATTCCATTTTCCGCGACATCACATTCCAAAATAAATGTTTTTGGGAAGTCTTGTGTAGCTAAGAACTGTGCTTGGCCCATTGCCTCTTTAATATGTTCAAAGGCCTTAGTTTCTTCCACAGTCCAAGAAAATGAATATTTCTTCAGTAATGTTGTTAGAGGTGCTACTATTCTCCCATAATTATTAATAAACTTTCGATAATACCCTATCAACCCAATAAATCCTTGAATATTCTTTATGGTTGAGGGTATTTTCCATTCCTTAATGGCTTTAATTTTGTTAGGGTCTACCTTAACACCCTCATGAGATACATTATGACACAAATATTCCACCTCTTGTACTCCAAAGAAACATTTAGAGGTTTTTTCATATATATTTTTTCTCCTCCAATAGTTTGAGAACCCTGTAAACATGTTGAACATGATCCTTTCAAGGATTGATATATATTAGTATATCATCAAAAAATACTAACATAAATTTTCTAAGGAAGGGTTGGAAAATGGAATTCATCAAACCTTGAAATGTGGAAGGTGCATTAGTAAGGCCAAAAGACATGACCAAAAATTCATAATGACACTAATGAGTTTTGAATGTTGTTTTCGTAATGTCTTCAGTCTTCATTCTAATTTGATGATATCCTGAATGAAGATACAACTTGGTGAAGTAAATTTCTCCATGCAATTCATCCAACAATTCATTAGTGAAAGGAATGGGAAATTTATCTTTAATAGTGAGCTTGTTGGGCTCCGAATAATACGGACACATACTTCATGATCCATCCTTCTTGTGTACCAATACTACTAGAGCAAAGAAAGAAATTTGACTAGGTTGAATTATACCAGCCTCTAGTATTTCTGCAACCATACGTTCAATTTCACTATTATGGGCATATGGATATTTGTAAGGTTTGATGTTTGGAGGAACACTTCCTAGAATCAAATGAATAACATGATCATGATCAAGAATAAGTGGGAGGAATTTACGAGTCTAAAATACCATGGAATGAATGTCCAACACTTTTTGTAGATATGGATAAATATGATATTTCAATTTTTGAACCTATAGTGAACATAATTGTGCAATGACGCCCCATTATTCTTTCTTCATATGATTTTTCATGCCATTAGAACTAATTATTTTTCCTGGTTTCTTTGTGATACCCCTTAATTCAACTTCCTTTCCTTCCCAAAAAAATCTCAACAAAATGTCTTGAAAATTAAAAGCTCTCGTCCCCAAAGATTGTAACCATTAAACTCCTAGTACAACATCAACACCTCCCATTGGAATGGAAAGAATTGGATTATTCAATACATATTCCCCCATGGTTAGCTTGATATTATGGTACTTTCCAGAGTTATTTATAGTTCCTCCATTTGCAATCATCACTTGACACTTTGGTGCTAGATATAGGAAGCAATTCAATTCCTTGGCTATCTTACAATGAATAAATTTATGGGTACTACCCGAATCGATCAACACTATTACCTTTTTCTTCTTGATATATCCTTATATATTGAGAGTTTTAGGAGTGGTAATTCCTTCCAATGCATTACAATATATGGTCGGATTCATTTATTCTTTCTCTGGGGATGGTTCCTAGTGTATATCCTCCACTTTTGATTTTTCTTATTCCTTTTCTTCCTCATCTTCACAATATATGTAGAATAATTTCTTATCAACACACTTATGAACTTCAGTGTATTTTCTATCACAACTATAACAAAGCCCTTTTGCTCTTTTTCCCTCCAATTTTTTTTCATCAATATCATAGGTTGTGGAAGGCTAGGAGCAGCAGTGACTTCCATATTTATAGTTTTGAGTGGTAGACTTCCTTGTTTCCATAATTTTGTTTTCAAATTTTCTTGCCACCCTGAATTCCTTCTCCAATGAATCTGGTTCCCAAAGGTGAAACTCATGTTCGATTTTATCCTTCAAAAAATATATGAATGCATTAATTTTATGCTCCTCTAGAATATCAGTTACCCTGATATTCAATTTTTGGAAGTCTTCAATGTGCTCCGCCATTGAACCATTTTGTTTCAGATTTTCAACTAGCTAAATAAGATGTTTGTCTTTGTATCATCATAATGTGCCATCATATCCTCTATTAAATTTGACCAAGTGAAAAGTGGTTTACGAGAACAAAGCCATCGCTACCATACAAACAAATTGGGTTCTAAATATAAAGATGCAATGCGTACCTTTTGTGTGTGCTACACATCATGGAGATAAAAATATTGCTCCATTTGTAGTATTCAAGTTACCGAATCCTTGTGATCAAAATTCCTCATATTGATATTTGGAATGTGGTGGGCCTTAAACTCAATATTTGAGTCTCTAAAATCATAATTCATATTCTTTTTTTCCTCATTATGATTTTCATGGATTATCTTGTCACCATTGGGAAGCCTTTCTCACATCAAATTTTCCATTCCTTCCATTTTGACATTCATCATTGCTTCCATGTCTTATTTTAAACCATTAATGTCACCTTTTATTTCTATTTTTAAACCATCCATGTCACCTTTTAAGCCATCCATGTCACCTTTTAAGCCATCCATGTCTCCTTTTAAGCCATCCATGTCATCTTTTGTTTCTCTTTGTGAGAGCGAAATTTGTTGCACTTGGTCTTGCAATTTTGATATATCATGCTGCAATTCTTCCTATTGATGCATCATAGTAGATTTTTCTAAGGGCTTAATGGGTGTTTAATTATTTTGTTTTGGAGTAATTTTAGAACCAAATACTGATATTTATGCTTCAATATTCTCTTTGAATCAATTCAAATTATTTTTTAAAACAAAAGTTATGCACAATTTTAAAAATACACACCTTTTTCTTGCTTTTAGGAGTTAGATATTTAAAAGGTTGCAACTCTGTAATTTAGGATCTCCAAGGTATGAAATTACTTCCAATGGTGAGCCTTTGATTCTTATATCCTATTCCATAATTCAGACCAAAATTTTATTCTTTAAGAGAATTTTATTCCAAATCTCGCACAATGGCCTGATTATGGATTGGTTCGGTAGAGATAACTTGTACATAATTACACATGTCACTATTTCAGCATTCGGCCCTAAAATTGATACACACGAAACTAATTTTTTTTCTCTTTCTGTTAGTTTTTACGAAATTCCAATATGATTCTTGAAGAGAAATTTATTACAATTTTCCCTTGGTCACTTGTTTTCGATATATGGGAAACATCAGGGAATGGTGTAACTTTCCCTTGAAAGCTAGCTAAGCATTCTTTCACTTGACAAAGCCCCTCTTCCTTGATTTCCTTTTTACAATACTTGTAATATTTTTTCCATCAATCTCTTCACAATGGTTCCTTAAGGTCTTTCACATTCCCAGGGGACATGATAATGATAATATTGAACAATGAAAATAAATCTCTAGATGAAAAATCCAACTTTGTTTATTTATGAAAACAAAAATCAGCAATTTCAATAGAAAAAACAATGGCGTTTTGGTATATTCTTGACATACCCTTTTATGGGCACAACAATCATGTCACAAGTCTCCTCTAAGCTTGTAGTGATATGTAGAACTCTAATGTAAATGAAAAATACACTAAACACTCACAAAGAGTGTTATTTTCACTTCAAAACAATTCTCTTCACTATGGCTCTGCAATTTCCAAATGCTCACAAATGATCAATGAGATGTTTTAGAAAAATATAGTGGGGGCATCATTATATAGTGATAACTAAGGGTTTGTGAAGGGGGCAAATTTTTGCCAACAAACTACTCTGGAAGTGGGTCTAATGGGATGGGGATTGGTTGAGAACCTTTAGCTTGGGAAACTAGGACCCACGGGCATCTAAGGAATCAAAATCACCCAGGGATCACACCCGACTTGGGCCACACCAACCCTTAACATGTTTGTATTTTTCCCACTAAGTTCTGTAACAATACACCCCATCACCATCAATTATATGCCTCGTGGATGCATTATTCATTTTTTATTATAAATATTTATTTCTATAATTTTTCCATATTTATATTAATTATAATTTTTAAAATTTTAAATGTCTTTAATTTCTTCATTTGTAAGAATACGAGTAGTCTTTAAGTGAAACTATTAGGAAAAATTTCCAGTTTATTTTTCAATCTCATTTGTCTACAATATAGTGGATTCATTGAAATCACAAATTTGATAGGTGAACTCTTCACAATCCAAGTGTCCTAGGTGTTTTTGAGGGTATTGAATCCATATATGTAGTCAAAAGACCAGTTTAAACAACACAAATCAAAATTGGACTAAACGTTTTTTAATCAGATTCCACCAAAAATCCCAAAAAATAGCACTTAAAAATTACACCATAAGAATACAATATCTATATCTATATATATATATATATATATATATTCAAAGCTTCCAATAAAATTATTATTAAAATAATTAACAATAATTAGAGTTATAATAGTTTTATAATTCCTATTCGCAAGATTAATATGAGAATTGTGTTTAAATAACATTCCCGCTCAAGCCAATTTCAAAAAACATGTTAATTATATAAAGAGGAATCACAATGCTCTAAAATCTTTAAAAATTTCTTATTGGTCAAAGTGGTGTTGCTCCCAAAAAATAAATTAAAGTAAATAAAATATTCTAACTAGAAAAAAAGGAAATATAAAGATCACTCAAACTTATGGCATCGCTCGGAGGGTTGAGGGCATTCCACAACGTTCTGTTGTACACATTTACTTCTTGCAAGAGAGGAAAAAAATATTTTAAGTTCTGAGAATACTCATCTACCCTCAAATTTTCCCTTATAATCTGTAAAGGATTTCGAATTCCAGAGACCCGAAACATCGGTTGTCAGCACTTGGCTCTGGGTTATTGTAATCAAGGTTTCTTATAGATGAGAAGACCGATTGGATCGGATTTGATTTAGTCGATTTTGGGTTAGGGATTTATTCTCTATTATTTTTTAAGTTATTGTGTAGTCTCTCGTTATCGTTGAATCAATAACTATATTTCTCCTATGTTTAATTCAATAAATTTAAAATAATATGATTAAATTGGGTATGCCATTAGATTCCACCAGCTAGAAATATGAAATTGTAGTCACTACTAGGGTTTGATGCGCAGTGGTTTTCAAGTGGTATTTTGTTTTGACTTATTTCTATGGGAATGCCTATGTGGATAGGGTTGAATTATAGGACATTTTTATGTGAAAAAAGTAAAAATTGAAATGTTTTGTCAGTAACAGGGGTACTAAAATGATTCATAATCAAATATAATAAATTTCTGAAATGCTCCTAGTATTGCATTGCTTGTAGAAAGTGAACTAAAAGGTTCATCCGCATAATACTTCATGGAATGGGATTGGAAGGTATCATCTCTACCTCTCTTGCTAACCTATCATTATTACATACTTTGAATTTTTCTCGTAACAATTTAACAAGAATAATTCCACCACAGTTCGGGCAACTCAAAGCACTGGGAATTCTTGATCTCAACTTTAATCTAATCCATGGTCTTATTCCAAAAGCACTGTGTAATTGTACACATCTCCAATGGATCAGACTTTCTATGAACAATTTGACAGGGACTATACCAACAAAATTTGGTCATCTAAGCAATTTGAAATACCTCTGCTTTGGTGGAAATAGTCTAAGTGGAATTATTCCAGCTTCTCTCAGCAACTGCACGTCTCTCCGAGACTTGAACATTGGATATTACAATCTCAGTGGTCCAATCCCTTTAGTTTTGGGTATAGTAAAGCGCATGTCTTTGGGTTAAAAACTCTGTCAATTCCTTGCTCCCATATTTAACCATGCATACCATAGAGAATTACACAACAGAGAATGATATGCAGTATTTCTTGTGATATGCAGAATTTCTGAAAATTAGTTGCGGAGGAAAGGATAATTACACAGCGAAAAACAACATAACAAGGGTAACTCATGCTTCCTACATACTATTTACGTAGACGTCGGTGTGCCAGCAGACATAGAGGATGCCAGTGGGGTATTAGCACTGATTGATGTTGGTAGGGAGGAGGAAAGCTCTAATGGCATTTCAATCATTGACAGAAAGTGAAGGTAACAATTATTCAGTTGGACCATGGTGTTTTATCAAGGTCTGTATGTAAGATGGTGAGGGACGCGTTGATTGATGTTGGTAGGGAGGAATAAAACTCATAGAATGGTAGTTTTTGACCCCAATGAAACACTCGTATCTTAGCCGTAGATGAATCTGTCTGTAGGGAAAGCAAAAACAGCCATGGCGGGTTCTTCAATTCTTGAATATATTCTCTAAATTGGAATTTTGATAATCTTGGTGGATAATGAGGCGTTGGATAAGTTGGTGGATGTAGAAACAATATTTATTGATGGATGGTTTCACACATGGTCCAGCCGCTTAGTTAGCTAAATGATGGTTTTTTGCTTCGTTATAAGGGTAATAGTGGCATAATGAGATGGTAGATTTTCCGTTTACCCAAGAAGGTATGTAACTTATTTAGTTAAAAGAAATGGAGAGAGAGGAAATAAAAGAATTCATTGTAGTGTTAAATTTGTTAACTGTAGCCATCATAATCCTTTGTGAAATGTTGTGTGTAATAAGGATGTATGAGAAACATAGAACACAAAGGCGAACAATGTAGGAATGAGGAATAGAATCTTCATGAAGCACAACATTTTTTTTCAACACGAAAATAAATTATTTATTTCCATTAAAAACAAAAAGAGAGTACATTTTATGATGTTTTCCATACTTTTTCTCCATGAAATTGTTGGTGAGGTAAATCCCCTCTACGGGCAGAGGCGATCCCACTAGCCCTAGAATGGGTCTAGCCACAAACGAGAAACACTATGACATCAATTCCTAGTTAAGAATGGACAAAGACTTGGTAGATCACTTACCGTAGCTCCTGCGTTGTTGTGTCATCCGAGAGAATAGCCGCCTCTCGCTCTTGATTCAGCAGATCACGATCCGCTCGTTCTCACGCCCGGATACCTCCACATACACAAGAAATGAAGACGATACGCAACATACTATTTCACATTCCTAACTATCAGTCAGTCGAAGAAGACTAAATCAAATGCGTCAAATAAACGTAACACAGAGATTGAATCAATACCATAGTCGAGTATATTAATTTAAAGAAGGAAGAGTACAACCAAGCTTCGACGTTGCGATCTCCTCCAATAGGGTTCCAGCGAAGCACATCTCAGAAAGCTCGTAGAGAATTCAGATGGGCTCTCTCTGCGGAATCCTCCTTGGTTCAACCTTCTCTATAGCAATTACTCAGCTATAATATCTCTTCTCCAAGTTCAGATTCTTGGCTACATGTTCAGCTAGCTTTTGTAAAGGGAGAAGACTTGTTTATCTAGAGGAGAATGGAGAGGTTAGGATCCCTATAATCATGGAGGGGAGTCCTATCTTCAAATAATGCTCCATAGGAGGTTAAAAACCACTACCTAAAGGAAGAGATCTGAGGCTTATCAAGTTTAACCACTTGAAGTGACTCATCCCGAGGTGGTTAAAGGAAACTTCCGCCTCTAATTTGTTAAAAAACATTCCCAAAAATGTTGGCGCGGGCACAAAAAAGGGATAGAGCGCCAGCTGGCGCGGGCTCTAGTGAAAATCCTTCACATTGGCGCGAGGGGTGAACTGGCTAGCCACGGCAATGCCAAAACATAGGTTTTTGAGTGCTTTCTGAGGAAATGTTCAACAGGAGATAACATGTCCTTATGCAGAAGGATGCAAAGAAAGTGTTTGCAGAGTATGACACTGCTCACAGGTGACGGGAGAGACCCTCTAATATGTGGGGCAAGGGATTACAGGGACGATGACAAAATGCTGTGTAACAGATGCCCCCTAAAGCATGAGGTCTGAGAGAGAGGGAGAGGTGAAATGCTTTATGAGAACGCGTTCGACCCAAAATAGTGTTGTTGGAAGACCTACAAGTACAAGTACAACTAATACATTTGATACATGACATGTGGCATGGGCACAACCATCCAAAATAGAGTACATAAATAATGAGATCTGAGGTATGGAAACAACCATCCAGTAAATAGGGATAAACAAATAGACTCAGGTATGGTCGTAGCCATCCAATTAGAAGAGTCATATAATAAGTCATAGTAATCCACAAAGAACTCACAGCCTAGATTTTATCAGACAAAACCCAGGGTCTTGCGCTCCATCTCGACCTGAAAAAAGTACAAATTCGAGCATGCGAATATGTGAGTTGAAGTCGAACATGCAGGAAAGTCATCTGGTGTTGAAAACCCACAGATTCAGTCAATCGAAGGCCAATGATGTGGACCTTGCGTCGAATGTGAAGAACCTGCCATTGAGGCATGCAGGCTCCAAGGTACCTAAAGGGAGTCTCTAGATCAACTTCCTAGATAATGAGCTGGAGTCGACAGGAAGTGACCTTGATAGAAGATAGGCCATAATTTTTCCCACATCATCAACACAAGACAGAGGAATATGATTTTTGTGAATCAAGACCAACAAAGAATCAGAGGGAGGTTGAAGACTTCAGAGGCAAACTTCTCTTGAACATATCGGCAGCATGACACTAGATTTGGCAGTATTTGACATCAAGGGATCTGAGGTCATGGTGATGTTGCAAAGAGAAGATGAGCGGTCAAAATAGATTACCCAAACCCATGGAGGCAAAAAAATAACAAGATGAGATGTATCCAACTCAACACGAATGAAGACAAGTGCCATGTTCAAGAGCGACATACTGCCAACATGACTACAATTTTGATTCCATTTTCCCCCACCATTTCTGTCGAGTACCCCAATTATTTTTGCAAACAAGATTGAAGGGGATAGCATGTGCTTGTGATGTAAGTTTGAGACATGGAACCAATAACATCGTCGACTGATGGGGTAGCCGGTGCTTTAGAGGTCCCAGGTCGTGGAGCCTCAGTCAAGATGTCATACAAAGTGCCCGATTGAGAGTACACTAAATCAAGGTACTGGGCACGAGCGATGGCTTGTTCCTCGGTTACACATGCCCCAATGGAAATTTCTTTCGCAATCTGATTGACAAAATAGGTATTGAACCAATGAGTAAGAAACTGATAAGGAATTTCAAACTTGATCAGGCGACGACACTGTCTCCATTCATGATTATGGTCTGAGATATGGGTAGCCCGGTCCTGTTTCAAGGATGTTAAGAGATGCGTCCCGGCTTCGTAATGAACCGGCAACTGGAAATGAGTTAGGGATGCCATAGCGAGAGTGTTGAAATATTTAAAGATGCCACAAGGCAGTTCGATGTAACACTTAGTAGCAGCTCTGATAAGAGTGTGCTGGAAAAGACGGAATCGGATAGAGTCATCCACCCAAGAATTGGAAGAACACCATAAATGGTATGTCATGATGTGTGCTTGGGGGTCTTCTCCATATTTTCCCTCAAACTTGGGACAATCACCAGGAACCTTTTTTGGAACCGGAGGCCAATAAGGATTATGAAGAATTGGATCATTTTTCAATTTAGACACATCTAGTAACCCCAACGTGGTGAGGAAAGGCAATTGAGGGTTAAAAGGCATGGCAAGTCCTCGATAAGGACCTGTACCCATATTTCATCCTGGTTGAGTATAAATTTTCCCCCATTGGTTCTGTCCCAGAGGATTCAAACCATAAGGGGTATAAGCCAGATAATTCAGTTGATATGGCGGCTGAGAACTAGGATACGGGGGTTGATAACTAGGATACTGATTCTGAGTATACAAGGGTCCCGATTGAGCAGCATAAGGATTTTTCTGCGAAGTATAAGTATAGCCTGGCGGTTGAGGGTAATAAGCAGAACCTTGATGCGCGTTGTATACGGGTCAATATTGACCTTGTGGGTGATAACCGCCTTGGGGTCGAACGGGCTACTGATAAGTAGGGCCCTGCTGAGCCAGATAGGTTGGGCGCACAAGTTGATTCGTCTGCGGCATAGAGTAAGGCGGTGGCTGAGCAGGGTGAACGGGTTGTGCAGGTTGACCTGGTTGAATAAGTTGACCTGACTGATGAGGACCACCAGGTTGTCCTCGTTGGGCAGGTTGGCCTGATGGTTGAGGTGGGCCAGGTTGTGCCTGATAACCAGGTTGACCTAGGACAGAACCATAAGATGGCCCTGGCTGTGCAACATTTGGACCAATAACAAAATATGGTTGTTGTGGTTGCACGAAAGGTTGATATGGATGAATTTGGTCCCCAGGACCGTATGAAGGTCCGGGTTGATATACCGGTTGCCCGGCTAGTCCTTGAGGTTGCCCTGGTTGGACCAGAGGCTGAGCTTGTAAAGGTTGACCTTTAGGATTGTAAGGCTGCCCCTACGGGCTATAAAACAATCCTTGTTGGACTGAAGGTTGTCCCTGTAAGGGTTTCCCTTGTGGGTCGTATGCATATCCTTGCTGGGCCAAAGGTTGTCCCTAGGAGGGTTGTCCTTGTAGGCCGAAAGCATATCCTTGCTGGGCCAAAGGTTGTCCCTGTAAGGGTTGTCCTTGTTGGTTAGAAGGTTGCACAGGCAAGGTAGGTATAAAACCATTAATGAACTGATAAGCCTCAGGAGCAGGCAAATATATAGGGTTGTCGTGCTCATCATGTTGGAACGGAAGTGAATAAATAGAGGTACCATTCATTCCATAATGAGAAAAATAGGACTGATAAGGATCTCAAGGGGACTGATAAGTCTGAGAGTTCTGCTGCTGAACAGCTAGCCGATACTCCTCCAGCGAAAGGATGTCAGGGATTTCCATGGCAATCGAAGTCTCTACTGAAGTCGAAACTCCCGACGGCTGAGCGGTGACAACTGGTGCCGATGCAGCCACACAGACAGTAGCCCTAGTGGGGACAGATGTAACTAGGCACCGACGAGACAGGTTTCGTTGGCGACATCCCCAATGATGGGAGAACTAGCCCCCTTGATAGAGTTGATGTTGCCATAGAGGCAATATCGACTATAATCTGACCCAAAGACCTATATCCGGCTGGAAGCGACACCGATGGTAAAGATTGAGCAGGGTCCTGCTGGACGTCTTCTGGGAAAAGTTGGTATTCTTCATCAGAAACTGGAATGTCCTCACTGCCATTAGGACGAGATGAGTCCATATCTGAACCCACCGTAAGATCTTGCAAAAGAGGGAAAGGGCTAGGAGGTATGATAGTAGCCAAAAACAGTGATCCCGACGTAAGAGGGGGAAAATGTTCCCCAACCCTAAATCCAAACCAAGCGTTGGAAAGAGGCCAATGGAATTCAACTGGTTCTCCGAAGGGGTACTCTGATGGGATGATAGGCTGCTCAAGCTCGGCAGACCTAGAGGTTTGTGAAGTTTTAGATGAATCGTCCAAGAAAGGACTACCAGTAGACGAAACCGATGGTTTTGCCACTGTGACTGTAGCACACCAAAAAAGGGAAAAAGATCGAAAATGAAGTCTCTTGGAACAAAACCAAGGCAAACAAAGACAGGCCAAGTAATCAAACTTTAATGGGCATGTAATCGTAGGTAGTTTATTTTACCACATTGAAACCAAAATTTGTTGTTTCATGTTTTAAGAGTCAAGAAACAGCCAAAGATGATTCTAGACTCTTTCAGTTTTAAGTGAGCGCGAAAGGACAAGTGCTCGATGATCTTTTCAAATTTATGGAGTCAGTAAATATTGAAAATGACTGCTCAGATAGTCTAGGTAAAAGGGTGTACCAGGTTCCCATGAACTGCCATATACACCTTGGTTATGAAATGAAAGAGAAATCAACCAAGGACTTGACGTACATGCAGGTAGTCTCCCCGAATGTTGTGATCAGTGTATCACGGTTACAAGGCAGAAGACTCAGCTTCCTACGGATAAAATGATTGCAACCTAGAGGGGTCTCCCTTTATATAATCGACAGTACGGGGAGTACAAGTCTGTACTAGTGCTGTCTGAAGCCAGATGGTGAGCGACAACTGCTAGGTTTAAAGACGTCGGAACACGTCTCTAACTTAGACCACTAAATATTCCGTTAAGTTTCAATGTTGCCTTAGGTTACTTGAAATAAATTTTAAGTTGATCTTGTATTTATGTTTCAATTCCAAGGTCCTGTCGTATGTTGGATCTCACAAATCCCTAAATGAAAGCTACATGCCATAAAATACCATTTCGTTCGATGAAAAGCTATCTACGAGAAAGTTTAAGAGATTTCAAGCAATAGAAAATAATGAGAACACACAAAAGCATCCACTATAGTACCTGATGCAAACTAATGAGAACGATAAATCTTTCCTAGAATGCCCAGTGCTAGTTATGCGAAAGATTTTTCAATTCCACAATGCAAACAAAAATGCAAGCAAAAATATATTTTTTCGATTTTTCAATGTAATAGAGTAAACAGTGCACTAAATGACATGAAAAATAAACCTTCACACTAGTTCGAGAATATCAATGCGAGAGTCGAAGTGAAACAATCCAAGCAACTTGAAAGCAAACAAGACAAGAACTCAAACGAATGTTACAATCTCTCAAATCGAAGAGAGATTTCAAAAAAGACACATACAAGCAATGTGAGCTATGCTTGGAGTGACAAGAAGAAGAACTGAATGAAAGAGGCAAAACTCACTCAAGACTCATTTCACCAAATGCAATCACTCAAAATGGATCTAGGGAGCTGAATGCAAACAAGAAAATAACGAAGGTGACTGCAAAAAACAAAATACCAAAGCTCCTACAGAAGGCTCAGCATACCCTAGCACTAGAAAAATCCTAAGGCCATGATGTTGAAATAAATGGACAAACAACTGAAGGAAAGAGGTCATTCACAGTCACAAACAATCTCAAAGCACTCAAATCAAGTCAAGAAAACACCCAGAGACAATAGGATGGACCAAAAACTCCAAAACAGGGAAAACCCTAGCACCTAAAGGAAATGGCATGACTGTATGGCTGTAATCCATGCCAGACAGGGGATGGCATGTGTGATGAACTGAAAACAAGTGCCAGTGGGCGCGACTGTCATACTTGAAACCACGCCAATCAAGCCAACCTTAAAAAGATGAAAATTTTGGAAAAACAGAGGTCAAATCTGATCCTTTGGGGCTGAACAGGGGTCACCAAGAAGAAGACCTAATGGATGAAAGACAAACTCACACTTATCCCCAGCGAAGTCACCAATTTTTTAGTGAGGTAAATCCCCTCTGCGGACAGAGGCAATCCCACTAGCCCTAGATTGGGTCTAGCCACAAACGAGACATGCTATGACATAAATTCCTAGTTAATAATGGACAAAGACTTGGTATATCACTTACCGTAGGTCTTGCGCTGTTGTGTCATTCGGGAGAATAGCTTCCTCTCGCTCCTGATTCGGCAGATCAAGATCCGCTCATTCTCATGCTCAGATACCTGCACATACACAAGAAATGAAGACAATACACAACATACTATTTCGCATTCCTAACTATCAGTCAGTCGAAGAAGACTAAATCAAATGCGTCAAATAAACATAACATAGAGATGGAATCAATACCATAGTCGAGTATATTAATTTAAAGAAGGAAGAGTACAACCAGGCTTCGACGTTGCGATCTCCTCCAGCAGGGTTCCAGTGGAACACGTCACACAAAGCTCGTCGGGAATTCAAATGGGGCTCTCTCTATAGGATCCTCCTTGGTTCAACCTTCTCTATAGTGCTTACTCAGCTATAATATCTCTTCTCCAGGTTTAGCTTCTTGGCTACATGTTCAGCTAGCTTTTGTAAAGGGAGAAGGCTTGTTTATATAGAGGGGAATGGAGAGGTTAGGATCCCTATAATCATGAAGGGGAGTCCTATCTTCAAAGAATGTTCCATAGGAGGTTAAAAACCACTACCTAAAGGAAGAGATTCGTGGCTTATAAAGTTTAACCACTTGAAGTGACTCATCCCAAAGGTGGTTAAAGGAAACGTCCGCCTATAATTTGTTAAAAAAAATTCCCAAAAAGGCTGGCACGGGCACAAAAAAGGGGCAGAGCACCAGATGGCATGGGCTCTAGTGAAAATCCTCCACATTGGCGTGAGGGGTGAACTGGCTAACCGCGCCAATGCCAAAACATAGGTTTTTGAGTGCTTTCTGAGGAAATGTTCAACAGGAGAAAACATGTTCTTATGCAGAAGGATGCAAAGAAAGTGTTTGCAGAGTATGACACTGCTCATAGGTCACGGGAGAGACTCTCCAATATGTAGGGTGAGGGATTACAGGGATGGTGACAAAATGTTGTGTAACATAAATACTACTCCTGAGTGTGCTTATTTCCCTGTTCTTATTACATATTACAACTATATCCTATATTAACAATTGAAAATGTTTATACATTTTATGTCTAGACAGGTTTTATCATTACATTCTCAAACAAAAATAAATACTATCTATGACTATCCTTCATTTATGTCTTTCCGAAAGTCCTTTAATTGCACCCTCTAGATAGGTTCTAGTTGATGTTGATGGTCCCTGCATTAATAACTCTTCCCTATGTGAATGCTGCAAAGTGATACTTGCCTGTGCCGGAGTAGATTCCCCTTTTAGATAGAAGGTCTCCTATCTAGTCCAGTTCTCTATAGATGTGAGTAGATGAAATATGTTGAAAGGAAGTCTCCAAAGACCTGATATGCCTCATCCAGTTTGTCAATATATGAGGACTGAAGAGAGTATAATCCTTAACCCAGTAAATTATACATTTTTCATCCTTGAACACACTTATATCACTCATTCACAACCACTTCAAAAATGTGAGGCCACCCCAAAGTGTGATCATCTATGCTCTATTATTAGTCCCCAATCCACCCTACCACTAGAAGTGATAGCATCTCCCCGACTCTAGAAAAATGACTACCCCACACTCGCACCTCCACTATTGACTAGCCCCATCGAAATATATACTAGGATTTCCCCATATTGTTATTTATGACAAACTTCCTCCTCTTTACCACAAACTTTTTGCTTCCTATCTCCGAAAAGTATGAAATAGACTTTTGGATCACCTCCTAGACCTTCAAGCTCTTACTGTCAAACAACCACATATTTTGACATTTCCATATGGCCTATATGACATGGAAAGGGAGAGTAATAAATGTAGGGAAAGAATTTTAAAAAAATTCTCTAGTGTTGTTTGTATTCTAATATTATTAAGCTTAAGGATGTTCTACACCCCTTTCCACACTTCCTTGGCAAAAGTGAAACTGATGCACAAATGTTTACCTTCTCTTCACTCGTGCACAACGTGAAAATGCCCAGGCCGAGGAACCCTCTACCTTGTAAAATGTCCCAGGTAAGAATACGGTGGTGAATGGGTAGCAACCCAAAAAAGGTAGCTTTGTTGGTACCCCCCATCCCCACGCAACCGAGTACCAAGTTTTATAGCAGAAATGTTGATCAGTCAACGAAAGATGATTATAAATCTCTATAACAATCAGACTTTCATTCTTCAGTATATCATCCCACTGTAACCGATCTTCTCTTATTCCAATATTTATACACGACACATACATGTAAGAAATAAAGGATTCCCATTCCAATTCCAACATACCTGTCAATCCAATATTTGGAGCTTTTTGCCAAGACATGTGTTCTTTGATTTGTCCGTGCCTGCAAGCTATGTGAACGAAATGGTAAATACCCTTCTCATGTAAAGTGGTGATGAGATCTATCGAAAAACTATGATATCCATCGAAACCCAACAAGGTGTCTAGCTCGATCTCTTCCCTATAAAAATCCCCAACAGACCATCTCCAACAGCCCAATAACCCTTGACGATTTTTCCACATACTCTGCCAAATATATCATGCTCCTATAGTGCTATTTTCCCCCAACTTTGACCATGTCATGAGAAAGTGGCGCTTCATATATTTCTCCCTAATGATCTGTCCCCAGACACAAAATCATTTGTGGCCCTCCAAACGATCTTGAAGTGACTATGTGCCTCATGCTCAAATTGTTCCTGCTCAAATAATTTTTGTACCTCTAACTCTATAATACCCCTTAATACAATTACGTTGTTTCATGTTATTTTCACACACATGGAAATAATTTGTGTTTCTATCCCCTGCCACCCCTTAGAGAGCCCTAATTTGCAACCTTCTTTCAGCCTCCTCTGACACTAGAATGTTGTTTTCCCTTCCCTCAAACTCAATAATCCTCCTCTTATATGAATCTGACAAGAACATAGGATCATCTGGGTTTTGATACTACCCCAGCTCAATATCAATGTCCAAAACGGCCTTATACACTTCCTCTTTCTTAAATTTGGTCCACGCACAAACTTCCTTTTTTAGCATCAAAAGTTTAGTAATAATTCTCCCCATATGCCCCCCAATATAACCGAGAACTGACATCTTACATACTTCCATCACAAGAGCATTAAATTGTTTATCACAAATCCAGATTGAGTTAAACTTGAAGGGGAAGTGGCCATTTTCCCCCCAACCCTACCATGACATCCCAATAGGATGATGGTATGAAAGAAAGTACGAGAAGACCGATGAGGTTACCCCTTCCATAATTCAAATCAATGAATTTTTAATTAAGAAACGCTCCATACATTTCGAGATGCCAGTTGGCCCAGTACAATCATTCCTCCACATCGGAACCAGAGGCATCGGGACAATGTCACATATTTCACGACCTTTCATCAAATCAACAAAATAATCCATCAATGGATCTACAAATGCATTGACCCCCTAGATCTCATGTTTACCCAATGAATAGTTAATATCTCCAGCAAAAATAATAGAATCCAACCCTAGGACCCCTGAAGCTGCTAATTGCCCCCAAAAATATTTCCTACCTTCGAATGGAGCATAAAAGTTGATAAAACACATCCATTGTGTAGACGACAATCTGTGACCTGTAAAAATGATACCCACTTCAATATAGAATGCCTAGAATGTGAAATGCTCAGGAGGATTAGGACATACCACTAAAATTTCCATGGGCCTCTAATGCACATACAAACCAATTAGGACATACCGACAAAAGATTTTCCCATGCCCTTTCATGACAACATATAGTAACTTGAAGGAGAATGATAGAGGGTTTGTGTTCCCGAACCAACTCACTGAGCGCAGAGACTTTATGGGCTACAGCCAAGCCCCTTATATTCAATGACAAAACCATAATGGAGGAACCCAAATAACATGAATATTTCCTCTAAGGGCCCTCTCAGACTGAGACCTACCAATTTCATACCCCCCAATGGATATTTCAGACTCATCCCCTACCTCCTTCAATTGTTCCCTCGTCTCAAAAATAATACGAGCCATCATATTACTCATCCCCTCTCTTGTTTTATAGTTAGAATTTAATCCTCTTTTTTGAGAAAATTGTATTCTATCGCCAGTCTAGTTTGTGTGAATGGTATTGTTTATATTGGAATTTCTCGAGTAGCTAGTGGGAAAATATATTCCAAAAATCATGTAGAAAACTTCCCCTCAAAATTTTTGTGTGTATTTTTACCCAACCTAGGCTTAGTTAATATAAAAACCACCTTTTATTACCAAGAAAATAACATCCATTCTATGTACCATTATTATGAAAAATGTGGGTGATTGTTACATGTTTATGTTTAAGTTCTAAAAAACAAGAAAATGTGATTTTGCCTAGACTTCACAAAATGTTCCCATATTTCATTCTTAGGCTCAACAACATTTTTTTAAGATTTTAAGCTCATCCCTGCATAATGAAGCAAATTTTTATAAATTGTATCCCCTTACCAAATCCCACATTGACACATTGACAGCCTTGAACATTCAACTACATAATCATCAACTTTCTGCCTGGATTTTTTCCTAAGAATTTTCCATTGGAGTCTTAACTCACACTCATGTCTTGATAGGTGGAACTTCTTCCACAAAATTCATCTACATTCTTCCTAATTGAGGATGAAAATTATTCCTCGGTGTATTTTCCACTAGCAAAAACATTTCCATCATAACAAGGCACAAATTTTCATCTTCAGTCTATCAAATGAGTTTTGCTATGAGTTGAAAAACCATGGAAATTTAGTATACATTTATAAATTCAAAATTCAATAATGAAGCCTTTTGATATTCATAGTTCCATCAAAATTTTGATCGCAAACATCATCTATACATTAAGTAGACATTGTTGGATGAAAGAGGATTTTTCTAGCATTGATGCTAAATTAATAGGGCTGGTTCCTCGAGCTGACATAGAAGGAATTTTGGTACTACCAAGTTTGATTACTACTTGGGAGATTTACAAATTTTTGTGGAAGGGATAGGAAATCCATCATCTGGTTGAGCACTTGTGTACTCTCCTTGAATCTATGTTAGAGATCCTACAAACCATATAATATGGTTAGCCTCCTTTCAGGTAATGATTGGCTTCCTTAACCCTCTGTTCTTCCATATACCATGTATACATCTTATCTTTGAGCCCTACTCTCTCTTCTCCTTTTGGCTTGTACTTTTTTCTAGTGTAGACCACCAACCAAGTGTACTGGTGGAATTTCTTCAATAATTTGAGTGATTTGATTAGGACTATTTTACAAGGAACTTGAACCTCTGAGATACCAAATGGTTTGGACTTTAATGTGCATGTGGCCTGTAAACTTACGACTTTTATATTCAACCTTCAAGTGATTTCAACTCATGGCTTGATTTTGTTTGCCTAAAGATTTCAAATTATTATAATACAAGTATATTATTATAATTTATTATAATAAAGGTGTTTATTATACTATTTAGTATACTTTGGCTTAAATTTGTTTGGCTAAAGATGACAGATTGGTTATTATATTATTTATTATACTTTGGTTTCATGTGAAGCAATAATTTATGTCTGACAAACCTTTGAGAGAGTTTCCTCACTGCCCTCTTCAACTGTATTAATAAAATCATCATCATGTTTTAAAGCAATCTGAGAAACTTTGTCAACCTCTTCCGGAACTGTAGGTTAAAGTAGGTGTCTGCCTCTCTTTAGGCACACCAACAATTATCTTATCAATATCCCTATGGAACTCCATATCTAGAAAATGGTCGACTTCATCGTGTAGAAATTATACAAACAATATGTATACCAATGGATTCATTCTGATCATGCAATATACTAGAGAAAAATAATAAATCTTTTTAAAATTAATTTGCAGGAAATAAAGACGATCACACAATCACACCAAGTAAGATAAAGAAGAAAATAAATCCACAACACAGATATTTTTCCTCGAGAAATCTTGCTGCTCAAAACCCCTCTATCTATATTGTATAATGAACCTGTTAGCGCTCGAATCTGCCTCAGGCTGAAGAAGGTGAGGTTCGAGGCAACATCAAACCAAGCTCAGCCTCGTAGCTAGCCCTACGAGGACAGGAGAGGGCTCTCTCCGGGTCTAACTCGGCAAAAGATATTCGGAAAGGCTCGAGATGACCAAATTGATGACTGATCTTAGGCTAGTAAACTGATAGAAAGGGGTTTTTAAATAAATGATGGGATTTTCTGGGCTGTGTGAGGCAAAGACAGCAAGAGCAGAGATTAAATAAAGAATGCAGATTATCTCCTGAGGCAAGGTAAGCATGAAGTTTAGCAATTAAATTGAGATAAACGGAATGACAAGACTGCTGAGAAGTCGACAAGGGCATAGAAGATGGATCCTTGTCGAACAGAAGAAAACATTAACTATGAATACTTCCTCAAGACAGAGCAACTGAATTGAATTCTGCCTTTCTCACTTAGAAACATTCAATATTGAAATGGCGATTAATGAAATGCGAACATAACGATGACATATGAAACAAAGGAAAAACATTTGCTAAATTTCAAGCTACAAGAATCTCAAAAAACAGAGCTGTATCTCTTCATTTAAAATCTCTGTCTAAGACTGTACAATGGAATCTCTATTCTCTCTCCTACACCAGCGCTCAGAATTCTCCCCTCAACAATTGATTTACAATGTATAAATAAACTCTTATGTTTAAAACAGGTCGATCTAAAATGGGGAGCTGTTTCAACTGAAATGATGAAAATAGAAAGGAAAACAACATTCTCCATGAAATCCTCTGCTAACTAAACTAATAGACCAAATCTGGAAGATTCTCCTTAAATTCCTCTAATAACTAAACTAATAGACCAATATTAGAGCGCTGGTCCATTTTGATATTTAACTGAAGTCATTAAGATAGAAAAGGATCATTTATCTGCTCTAAAGATAGAAAAACCTCCAAATATTCCAGCCGAGGATTTCTAATGACCTGGAGCGTAGACTAAAGGCAAAATAGGTAATCGATCTTTGAATTCCACTTTGCAACTGCTCTCAAATTTCTGGAGATATGCTTTGCCACTTTACAGAAATTGGGAAAAGGTCCCCAATATTTTAATGCTATAATATGGGTCAAACTGCCACATATGCTCAACGAGAGTTTCTCCAAATTCTGAAAGATTTTAACCTGCTTTTGAAGTGGGGGCACATTCAACCTCTCTAAGCGAATAGTCTTAAGCTGTGGGAGAGAAGATGGCCACGGTAGACCGTTTACTGTGGCTCTCTTTGATCCATAATTGAGTACTATGAGGACTTTAAGTTTTGTCATGGAACTTAAAAACGAAGGAAGAAAGTAGCTGCTCGCAGAAAAATTTAAAATCAAGGCTTCTGCTTGTCGAAAATTCATCTCACACCACTGATCCTTTTCTATTGCACCTGTGTGAATGGAAACAACTTGCGCATCAAACGCATGGTCTTTGAGTAACGCCCATTTTCCTGGCAAACCATTCTCCTTTTTGGGCATAAACAACCTCTTCCTGTTAACAATCTAGTCTCGAGATGCCAAATACAGGGCCGAGTCTCGCATTACATCATGTTGAGAAAATTAGAGCTCAGAGGTACTTCCATAATTGATTGCGCAACTCCTGAGATTGCTTGTTTAAATTTAACAGATTCCTACTGGTAAGTTCCAATAAGATAACAAAAGCATCGTGCCACTCCATCTTTCTCACATAAACCCAGATGTCCAATAATGCATCCACAGATATTTTCCTATCCTCTGGAAAGGACCCCAGGTCTAAGAAGCCTTTCTTTATGATAATCTGATATTGACTCCCCATTCAGGAGCTTGTTCTTGGCACTCTGCCACACTGGACGAGTTCCACCACGCAACGAGCTGCCAATCACCTCCAGAGCAAGTGGCAGTCCTTTACATTCTGCTTGCACCTGCTTGACTAGATGTTCATCTGCATTGATTTTTGTCCAAAAGCCCAGAAGCAAAAGAGGGACAGAACATTGGCATCATCCAGCACCGTTAATTCATAAATCTGGGTAAAGGTGGCTGCGGGTATGATAGAACGAATTCGAGTTGTTACAAGGGTCTTATAACTTTCACCTTCAAACTGGATTCATCCTTAGAAATCCAATGCTAATACCGATCATCATTTCCCAAATTATGTTCAAATTTCTCTCAGACAACATATAGCAGATTTTACCTGTTGCTTGCTCTGTGGGTTGCATTCGATCCAAGTGGGTCGCTCTGCCCAGGTGGGTCATGCCCGTTGTAATTTTACACTGCGAAAACTGCCCGAGTGGGTCGCTCTGCCCAGGTGAGTCGCTCGCGCCCCAGTGTGGCTTGCGCCTCCTTTTCGCGTTTACAATGGATGTTTGGGATCCAACCTTTGCAGTGTTGAATACCACATTTTTACAATCAGACCATATGCTGACAGACCAAGGTGGCAGATGAAACACCTTTCCATTAAAATGTACAGTAGCTGAAGAATGACTCACCAAGGATCTCCATCAACAAAAATTAGAGCTGGCTCACAGAGTTTTATGGCTGCATGAAGATCCTTCACTACATGCAAAAATCCTGATTTCCTTTTGTATGGCAAAGTAGCAACTCCTTTGATACTAATCAAATTAATGAAATCCATTACTGTGCCTTGTTCTATAGCAGCTTCCCAAGAATATTTTGATCCACAGATTGAGGTATGCTCATCAATAAATGCATTTTGAATAGCCATTCGGATATCTTCATCAGTGATATTATCACAAGGATCAACTTCCTCTAAGCACTTAACAAACTGAAATATCATGTCCAGCATTCCGATTTGCTATAGATTCTAACCCACTGAGACAATGAATATGGCAAAGTGCTCCATCGGATATCCTCAAACCATATGAACTTCAAAACAAATTGAACCATTATAATTATAGATGCAAGCCACAGGTACAGAGATTATATATAATCTTTGGATGCCACAGAGTGCGATGATATGAATGTCAGAAAAGCCATATGCAAAATATAGAGAAGGAAGCTGTAGAACTCCAAGAAAAGAACAAGTGAGAGGGACAATCCATGAACCAAACCAATCTGTGAGAGACGCCAGACTGCCAGCAATACGCTTCATATTCAGAGGAAATATCTCAGACATCATGACCCATGGAATTCCACCCATGCCCATTGAAAAATGTTACAATATAATCCAAAAGACCAATTAATGATAATTTTCTTGCAAGTAGTAGAAGAGAAGACCCATCAAAAGGTCCCTGTATGTAAAATGATCCAATAATGAAGCAGTTTATGCACATTCCTCCTGCAGCAATCATTAGAAGTGGGCACCTTCCATATTTTTCCATAATCAATGATGAGTGCACCGCCACCATCTGATGAAATCCTCTTTGCAATATTCTTGCCAATTATGCTCCAACACATTATTACAAACTACTAATCTGACATTCTCTTCTCCAAAACAGGGTTTTGGAGAAGAGTCATCCTTGATTATTAATAATGATGAAAAAGAAACTTATTGAACCTTGGTGAGTTTGCCTCTGACAGTAGACTGACAAGACGGAGTCTAACAGAACCAAGGAATCATGAAACAATATAATGCATTCTTTCTCACAAGAATCTGATGCACTCTCGTGATTGTCTCACACTGATCCAAAAAAAATTGGGCCAACACTTAGCCAATTCTCAGCCTGTCTTCATCTTGCCTTAATCATACAAATCCCTGTGGAATGCAATCCTTATTCTTTAGGAATTTCAACCTACCTTCACTGTGCATGTATCATGGGAAATCCTGTGGTGTTTTATCTGCATATGGGCAGTTTGCTAAAAAAACAACTAATAGTCAACTTCCCTTTAACCTCTGTCTCAACTAGGTCTTCATCAGAACTGACATGCATGTAGTTATTAATAGTAAATCATCAGTCACTTGACAGATCACTGCATGTGAATTAAATTTGATTTAATTCACTTGACCTCTAACTAGTGTAACAAACAGTTACAACTAGTTAAATTGACTTTAACTCACTTAACTGAGTTAACTGATTCCTCATGCATTAAACTAATTGACTAACTGCAAATTTAACTCTAAAACACATAGAATCACTATGCATGCCTCACCAACTACCCTCAACTTAAAATTCATGATCTAATTGAGTCTATCACACTCAGTTAACTATTACAAATGTTTATGAGATAAAATTACAATTTATTGTCCAATCTAATTAAGGGAAAATTAAATTAGACATATTTCCAATTTATTAAATAAATTGGCTTGCACACTAATTTATCACTAGAACCCATCACTACATGACCTGTGGTCCCACACTAATGTGTGTGCTATCATGTTGTTTCTGGATGCCAATTTCATTGTTTCTTGCTGCAAATTTCAACACTCCCTCTCAACAAGAAAGGAATCAATATGTCTCAATCCGGTACCTTTGGAATGTTCTTGCATGCGCACATGAAACTCTTGCATGCAACATGCAACTCTTGCATGTAACACTTCTCTAGTGGTGTTCGCACATGAAACTCTTGCATGAAACACTTCTCTAGTGTTGTTCGCACATGCAACCCTTCTAAAACTGAATAGCCTCCAAACAATTGAATCAGTATAATGCATTGGTCATCAGAGTCTTCTGACTGTTGTTAGCTACTGCACATGTCTACTGGACTCCCTGCGTTGTTGACATCTGCATCCATGCACTCTACACTACTGCCAACTCTGATCTGTGCTCCAATATCTGACACCTTCCACTCTAATTTCTGTCTTCCTGACATCTGACTACATCAATCTAACTGATCTACTATTGTTGTACTGTGGGCTCCTCGTAGCCAGGTTCGATCCATGAGACACACCATATCAATGAATCCTTCCCAATTTTGTCTTGGGATTAATTCTACACATTGCCCCACCACATAACTAGAGGTATAGCTGCATGTACTCCCTATGCCCTTCTGGCTCGAAATTTCCACCTCCTGGAGGTCTCTACTTGAGTGGACTCTTTCACTCGGTCTCCTCTCCGCTTCTCCAATTGTGGTTGCTCCACAACCTTCTGAGACAGCTTCTGAGGTTGCATGTTGAGAGATAATTGCTCCCTCTCAAGCACCAAGTCATTAACCACTAATTGTCTCCCAAAAGCCTTGCATGCATCCTCAACCTCGAGAGCATACAGGTTCTTGACTCTTACATTGATCTACTTCACTTGTCCTGTGGCTATGTTTTTAAGGAAAAAATTTCCTTTTATAAACATTCCTTCATAACCACGTTCTTCCAATACCGCTACATAGACAAGATTCTTCCTTAGGCCTCGAACATGCTATTAGTGTTAGCCTTTGCAGCCTTCCTCCAGTGATCAAACATGCTCTTACAAAGTGATTTTAAGGTGTCAAGGTCAAATTTTGTCATTTCAGTGAGTCTTCAAGCAAAATTTGGTCACTAGGCATTAGGTCTACGGTTTGTTTTCACTCTTTTCATAGTTGTCCAAATTTTGGTCCTTGTCACCATTCAGATGAGTGTACCATCATTCAAAGGGTTTTCATCATCATGTCAAGTTCCACTGGGTCATTTTACACCTTGTTCATGCTTCAGTTGTGCCTAGGTAAGGTTCATTTCCCTCTCCTACAGTTTTGGAGGTAATTTCTCTTGGATGGTCAAATCATCAGTAAAACTTGTATCCTGATGTTCATACACCTTCCCCTATCCTTAATTTACTTTATTAAACACTTCCCATCACTGAGATCCCCCAAATTCCTCATTTTCGCACAAACCTTAGTTTCTCGCTACAACTTGGCAATTTTCTAGGCTAGGCCTGTGTTTTTCCCTTTTGGACCCCTTCCCCTCACTCAATATTTGAAATTCCACTTTCCCCTGCTTTCTAACATCCCTCCCTACTTTCCAAATTTTTCTCAAGAATTTAGAAGCCCCTTGTCCCCTTCATTTCACTTCATTTCGACAAATCCCTTGTTCCACACATCGGGATAGGTTTTACTTCTATGATGTTTTTGAGCCATAAAAGATGAATTTGGGAACACTGAGAGAGGTTTTTCTCAAAAATATTCCAAGAAAGAAACACCTCCTTCACTTTTTACACAGGTGTCATGGTTTTAGAGAAATTTCAAAAATACAGTCGCCTCAGGAGAATTGATGCACCTATGAAGTGACCTTGGGAAAATCAAGATTTATCCTATCTTGTTTGGCCAAATGACTTGCTTGATGAGTTAAATGATAAATAGACACAAATATACTTCCAATGAGCTATCATGAGCTCAATTTGGAGTTGAGGAAGACCTTCAAAGTTGGCTGCAATAGCACTCTGCCTTGAGGCAACCTCATTTTGCTCATTTTGACTAGTCTTGGGAGATTTGATTTTGACAAGGAAAATGAACTCCAAATTGAAAAATTCTAGTTGGGTTGGAAATTAGACTCAATAATATTTCCAACAAGCTATCTTTTGCCCAATTTGGACACCGGGAAGGCCTCCAAAAGTCTCCTGCAAAAGGGCGCGACGTGTTGGGTTTATGGCGTGACGCGTTGGGTTTGTGGCGCGACGCATTGGGTTGTGGCATGGCGCATAGAGCTGCAAGCTCTTTTCACCACAATTTCATTCAAAAATTAAATTTTCTCAGTTTCCTCTTTTTCCAAGTAAGTCAAGTAACCTCTTCATTGCCAATGAACATGGGTTTTGTGATATTTATGAGGATTTAAACAAAAATTCAAACCCTACTTCCTTGCTCAAGAAATCATAGCCTAGGGTTTATACATTGGTTTTTTATGCCATCACTCCCACATCCTTTTGCTTCCTTGCCGTTTTCCTAGTTCCATCGGCACATTTATCTATCCCCCATATCCCTAAAATTCACTTATTCCCTATTCCAATTCCCATTATCCCACATCCTAATTACAATTTTCCCAAACCCAAATGCTATCCCAAAAAACCTAGTGACTGCCCCTAAACTCTTCAATTGACAAATTTCAATTGGAAATATCCCATCATTCCTTCTACCCTCTTCCTCCATAGTCCCTCACATATTATCACATAGTTGGCAATAAAAACCAAAGACACCAAACTCCTCATTTTCATCTAAGCCAACATAGACTTGGCAAACATGGAGACAAATACCTCTTATGAAGGAAACACAGTGACTCTACAACCAAATTTCATGCACCAAGGTGACCAAAAGATGTTGGAGAAAGCCAAAAAGGAAAAGAAACATGTTGAGGCACATGGAAAATCATTATTGGGTAAGAAATTATGTTTGCAAGGCACGAATCAAGATCCTGAAAGCTAAGTTGAAGAGGGAATTAAAGCGTCGCAAAAGGAAAGATATACTTCAAATTTTGGCTGAAGCTTCCTTGGCCCAGCATAGTGTATGATGGAGGAAATTCAGCCCAAATTTCAAGAAATTTGGGACGCATTTTGCAAATTTTGTTTTTTTTGGCATAAACACAGATTTTTCAGCCCGACGCGTCGCGCCACTTGGCGCGCGCTTATGATTGGGAGCTCCTCTTGGGTAAAATTTTTTATTTTTATATTTTTCATGAAACTTTATGCATGCCTACCCATTTCCCGGAGATTTTGACAAGTTTTGGGCCTCCAGAAGGGTCAAAAACACCCTAAAAATGACCTTTTCTGACCCTTTTTGGACACACAGGAAGCAGTGTTGGGAAAACTCATTTTTGGAGGGGAAAATGGAAACCAAATTCAGAAATTCTACTTGTGTTGGAAATTATACAGGTATATCTTTCCAACGAGCTATCCTGCACTCAATTTGGACACCGGGAAGGCCTTCAAAATTGGCTCCAAATTGGCACGACACATAGAGAAATCAGGCGCGACACATTGGGGATTTTTTCTCAGTTTTGACTCAGTAACTCTGTTTTTCGCCTAGTTTTGGCCAGTTTGACTTTCTTATCTCAAAATGTTAAAATCATGATGAAATTTGATGTAATTTTATGGGTCTTGATGTAATTTTGGAAAAATTTTACTCATGGAAGTAGATTCATCCATCAAAAGGTGAATTGCAACTGAATGAATCAATTTCCTATCTTATAGAGGCAAGCTGTTCCACTGCCTATTTTCCAGTTCTTAGTTTATATCTTGTTGAAACAGCTCCTAAACTAGTGAGCTCGACCCCTAGAGGCATGGGGATGAATTATGCTTGTCTATATCTTGTATTTTTTCAGTCATTTGCATGGTTGGACACTTGGGATTGCTTTGAGCTTCATTGTACATTTCATCTCTGCATTTTGGCAAAGGAATAGACCAGGGTTTGCAGCACTCCTTGGGATCCATGTGGATTTTTGTTTTGATGATGTATTTCTCTTTGTTATTGTAAGTTTATTGGTGCTTTATGTGTATCATCTTCTCTCTTATTTCTTCTTAAGTTAAACAAACAAGTAATAAAGGCGGAATTCATTAGATTTGCAGTGCTCTACCTTGAGTTTTGTTTAATTTTCTATGTTTTCAACTGTCTGAAGAGGATTCCTGAAAGCCTCTTTCCCTCTTCAACTCCTCACCGGTCTGAGCTATCCATTCCATTCAATTCGAAACATCAAAACAATTTCCTTCCTTGCCCCATTCAGACCTCTGCAAAAACCAGGCCTCATTCCCTAGACCCAAAATCTGCCTTTCCCTTTGATCCAACAAACACCTTCAAAATAAAATACAACCTCCTTACATATATACCTAGCCTAAAATCAGCCTTTATTCAAGTCATCTCAAGCCTCACTGATTATTTTTGCTGAGATTGACGAGGAGAGAGCCCTCTCCCGATCTGGTAGGGCTAGCTACCAGATTAAGCGTGGTTTGATGTTACCCTATACTCTGCCTTTCTCAGCCTGAGGTATATTTAGGCAATAACACATGAAAAAAATCTTCTAGCCTAAGTTGGGAGCCATTATCCCTCTGAAAGGTAACAGTACCTATGTTGGTAGCACTATACCTCCCGTCATCTCCAAACTTTATGCTCTTCTGGAGGTTCTTCTCCTCCAAGTCACTGAAGATATCTCTATTCCCCATCATATGGAATGAGGCGCCGTTGTCTAAATACCACATGCATCCCATTATAGTGTTTTCCATGCATGTAATGAGAGTAAAATCAAGCTCAAACTGTGAAGTGAATGCTTCACTTGCCGCAACTATAGGCTCCTTCTTTCTTTTCTTCTGTGGACAATTTTTAGCATAGTGCCCATGCTCGTGAAAGTGAAAGCATTTGATCTTGGACAAGTATTTATTGACCACTTCGCCTTGGGATTTCTTTCCTTTGGCCTTCTTTTCCTTACTGTCCAAGGCGCAATCTTCCTCTTCATTACTCTTGGATGAGGATCCATCCCTGGTATTCCGCTTGAATTCTTCTTGTACCAAATCCGACCAAAGTCGCTCCCGAAATGGTAACTTATCCCTCCAATTGACAGAGTCCTAATAACTATGCCAGCGCTTGGGAAGGCCTATAAGTGCTAGGCTCACTAAGTCATCATCTACTACAGTCACACCAACACTTCCAAGCTCATCTCGACATTGAGTGAACTTTTCCAAGTATGTTGGTACCGTCTCGCCCTCCTCCTTATTGATTTTCCTAAGGTTTTCCTTCAGCGCCAGCTTCCTTTGGTCGTTTTTGTTCTGAAGCAAATCTATCAAGGCCTTCCACATTTCATGTGGAGTCGCCTTTCCATCTAGACTCAAGACAATGTGATCTCGAACTCCCTCTAATAATATCCTCCTTGCCCTTGCTACCTTCTTTTTCCAAGCATCAAGAGGGCGGTGTCTATTGCTACGGGCTTGGGAATATCATTATCAATGAATTATTTTAACCCGTTTTCCTCCAACACCTCCTCCATTCTATCTTTCCATGCAATATAATTATAACTTACCTCGAGTGCATATTCCAATATTAAGACATTGAAAGCCATCTTGATCCGCCTATCACACCAACGAAACTATCTGCAAGTTTGAATATTGTTCAACACAAACTCAATTTCTTCTCCACTATTGTGATTTTTGGTGCCCTGATACCATGTAGAAATTATACAAACAATATGTATACCAATGGATTCAATCTTATCATTCAATATACTAGATAAAAATATTGAATCCTTCTACAATTAATTTGCGGAAAATAAAGACGATCACACAATCACACCAAGAGAAAGAAGAAAATAAATCCACAACACAGATATTTTTCCTGGGGAAATCTTGTTGCTCAACCCTCTATCTTTATTGTATAATGAACCAAGGAATCATGAAACAATACAATTCATTCTTTCTCACAAGAATCTGTTGCACTCTCCTGACTGTCTCACACTGATTCAGACAAAATTGGGCCAACACTTAGCCAATTCTTAGAATGTCTTCAGCCTGCCTTGCTCAAGCAATCCCTGTGGAATGAAATATATATTATTTAATAATTTCGGTCTTCCTTGACCATGCAAGTATCATGGGAAATCCTGTGGTGTTTTAATTGCATCTGGGCAGTTTTCTAAAAATAAAATTGATAGTCAACTTCCCTTTAAACTCTGTCTCAACTAGATCTTCATCAGAACTGACATGCATGCAACTATTAATAGTAAATCATCAGTCACTTGATATAACACTAAATGTGAATTAAATATGATTTAATTCACTTGACCTCTCCCTAGTGTAACAATCAATTACAACTAGTTAAACTGAATTTAACTCACTTACTGAGTTAACTGATTTATCATTCATTATGTAGAAATTAGTATACACTAAGCATGCATACATCTAGATTCCCCTGATCTCACAATATTTAACTTCTTGCAAATATGAATTATCTCCTTCGAATTGTTAATCTTTGCGGAAAATTAATCGCACACACACGTGAAGCACAAATAAAATGATCTATTACAATACGCTTGTTCAACTGGAAAGCCCTGAAGCTGAAACTCTAACCATCAGTGAGTATTATGTATCATGGATATCATAACAATCCCTATACACAAATATTAGTAATCAAGCTCTCGGCACAATACAATACAATCAGCTATGGCGACTAACATGAAAATCCGCAAATCCATGACCGATTTTTGCCTCCCGCAGTCGCTCCATTGCGTAACTCGTTGAAGAATAGCTCGAATGAATTTGAATTACCCCGTCCTTGACACAATCCTCAGAAACTCCATGTGTGTGTGATGCAATCAATGCATCACTATAGTTATAACAGATAGTCCATCTTTCCCTTTCACCCATCTCTCCACTGGGTCTCCACTGAAACTGCCATGCACTGTAGTTAACTATTGTATTGTTCAGTTGATTAATGAGTTATTATTTGTGAATTAATTAACTAATTAATTCACTCCACTCTCACTAGTGTATCAATCAGTTAGACTAGATACAACTAGCTCAACTGAATCTAACTGAGTTAAACTAAATACAACTCCACCAACTACTTCTCCAACTCCACCAAACTATGTCACATGAGTTCTAACTAAAGTCCTCCATGCATGAACTCTAGTAAACCCTTAGGAATTGCGTAATTCCTTCAGCCCACTGATTTTACAAATATTTTCACTGAAATAAAGTGCTCCAAGAGAATAAGTTGCTATTTAGATTCTGATTATTATTAAGAGCTAATAATAATCGACATGCATCTATTTTTAGATCAGCGATATATAAATAGACTTCGCCCAATATTCTAAAAATAGAATTTCATCTATTTTTCAAATTTGACCAACCATCTACAAATAGCCTCCTGCTACATATAGAATATGATCACCATGTCTAAAAATAGACTTGCGCCAAAAATAGCCTGCAGGCCCACTTAGTGAAGGTGACTCTTTTCACTAAGCTCATCATCTTGTTGAATCTCAACACATTGAACTAATGCACTAACTGAAACTTGAACTCTAAAACACATAGAATCACTATGCATGCCTCACCAACCAACCTCAACTCGAAATTCATGAGCTAGCTGAGTCTTTCACACTCAGTTAACTATTAGAAGGGTTTATGAGATAAGATTACAATTTATTGTCCAACTTAATTAAGGGAAAATTAAATCAGACACATTTCCAATTTATTAAATAAATTGGCTTGCACACTAATTTATCACTAGGACCCATCACTACATGACATGTGGTCCCACACTAGTGTGAGTGCTATCATGTTGTTTCTAGATGCCAATTTCACTGTTTCTTGTTGCAAATTTGAACACATCAAATTACAAGCACTTTCACACCCATTAGACAACTTGAAACAGCTGGGGTGTTCTCTATATGGTCTCAAAACTTTTCAGGAGTGGCCACTAATATTTGGAAACGATTTTTTTGGAGCCATTTTTTTTGTCTTGGTAATTTATTGCACTCACTAACTACTTGTACACCAATATTTGCATTGAAATTAAACAAAACATTGGCCTCGAAAACAACTTGAATTTCAATTTCCCTAGTGGGACAAATGACAAGAACAAAAAAAGGTAGCCTTCTATGATCTTGGAGGAATGGTGACTTCACTATCACCTCATTAACAGGAAACATAAACGTTATTGTCTTGCCAGTGAAAGTTTTAGCCTTGGCCAACACATCCTTGCCTTTGAGAATAGATGGAAGAGTTTCTTCTTGCATAATGATCATGCACACATATCCCACTATGTTGGTTACCTTGAGTATCAATGGTGAGATATTGTGTTGGTCAAATCTTGATTGGCTCAAATAATTAGCATCCCCAATAAACTTCACACTACTTGTTTTTGGATCTGGTTTTTCAATAGGACTCAACATTGACTGCTTGTTCCGCACAGACTTCACTGAATCAAATTCATCATCTTCATCATCACTGATCTTCAGTGCTTGGATACCAGAGGATTTAGAGCCTCTTTTGTTAAACAAGTCACCATCTCCTTGGATGCCTCTTGCAGAGACCCCATTACCTATAGAAGTTCTAGAGAATCCATCATTATCATTATTTCTACCATGCTTCATCAAACCAAACATAGATATACCCCACATATTAAACTAGTTATCCATATCCAGCCCCTCTTCAACCCGATGTTTGAATTGGGCTTGCCTTATATTACTGCTTATTTTGTTAAAATCCTTTTTTGGGGGAATTTTTATGAAGACGAAGAGGTTTCGTTCTCCCAGTCATCTTTAGATATAAAACCTTCATGAATTCTTGCTTGACCATCACTCTTACTAAATTTCATAATCTCAAGTGTTATGTACAATGGTGAACCACACAATGTTTCTACTATCCTTTGGGGTTGCAGGGTCCTGGATTCTGCAATTTTCAGTACCACATTCTTGTCATTTGTTGAAAGGATAATTCTTTGGTTTTGAGCCCTATGTATAAGATTTTTTTCGCATATAAATTTTAGTCCAACAACAAGTTGGATCATTATTTTTCTCGCAACAACTTTGAAAACGTACCATAGTTTTGAATATATGAAAAAAAATCACCACTAGACATAAAATTTGTTACTATGCACAAATCTGGTGGCCTTGTGCAAGCACCAATAAACAAGACTATATTTTTATGCCATAATTTCCTCGAATTGAACACCTCTTGGACTGTTGAAAAATGTGTTGCAGTACATAATGGATTTTTCATGATTGAACATGTTGTTTGGGTTAACATTTCATAAGATTCTTTGAACAATTACCACTCCTTATTTCTTGCAGTGTTGTTACATCCATTTCCTTGTACATATCTGGTTGTATTCCTACCACAGAAGAATCAAATCTACCCTGCATATGCATCCAAGGATCCATGCCTACCCTTTGCTAGTTCAAGCCCTAAATATGTTTCTCTTTAAGAGCGAAACAAACAATGTCAAAATGATTCTCACGTGAAGCAATAATTGATGAATGACAAACCTTTGAGTGATTTTCCTCACTACCCTCTCCATCTGTATTAATAAACTAGTTATCCTATTTTAAAGAAATTCGAGAAACTTTGTGAACCTCCTTCGGAACTGTAGATTAAAATAGGTGTTTTCCTCCCTTTAGGCACACCAACAATTATATTATCAATATCCCTATGGAACCCCATATCTAGGAAATGGTCGATTTCATCAAAGTACGAGCACTTTCACACCCATTAAATGACTTGAGACAACTAGGGTGTTCTCTATGTGGTCCCAAAGCCTTCCAGGAGTGGCCACTAATATTTGGAAAGGATTTATTTGTAGCCATTTATGTTCTCTTGGTAATTTAGTGCCCCCAGTAACTACTTGTACACCAATATTTTCATGGAATATGAACCAAACACTAGTCTTGAAAACAACTTGACTTGCAAGTTCCCTAGTGGGACAAATGACAAGAACAAGAATTCGCGACCTTTTATGATCTCAGAGGAATGGTGACTTCACTATGACCTCAATAGTAGGAAACGTAAACATTATTGTCTTGTCAAGGCAAGTTTTAGCCTTGGCCAACACATCCTTGCCTTTGAGAAAAGATGGAAGAGTTTCTTCTTGCACAATGGTCATACAGTCATATCCCACTGTGTTGGTTTCCTTGAGTGTCAATGGTGAGATATTGTGTCTGTCAAATCTTGATTGGCTCAAATAATTAGCATCCCCAATAACCTTCACACTACTTGTTTTTGGATCTTCTTTTTCAATGTGACTTAACATTGGCTGCTTGTACCCCACAGGCTTCACTGAATCAAATTCATCATCTTCATATTCATCTTTAGACTTATCTTAATCATCGTTTATCTTTAGTGCTTGGATAGCAGAGGATTTAGAACCTATTGTGTTCAACAAGTCACCTTCTCCTTGGCTACCTCTTTCAGAGACCCCATTACTTATTGAATTTCTATAGAATCCATCATTATCATTATTTCTACCATGCCTTAGCTAACCAAACATAGATATACCCCGCTTATTAAACTATTTATCAATATCTAGTTCCTCTTCAACCATATTTTTGAATTAGGTCTTCCTTCGATTACTTTGGTTTACTTAATGAAATCCAAGAATGAAGTATTTATCAAATTTAAAGAATTCAAAGCTAAATTAGAGAACTTTACAAAAAGAAGAATTAAGATATTAAGGTATGATAATGGAGGAGAATACACATCCAAGGAAATTATAGCCTTCTGTAAGGAATTTGGGATTAAGAGGGAGTTGATAGTCCCAGATAATCCTGAACAAAATGGAGTTGCAAAACAAGAGAATCATTTCATTGAAGAAAGTGTAAAAGCTATGCTACATGATTTAAATTCTACTATATAAAGGGAAAATAAGACGCAGGGATCTCTCATCCGCTCATCTTGACCTTTTAGTCGAATCAATTATCAAAATGCTTTAGTTGTCTTCAAGAGTGGGTGATAGAAATCATTTCAATCAACAAATTTTGAATTATAGATTAATGTAGTTTTGGCCTCATACTAGTGAGAGACTCATAGCCTTGCAAGTTTCTACCATGTATAAGAGTTTGGGTGAATTTGGAAGGTTTGGAACTTTAAACTCTCAACAAATTTTTTCAGGGATAAATCTTGAGAATTTTTTCCTTGGCTCAAGATTAGCACCAATAATTACTAGCCACATTGGTCAGTCGGACATGAAAGACGTTGAATCTGCAATAATTGTGTGAGCCCCAACAATTGTGTCATTGTTAATGATGAAGGGCCACATTGCATATCAAAACCAATAATATTTATCTAAAGTAAACATCTGAGCTCCAATTACAATTCTTCAATATTAAACGTAAGAAACAAGTGTCAAAACTCATTCCTTGGCATGTAGATATTACTCAAGATTGAGGGCATCTTCCCACTACAATGTTTTGAGCTACTGCCTAGAAAATTCACTTCTTTTTTTGTTATCAATATTCTGTGAATATATATCAATGGTGTTCTTTTTTTTTATTCCTTGTAGTTTGAAATGGTTTATGTTTCTTTATGAAGATGAAGTCAATGTTCATGCTAGGGGAATTTTTTTTTAATTATTGTGGACCATTTATTTTCAACGATGTTGTGCTAGCATGGGAATCTACAACAAACTGCTTCACAGGAAAAGTTTGGTTATATTTAAGGTCTTTCTATCACTATTTTACTAGTAGTTGAATAATAGAAATGCATACTTTCAAATTTGAAGACATCATATGAATATATTTATTCTTCCTGAACCCAAATTATTCCTATGTTGGCTATAGGAGAAAGATGAGATTGGTAACCAATAAGAAGGGGAAGGATCAATTCCTCAAGTAAAGAGAAGGTTAAAACTGACAAATCAACTGATGTAGCTGTTAGCACTCCACCAGTTCTCCAAAGGCTGAAAAGGAGACTAACAAAGTTAACCACTTACCACTTTGACCTAGTAACCAGCCCTACCAGGCTGAGAGGGCTCTCTCACTTAGATTACTCGGCAAATAAGATATTAGGCTAGGTATATAGCTCAATGGTGTAAAATATTAAGGTTTCTCTGGATGGAACTAGACCTTTAGAGCTAGGTTTGAAACTCTACTAGAATTATGAGAGAAAAACTTGAAGTGGGGATAAAGGGGTAAGGTAGGTAAGTTGTAATGACCTTTTGGGCTTTATCGTTGTAGTGTAGGATGAAAAAATATATTAGGAACAAGCATAGGAGTATGAATTCGTCCCTTAAGAAGAAAATAGACACAACATCATTATCTTATTGAAATAGGGCATGTATTCCTCATGAATATTGCTTAAAACCTTGAAATAGAATGAGTGAAAGAAATAGATATGGAATGGGAAAAAGAAAGAATTCAATGGAGTGACTTACAGAAGAAAAACTTAGCCATACAAGCTTACCACATGAATCCCTAAATTTAAGCTACAACTTTTCTCGGTATTGATTTTGGTAAGATGAAAATACACTAGCTCAATGTCGTAGACTCCAATCTCTTGACAATTATAAATGATAACTTAAATACTAATTACCTTAAACTAACTGCCCAAAATTTTTGGCAAAAATATAATTAAATCATAACAATGATTAAAAATAAACAAAGTTGTAATGTGTCTCGAGCTACTTGAAATTTGTTGGAATTTTGTTGAAGACAAATCTGGAATTTATTTTTTCAAGTGTGGCTAAGTGTTCATTTGAATTCCATTTGTACCTTTATTTCTGGAATGACATCAAAAACTGCTAATTTTTTTCCTTAAAAACTATAAATATCCTTGAATGATGATCTTCATCCTCTTCAATTTCACTATGTTCCTCCTCGATTTCGTTAGAAGTTCTGGTTCCAAAATAACCATCTTAAATTTTTCTGCAGAGGTTTTGGAAGAAATGTTCAGAAATACTGCTTGTATGGACATTATTTCGTGTTTGTAAAGAATGTCTGGTCTTAGGACAAATTTATGAGTTTGACATTCTCCCAAAGAGAATGTTCCACCAGCTGTGTTAGTTGAATTTAGGTATCAAATATCTTGAACAATAATTTTTTTTCTTAGTATGGGTCAGATCAAGTTTCGGATTGTGAAGAATGCTTCACACATACAAGATCATCCAGTTTGTTGCCATCTAATTTGTACATCGTGAAGCCTTTCATACTTTTTTATTCACTTCACGTGTTTCCTTCTGAAAAATCACTTAACTTTAGTAACTCTCATTTGATGTAGTTAGAGCCCCTACACACATGACTCATGTCTATTGAACCTGAAATAGGACCATTCTAAGAAGATGTTGTTGCCCAAACTTACAAACACTAAATGGTCCAACACTTTTTGGGTGCTTATTTTGGAAACCCTTTAACCGCATCGCAACAGTATAATCCCCATTTATCATTTCTCAGCTAGGAACAATTGACCAATCTTGTTTTAATTTTTCTCGCATTGGTGCATGGATTATAATGATCCCAAGGCATTCAAGAAGTTGATAATAGGCTTGTCCCTGCAATTGATTATTCCCTTTTCATGGAATTGATAAATAGCATTTCCATTCGGTGTAACCTAGATCTATAGTGAAGCCATATATATCAACTGTATCACAAATGAAAAGTGCTAATTCTATAGATTTCATTCCAATTCCTTTCACACCTCTTCAAAGGACCACACCTTGGAAAAGATAAATTGGATTAGGAAGTTCCTTGATCATAGCATTTAAGTCTCTATGGATCGCACTCTTAATAATCAACACCTCATTCAAAGATCCATTGGAAATTGTGATCATGTTTCTTGCTACCCCCTTTCCAGAAGACAAAATTTTCTCTTCATGCCTATGTACTTCGCATATTTCTGTTTCATCAGTTGTGCCTCCATTATATGTTTGGAAATTTCCACCAATTGTATTTGTAGAAAGAACCAACACAAACCTATTGTCTTCTAAAGCTATATCTGTTGATACAAATTTGGTATCATTCACGTTTTCGAAATATTGATAATTTACAACCGTGTAATTTTTGTATTTTGTTGTTGGATTTGAGCCAGGAACACAATCAAGAGGGATAACTCCACCCCTGGTATTAGATATGTTAAGATAGTTTGGAAATTAAGGTTCGGTGTCAGGAATAGTATCTTCACCAGTAGCATTATTACAAGATTCACTTTTAAACTGTTCTACAATCTGCTTAGCCAATCAAGCAACATTTTCATTTTCTATCAGAATTGGCAACTTCTTGTCTTGACTAAATTTGTTAATATTTTGCAATAGTGTGCCTGCAGGATCCGCAACTGTCTTCCATAAGGAAAATTTTTAGGATAAAACGATTCACAACAACCATGACAAGGGAGAACCCCAAAAGCCAGTTGAAAAGCCTATTATTGTAGTCCTTGATAAACTGTAAGCAGGATTTTCCTAGCATCTTCTCAATGTGTTTCTCATATAAAACCTTTAACGGCCCATGACAACCTTCCTCAAAACTTATGTTACATTGAGTAAACCCTACATTGAACTTTTCCATTAATGGAAGTCTCAATTCTTGAAGCCCATCCACTTTCTCCTCGCAGCTAGTGTATAGCCCCTCACAAAGCTTTGCAAACTCCCTGTTATATTTTCTTCTTTGTTGCTTTTTAAGCTCTCTCTCATCTTGTCTCCAAAGTTCTTGTAGGAAGACTATTAGGATGTTCAATAAGTGACTTGTTCAGGGCAGAAGGAAGTGGTCCTACTGTCAATGGAGCACTAGGACGTATCCCACATATAGTAGAAATTGGTGTTGGAGCTAACATAGTCCAGTACTCCATGCCAATATTTAAGTTGATTCTCAGCCCTGTAACTATAGTGGATTTTCCTGTAACAGAAATTGGCACGGCGGCTGCAATGGATTGGTTCACACTCATATTTGTTGTTGTGCTCGTAGATACAACATGTCCACTACCACCTTGTGAGTGAGTTTTATTAACTGTGTGTATCATGGTAGAGAGGATATATACAGAAGTGCTTCAAGGCGGATTCAACGACATACATTCCATACAACCTTTCCCAAAGTTGATCTTATGTTCTGTGTGGGAACCATTTTGTGAACTATCATCACATATTTCACTCGAACCCTCGCTTCTGCTCTCACTTCTCTGGGAAGAAACACTATCTTCTTAACAAGGTATTATCTTGGATGTATCACTTAGCTTTCTAGTGGGCATGCTAAGGGTTCCTAAGCTTCCTTTTGGCCTTTTATGTGTACTCTGGTCCTCATCCTCAGAAAATTTTGTAATTGGTTTTGTAATTCCAATTGAAGCACCCTAGAAAGTTGCAGCTTCATTTATGAGTCCTAGAGGTAGTATTCCATAAGGGCCATAGCGATGGGAACCCAGTGGCATGGCATACATTCATCCATGTGCATACAAGGAATCATATAGAGGAGGTGGAGTTCCATATATGAGGTGAGTGGCACATGTTGCGCTTCTTCCATGTGCCTGCAAATGACAAAAAGTATACATTTTTGGAAAGCTGGTGGCCTCCTCTCAAAACCCATTTTCTCAATTTTATGGTCCAGGGAAAAATTTTGAGAAAAATCCAAAAAATGGGTCAAAAAACACTGAGCCTGCATCTCTTTTTCACTTTCGTTGTGCACCTAGAGACACCTTGGGAGAATGGCCATATCTAAACCTAGAAAGGGTCATTTTGCATGCTTAAATACTCTAAAGAAAAATACACTCTCCTAAATTTCTAGAACATGTCTCATATTTTGATTTGGACTTCAGAAAGGCACCAAAAAGTGACCTCCAAGAGCTCGTTGTGCATTTGCAAATTGCTGATAATTTTCATGAAATTTCATTGTGTAAATTTTGGCAATTCTCAATTTGACTTTGGTAAAAGTCAAGAGGTAAAACTAAATGAATGTAAGGGGTCAAAGTAAATGTAAATGGTTAAAAATAGGGTTTCTTAGGTGTCTTATCCTCAATTTAATTCTTTGAGGAAATGTTTCATAATGGTTAGAAAAGGAAGGAAATGGTTGAGTAACCTCCCTTGTATGTAGCAAACATTGGATAGGTGCATGTATTTGGCTTTTATTGCTGGAAATTCGACCTCAAAGGGGGGATTTCAACCTTAGTGACTATATGAGGCACTTTGTAATCATTTTCAAAGGTTGGATATTGTGGAATTGAGCCTTTTCGATACTAGTGTACTTGTCAATTTGGCAGGAAGTAATAGACAGAATTTGCACCTATTGTAGTGGGATTCCTATGGTATGTGCTGTAGCAGCGGTTTTCCTTCTGTGATCATATGTTTGAATGTATTTTACCTTCCATTTCCATTTCCATCCTTCATGTTTTTTTTTTCTAAGATAATAAATATAATTCATTGATATAATGCTCTATTTTGGAGAATCTTTCACATTTTTGTTCATATTCTTCTGATATAAACGAATTCATGAGATTCATGCTCATTTTTAAACCTTACCAATCTACCCTATAAAAAAATATATCTCTAAAGTGCTAAATTATTTTCCTACCTTGCCCTATTACATCTCTACAAATACGATTTTCAAAGCCCAGACCCATTCCTCCTAGACATAAGCCACCATCCAGCACAAAACCATTAAATTAAATAAACCCTAATCTAAACATATCTAGCCTAATATATTTCTTGTCACAATCAATCCTTGGTTGTGATCTCATTGAGAGATCCCTATCAGCCTGGTAGAGCTAGATACAAGGTCAAAGTGGTCTATGGTTACCTTTGCTGGTCTCCTTTTCAGCCTTCGGAGAACTGGTGGAGTGCTAACAATAGCAACTAATTTTTGTAATACTTGTTGAGATTGTTCATGGAAAATAAAGTGTGGAATATGAGAATGCAACATATACTCTTTGTAAAAAAAACCTTGTGAGATGCATGCAAGTTAGCTTCCACCTCAAATAAAGATATGGGAAACAAAGTTGAAAATGAAAACTTGTATGTATCTAGTTGGCTTCACTTAGAATAATCAATCAATTTTATTACAATTAGGATTTTGTTAGTTCTACCTATAGTTTTATATCCAAACTATTGTTTTGTAATATTGACCATCTCTATTAAGTTGTTTTTTCTATCCGAAATATGCAAGTTTTACTTTTAAAATGAAGTCTTCTAAGAAATATTATACACAATTTTTTACTTGCTTGATTTGTCTATCACATTGTAAAACTATCTTTTTTCAGCACGAGATGCATTCTATGAAAATCAATTAAATTCATTGCTTCATTTGGCAAGGCCTTTGGGCAGCTTCAGAAACCTAAAAGATTGAATGTGAATTATGTTTTGAGGATAGAAAAAAGCTTCATGGATAGAGAAAATAATTTGGAAGATGTGTTCTCCAGGTACAATTTCTCTTTTAACAACATAACTAGTTGTAGTGGACTTCCAATATTTATTGTTGTTTATCAAGCTTCAACAAAAATATTATCCTTTTTTGATTGATTATTAATTGATGTATTTTTTATTTATACTTGTTTCTCTTTTTTGAAGTTTTTGTGCTAACTATTTTGAACTAATCGAGGATCAAACATTGGTGGTATTGTTTTAATATGTTAAGTTCTTATCTGTATTGAATCAAGTATTTGTTGTAAAAGATCAATCAATGTGTTATATCTTGGAAATTACAAGTATGGTAAATATGGGAAAACTATTGGTGCTTTGCATGTAAATCTCCAAAATATATCAAATCTACTTTTATTTTATCTTTTCATTATAATGATCACTGATGTTTTGGGTTTGAGTGATTGAGTATGACCACAGGTGTTCCATCAAATAGGAAGTTTGGTGTTGGAATTCATTATGGATTTTCCATTCAAGAATCATATAGCAATTGGAATCTGAAAGTTGCATTCCAAAATAATCTTTTTGTGGGGATTACTAGTGGTGATTGCTACATGTTTTTGATGTTGTAAATTTTCTCCAAATCACAACTAATATATTGTACCACAAGTGAGTAACACAATGGGAAGGGAATTGTATTTGATATTTATCCACTTATATTGTAGTGATCCATAAACATAAGAAAAAAATTAATAATTTAATATAGACTATTTGGCTTATTAATATGTGATAATGGACCCAAACAATAGTTCTTATATGAAGAAATGTTCAACATACTTGGAAATTCTTGACATCATCGACCTCTAGCCTGGACTTATTCACTTAATGTTATACATTATCTGGTTATGTACATGTATACGAGCCTATCCTATTATTGTATACTTTCTACTTCATTTCATTTTATTCTAGACTTAGCTTTGGCATTTTCTAGGTTTTTTGTTTGCACTCCCACATTGTATAAGTAATCTACAACTTGATATATTTAGCATGTAACTTAGTTGGCATGATTGTGCCTAATATTTCCTTGAATGTTGAATACTAATTTTACTAAGGTGTTATTTTCTATGGTGACGTTTTATTTTCTTTGTTTATACAGGTCATTTGGCCACATAGAAGCCACTACTGCCCAACTGAAGAAAACTAGTTCGAGTTTCTTGATTTTATGGGGAAAAATGGATTTGACAATATTGTTGATGTTGAGGTATATATCATATAAATATTTTATATTCTAATTTAGTTTATATTCCAGTTTTCATCATCTTTCATGTCTTATACTCTGCATTGTATCTTTATTTTTTATTTTTATTTATTTATTTATTTATTTTATTTTATTCACAAAAGGAACTAAGTATTGATGGTAAGAAGCAAGAATTGAAGAAAGAAGAAAAAAATAACACTGAAGCGATAAAATGAAAATTAAAGAGAGAGAGAAGATAAATGGCCTAGTGGTACATATAGAGCCAATATCCCACATAAGAGACACACATAGAGATTAAATTTCAAGTCTTTAGAGTTAATGAATTCACGTGCAATGCTTTGGAAACACAATGATAATGTTTTGAAGTGATGAAACAATATTTCGTGTGTAAATTGTACTCCAACCAATATTAAGTTGGAAACTCATATTGTAATACTTGATATTTTATATAATATAATTTATGTTGTTGAAATTATTTATAGTTTCAGTTGATATTATTTAGTATTGTAACTAACATATGTAACTTTGTGTTTTCATATTAGATGAACATGTACATTGTATGACATTTTTTTAATTTAGTTTAAAAATCATACTAATTAATTTATGTTGATTAATAATGAACAAATAAAATAAATCTAAAACTACTTAATTATCAGTTTATGTTTATTAATGAACACAAATAAAATGAATATACAACTACATTAGTTGTTTATAATGATTGTTAATGAAATTAAATTAAATGAATATAAACTACTAAAGTAGTCATTTATATAAAGAATATGAAACTACCAAAAAAATATAAATGACTACTACAAATAATAAATTTGTGATTACAAATGATGACTAAATTTTTCATATATACGACTATTAGTAGCTAATTTACAGTATCTTATAACACGACCAAAATTTAGTCATATTTCTTTGGTCATTAATTGGTTTCAAACAATGACTAAATTTTACATATATACTACTACTAGTAGCTAATTTACAGTATCTTATAACATGACCAAAACTTAGTCATATTTATTTGGTCATTAATTGGTTTCAAATGATGACTAAAATTTTGTTATATATGACTATTACTAGCTAATTTATAGTATCTTATAACACGGCCAACATTTTGGTCATATTTCTTTTGTCATTAATTGTTTTTCTTGGGTGATCATTTAGTAATATATTTTGATGTATAGTTGGTATTTAGTTGTGGAAATCAATGACTAAATTAATAGCCAAATTTATGACTAAATATACTAATAGAAAATAAATTTGAGACAACCAATTAATGACTAAGTTAAAAAAGGCTAAAAGTTGGTCGCATTATAAGATATTGTAAATTAGATACTATTGGTCACCGACCAAAAAATAATCGTTTATATGCAATTTTTAGTCATTTTTTTAGTAACTAATTAGTCATTTTGTACTAGTGGTTGTCTTGATATTTGGAACATGTGGCTGACATGTGTGTTCAACTACAAAATAACGTGCTTGGCACATCAAGGTAAGATAGCTAGTTGATTTCTATATTAAATTATGCGTTGAAAATTATGTGTTTATGGCATTATGATGCATGGGATTTCATGGAAAGAGGCTGTTATGGAACCTTGAAGAAGGCTCGGGTTGAGATTTCCTTTGGAAGCAATGGGAACCCATGGGGATTGAGTCATGGTGTTTGTTATTAGTCTTGTGCTTTTGGTATTTTATAATTTGTTTGAGCTTGATTATGGGTTTTGATTGTGTTTTGTGAAAGTCCTTGCCCATTTTTTTGTGGTGTTGTATTGCTATTACCTTTCATGATTTTATTTTGGTTTGTTTCTTGTTCTTTCCTTTTATGTTTTGAGGGTCTTGGAATTGGTTGTGAAGGATGAAGGCTAATGGGGCACGGGAGGAGCTGAATGAAACCTAGAAGTTAATGTAAGACCTGGATGAAGCTCAATGTATGATTAAGGGAAGTTGAAGGTAAGAATATGACAATCAATTGGATTGGATGGGTCCATTGTGGTAAATGAACGGTGATGGGATAGTCATGAGAAAGGTAACAAGAAAGGTATATTAAATGGATCTGAGACGTAACATGCCTTGGCTATGTTGGGAGCGGTTCTTCTCAATGTTGTGCATGTTGTGCATGGATAAAGGAAGTTCTCTTAACCTTAACTTTATGATATCTGGTAATTATGTTGTGAGTATAATTATGATGATGTCTATATATGTATACATGTGTGTATGTATGTATGTCATGTCTGATAAGGTTGGTATGGATCATGATTGTTTTATGTTAATGTTTATATATGTGTGTGTGTGTGTGTGTGTGTGTGTGTGATAGGATTGTCAAGAATCATTCTTGTGGAGGAATGATTTCTTATGCAGGTGAATGGAAAGAAGAGGTTCGTGGTCTTATGAGGAATCAAGTGGGAAGAGTAACCATGACATATCTATGAGTTTAGTATCATGTGGATATGAAATGATATTATGTGATTATACTATGTCTAAATATTTGTTAAGGACAGGCTATGCTAAGGGATATGTTCACGAAATAAGAGCAGTGTGTTTTGCAGCATGTTGGGATAAGCATGGATGGCAGAGAGACACTGGAAACAAGGTTGCTTGGTAGAGATAGTGTGGTTGTGGATGTGCAGTGCTACTATTTTGTATATGTTGTGCATATTGTATATTCAGTAACTGTAACTATGGTGTTGTTTGTCTGTCATATATATGGTGTTGTGTACATGTTGTTTATGCAATGCTTTGTAAAAATGGTGCTATGTACACGTTGGATATACAGTGTTGTGTACATATCATATCGTGCGCATGTTGGATATGATGTGTTGTGTGTGTATGGTGTTGTGCGCATGTTGGATATGTGGTGTTGTGTACATATAGTGTTATGTACATATGGTGTCTTTTGCATGTTTTACATATGGTGTTGTGTGCATGTGACATTGTGTACATGTTTTACATGTGGTGTTGTGTACATGTCATGCATGTGGCGATGTGTACATGTGGTATCATGTATATGTCGTGCATGTGGTGTTGTGTACATGTGGTGTTGTGTGCACGTTATATAGGTGGTGTGTTGTACATGTGGCGATGTGTACACGTTGTGCAACTGGTTTCATATAGATGTGATGTTGCGTACACATTGTGCAGGTAGTGCTATGTACAGTTGGTATTGTGTACATGTTGTACATGTGATAATGTGTACATGTTGTACATATGGTACTGCTGTACAGGTGGTATTGCATGCATGTTGTACATGTGTTGTGGGCATGTGGTATTATGTATGTGCATTATGTAGTTGTGGTATCATGACATGTGTATTCGTTGTGTTATACTCTTTGTACATATATGTATTGTGTGGGTGTATGTATTATGTGGTGTTGTATGCAATGTGTGGATTTACGTGTTGGGACGTACACTATGTGTATGTGTACATGATTGAAGAGAAACAAAGGTGCTAGGTGCTTGTTGGGTGTGGCAACCAATCCGTTGTGTGTAGGAAAAGGACAAAGGATAATGGTAGAAGCTAAGGATCGATTAAAGGATAAGTATCAATATTTTATTCTAGTTTTATTATTCATGTGATCTGTGATTTTGACTCATGATGATTACGTGTGATCTATGACTCTGGTTTATGATGGTTACATGTAATATATGATTTTTATTTATGATGGTTGTGCTTTGGGCTAACTAAATATGATATGTTTATACATGATGATTGATCAAACAACTAGTTTGACTTGTTGTGACAGGAATTGGATAGGATTGTAAGTATACTGTGTTGATGAGTTACCAATGAGGTATGATTTCAGGTTATTTCAATTCACTATGAATCTAATGGGAATAATTATGTGCTTTTTACAGGGAGCATGGAAATGTCTGGTTGGGTGATTGGAACTGACTGTAAGAATTAGCAACATCAGCAAAATGCAATTGAAACATGCAACAGTATGCTCATAAAGCACTCGAGGAGCAGGGCCATTATGGGACATTGATACCCAATAGTTTCCATTGATTTCCATGAGCATGCTATGACTGGTGTGATAATTTTTAGGTAGGGATATGCCTTTTTTTTAGACATTATGATGCAAGGAAACCTTACCAAGGGAAGGGTTTCCCAAGGGATTGTGTAGCAGAGAAGGAGATGTCTGAAAAACATGGAAGGTGTGTGACTGCATGGAAGGGGGTGACCAGAATGCCTGAGGGACTATGTAGCAGAGAAGGGAATCTCGGGGATGGATTTTTTTGTCATTATCATTGTCATATGGAATCATATGCACATTGGGAGTGTGCCCTAGAACAATGATTCGATAATTTTTCATTGATAGGACAAGTGGCACAGGATTGTAGTGCTAGACATTAGATGAAGCTTTGACTTTGGCAGTGGATTTTGGACTTCATGGGAAGGAGGTGAATCTTGGTACTACTTATGAGGGTGGATGTGTGAGCATATGGATTCCCTTGTTGTGGATACATACATCATATCCTTTTATTTGTTGGTTAAGAAAATGTGCATATATGTATATGTGTATATTATTTTAAATATTGTATCGAGCTCGATTTTAAAAGCCCCCTAGGAAGTATGGTTATTTGCTGGTTGAAGCAAATAGTCATAAGTATATGTGGGTGTTATTGTAAATATTGTAATTAGTTGTGTTATAAAGCTTCAGTAAGCGGTATTTTGTTTAGTTTTTAGCAGTGGTCATTGTAAATATTGCAACGAGTTGTGTTATAAAGCTCCATGGGCAATATTTTTTTCTTTCAATAGTCTTGTTGGCTGTAGGTTTCATTGAACACCAATGGTGGTGTTCCCCCAAGTGGGAGGGTTCTGTAACAACCCTCATCAAAAATCCATGTATATAAGACCAAGGTCATGGGACACGTATTCCAAGATGAAAGGTGGGAAAAAAATCCTAGTGGGTGTTCATATGGTTTATTATGGCTATGAAAATTGGTAGAGGCGATGGAAACACTTTGGAAACACAAAGTGGCATTTATTGGCATTTATTTATGAAAATAATGGAAATTAGGAGAAAATGAAGGTGAAAGATCATAGGTTGGATGTGAGGAGGAAAATAATATAAAATGAAGAAAATAGAGGCCTCGTTGATAAAAAGGATTCTGAGGATGAGTTGGAAAGAATTTTTTAGGCTTTTGATCAATTCAGTTTTGGAGCTCTCATTTTTCTCTCACATCTCTCTCATACTCTTGGACACTTAGAGTTTTCTTTGAGCACTCTTGGAGGAGTGTGGCATAATTGGGATTTGAGAAATAAGGCAAAGGAAGAGCAGGGGAAAGTGCAAGAGGACATCATGATCATCAGCTACATCGGTTTTTGTATGTAGGTACCGAGTTGCATGTATGATTTCCTTGCTAGTTTTGGCATGCATGGCACATGCATGTGGTTTCTTGGTTATGATATGTCATTGGCACGGGGGATTTCCTATATTGACAAAGGTTTTTCCTAGTCTTTCCATTTCTTGTATAGACATGGTGTTGTGGGTTTATTTCCTTTTGTTTCTGGTTGGTTCTCATGTTCCTTTGGTTGTGTGTTAGGTCCCTATATTACTAGTGTAGTCCCTTATTGTTGCTAGTGTAGCCCCGTTTTACTAGTGTAGTCCCTTATTGTTGTTAGTGTACCCCCCTTATTGTTATTTTTGTACCCTTGTAGTCCCCATATTTTTATTATTGTGCCCCATAAAACCCAACTATTTTTAATGTTGCGCCCTTACATTATTATTGTTAGGTCAACTAGGATTATATTGTGACCCCATGGACTCCTATATATAGAAAGGAGGTTTTTTCATTTGTATCATCCAAGAATTGTTCTTTTATGTAAAGTAATGGAGGTTTTCCCCTCAAAATGGTTGATTTCTAAGGTGTTGATCTCTTTTTTCTTCTATTTTTGGAGCTGGTTCCATAACATTTGGTATCAGAGCTTTGGATTCTAGGGTTTCACTGCTTCAAACAGGTGATCGTGGAATTTTCATTATATTTTTTTTTCTACAAAGGTTCAAATGCTAAAACAAAAACCCATTTGTTAAGAAATCCTAAGGAACTTCATGTAAAAATTTTAGATCTTGGTTCACAATATTTTTGTAGATATGATCTGTGGAAGTTAGGGTTTTTGTAGGCTCCCGAATTGCATCTAAAATTGGTGACCTTGGTAAAATCGTCATAACTCACTCTCTAAGCATCAGATTGGAATTATATAATAAGTGGTCGAAATCGCACGGATTTTAGTTTCCTGTGTATCAATTTCAGAATTGAAGGAGGAAACAGTGACACGTGACACACCGTACAAGTTCGCTCTACTGAACCAGTCCATAATTAGGTCATTATGGGAGATTGGGCATAACTTTGTCTTGAAGAATCCAAATCAGGTTTGACCTGTGGCATTAGAAAGAGAAATTAGAGGGATATTACTAGATATAAATTTAGATCTTAAAGATCTGAAATAATAGAGATAAATCAGTTTCAAAATATACCTCCTAAAAAGAAAGAAAAAAGTGTGTATTTTTTAAACAAGGTTGCATAACATTTGCTTGAGAAATCAGTTCGAAGTGATTCAAAGGGCATATTGAAGCATATATTAGTATTGAGTTATATAATGTCTCTAAAAATAATTCCATAGACATTAAGCCCTCAGAAATCTCTACTATGATACATGAAGAGGAAGAATTGCAGTATGATATATCAAAATTACAGTACCAACACTACAAGAAAAAAGGAAATTGGTGAGGGTCATTCTTGTGATGGACCTTTAAGGTCCGTCACCAATGTTACATATGGTGGAGGTCCTTAAAAAATGTCATCGTAAGTGTATATAGTGATGTTCATTTAAGGTTCATCACCAAAGCCATTTTCAATGACACTTTTGGTGAGGGTCGTTAAAGGCCCATCACTAATTCTCTATTTGGTGACACTTCTGGTGACGAACTTTTAATGACCCTCACCAGTGCTTTTTTTGTTACTTTTGGTGACCATCAAAAAATTTTCGTCATCATTGATCATTCCAATGAGTTTTTGATGATGCTATGTGCCTGTTACTACATTTTTTGTCAAAAGATAATGATTTAAGACCATTATTGTGGAGTCTTTTTTATAATATGTGTTGGGCACTGGATTTGTATACTTTCCTCTCCCATTTTCACCTTATCTTTCTATTTCTTTGTACCATTATTTATCTTAAAAGCATGAGGTAAAACCCTTCTTCCTATCTTTTATGGGATATTTGATTAATGATGTATTTGTCATGGAGGTTTTACCTTTTCACATATTAACTCCTATATTTCTTTAGATTTGGCTACAACAGGCGTGTTGCGGCCACAAGTCAAGGCACAGCCCATCATTTCCAGCGTCTTCCTTATTTGCATCATGACAACCATGGGTGTATCAGTGCTATCTTAGGCTTTCTTACGGTTTATTACTAGGCAATCCAGTCGTCGTTGTAACAATATGTATTTTTGTAAAAATGGAGTCATTGGGAGAAATTGGGGGGTTTCAAGACTATTGTATAAAGAGGCTTACGGGTTGTGAATCGGGAGACCTTTCGCGGATACACATATTTTGTAATTAATATTTTTATCATTAATTGAATATACAGCAGCTCGCTATTTCTCCTATAATCTTTGAGTTTCCATAGCCCTGATCCAAGATTTGGGCCCACTCTTGTGATTAGGTGTTGCATTTTTCTTTCTTTTCTTTGCAGTGTTGTGTTTTGTGTGATTCTTTAATTGCTGTTACAGTCGCATTAATTGTTGTGGATTCCTTTTATTTTTGCAGTTCATTCATTTTTGTTACAGTGGTATTTATGTTATAGATTAAACCTATGATCTACATTGGACCATGTCCTTGTATCTGCATATACTTTGTCGTTAGTCTTGAAATAACTAACACCCTCAGGTTGATAATTTATGTGGAAAAAGGGTTGAATATTGTTCATATCCAGACACCAACATTTTGGTGTCATTGCCAGGGAAGGCTACCAGGTGCAAGAATAGGATCTGTAACAGATCTCAGAATCGATCTCTCGTCTTGAGGTGGGAATATATTGCCTAGCTTCAAATCTTGAGCGTAAGTGCCTTGTGTTTTCTTGTTGCTTTCTTTCTTTCCTGTTTCTTATATTATTTTGTTTTCTGCAGAATTAAACCCTTGTCTTAGGGAAGGTGTTTTCTAAAACCTTGCCCTAAGTCTTGGGCGTAGTCCAGTTTTCTTTCCTGTTTTTATTTCTAGGGGCCAATTTCTCATCCTAGGGAGGGTATGTTATTACTCTGCTCCAAGTCCTGAACTTTAATTTTTTTTTTCTTTTTCCTTTTGTTTTGTTTCTTGTGAATCTTTTCTCTTGTCCCAGGGAGGAAGTTATCTGTCCTACTTCAGGCCTGAGCGATTAATCGATTTTCTTTGATGGACCCTCTCTACAATTTGTATGAACAAAGATCCGAACAAGAGGGGTAGAGGAAGGTCCCCAAAGAAAGGGAAGGATTTGGGAAGGAAGACGTATATTCAGGAAATTATTGAAAAATTTAGATCTGAGGCATCATCCCGTGCTGCTGTTAGGGTTAGGGTTCAGATGAAGTTCGTGGAACAACCAGTGCCATCCACAGTACCAGAAGGTGTTCTTTCTACAGCAGAAGATTTAATAAACAGGGTACTAGTGGAAGAGATATCCTTATGAACAACAGAAGTGGAAGAGGTGGCAAGTAAAGGATCAAAAGAATTGAGAAACTATAACTAGGAAGAATAACCTCAAAAATGGTTTTCGTCCCCAAGAGACCAAGGCAGCGCTGTAAGAATTCTTGTTGCTGAGTTGAGTGATTTTGATCCGGTAAAGAAAATTTTGAAGGACTTTGGTTCACCAAGGGAGCAGGGGAGTGCGGTGCGACCATCTTTGGTTGAATCACTCCAGATACTAGCTGTGGAACCGATCGAAATTCCAAGTGAGTATTGGAGGATATTTATGGCACCTGTAAGTTCCTCTATCGATTTTCCCATTGGAAATGTTACAGGTGATGCAACAATGAGACCCATCCATTTAACAGCCTTGCCTAGTTTTCATGGGCTCTCTTCTGAAGACCCTGATACGTTCCTCTTCGAATTTGATATTGTCTATCGAGGATACGACTATACGACTGATGCTCAAAAATTGAAAATATTCCCTACTACCCTAAAAGGGACAGCCCTGCGATGTTTCATAGGTTTAAGAGGAAGCACGATTACTTCATGGGAAGAAATGAAGAAAGATTTCTTGGAAAAATACCAAGATTACTATAAGTCTCATGACATTAAGGAGGAAATATTTAAATTTGCACAAAAGGAAGATGAAAATATGGAGGACTGGGTAGAATGATTTAAATACATACTGTAGAGGTCTGGACATAATGACTTGGATAAGGACATTCTAAAGATCATTCTTCTCAGAGCACTCAGGGAAGACTCTCTGCAACTCCTGAATATAGTGGGCAAAGGGGATATTTCAAAAGAAAACTTCAAAACTATCTATGATTACTGTATCAAATGTTCGCGGGGGGTTGCAAGAAGTGGACAGGGTATTCGGTCATCAAAGACCTTTGGTGGAGGGGTCACAAAAGCAGAGATTGGGAATCTATTAGATAATCTGAGGACCGATATCCTGAGTACGTTATCAGCCCAAATAGACACTCTACAGGAAAAACAGAAGAAGATGGAGTTGGAAAAAACCATGGCCATATTCTGCCCTCAGTGCAGAAAGAAACACCCTTTGAAGGAATGCCCGCTGAACATGGTGGAAGCCTGCGTAATCTACAAACAGAATCACACGACCAGTTCATGTCCTTCCTTGCCTGGGCTGAAAGCAGTTTTCCAAGGAGCAAGCGAGTAAAGCACAGTGGACCAGCTATATTTCATGGGGCAGAAGAAGCCATGGCAACCTTGACCACCGGCGGTGAATCCAGGTATGTTTCAGGACCCATCTTAGTACTTTCATAATTTTAGTATGGGTCCCCAATCTGAACCATTTTCATCCATGTGGCCTCAATACCAGTATCCCCCCTGGCAACAATGGGTTCCTTAAGCCAGTATGAATCCTTCATGGAATCAGACTTGGCACGGATCCCCTCCGACTGGACAGTTTCCTCAGCCTATGCCTCAACAACAACTTCAGTTTCCTTCCAATGTGCCCCCAGGAAACCTAGCGATTAGACCTCAGCTTCCTATCCAGCCCAACCCAAATCTGAATAATAAAGGGGTTCAACAAACAGACACTCTGAACCTTCCATCCTACAAAATTTCTACCGCAGGGCTCAATGAGATAAATCTATGGTCTGGTCGAGTAGTAAATGCACCTACTTCACCCATTATTACAGAACAACTTGACGGTGAAGATACAGAACCAGAACAAAGAATAGTGAGGGAGAATTCATATCAGAACGTAATAAATCAGAACTTCCCCAATTTTTTCCCAATCAAGGTCATTTAACATCTCCCCCATATCCCGAAAGATTGAGCTTGAGCAAACCAAACCCTCAAGCAAAATTTGACTTCCTAGGGGAACTACAGAATATTTTTGTTAAAATACCCCTTTTACAAGCTATGAGGGATGTACCTATTTATACAAAAACTCTGAAATAATGCTACTCAAAGAAACCAGGTAGAAAACGTAAGGATCCATTAATTGTTGATGTAATGGGCAGACTATCCGATATCATGTTAGGAAAGATCATGCCTGTAAAATACGGAGACCCTGGGAACCTGATTCTAATAGCACAAATAATGGGATTGAAATCCAAAATGTACAAGTGGATTTGGGAGTGGCCATTAACATTATCACTGCTAAAACAATGAAAAAATTAGGACTTGGAAACATTAAACCAACCCCTACTATCCTGGAACTTGCAGACAGATCCACAATTAAACCAGTAGGGAAATTAGAGGATGTGATCATTTCAGTAGACTCATGTCATTACCCTTTGGACCTCCTTATATTGCAGACTCGGTCTTTAGTAGGTGGCCACCCATTGATTCTGGGAAGACCCTGGTTGGAAACTGCAGATGCCTACATAGGATGCCAGTCTGGACACATGATCATATCAAATGGGATAGTTACGAAGGATCTCAAGCTTTATTCTCCTGTGAAACCAAGCCCATCTGAAAAATAATTAACCAGTCAGAAACCTCTACCTACATAAGAGATTGAACCTGAAAATGAAGATGTTAGACCAGTTCTCACTATTGGCCAGACCCTTCGATTTAAAACGGAAATTGAAGATGATGCCATTAACGCCTTCATTAATGATTCCAGTTTTGTTCCCGATCGAACTCAACATATTCTAGAATCTTCTATGACCTATGAAACATAGGAAAACATTGAACCAGAAGATGACATTGAGGAAATTCCTGTAACCCCATTCCAGGATAGTACTCCAATCGATATTGACCAGGGAAAACACTTAATATCAACCCGAACATGTCTGAATCCCATACCAAACGGCTTTTGAAAGTCCTTCAAGATCATCAGGAATCCTTTTCCTGGGATTATACCGATATGAACGGCATCCCTGCCAGCCTATGCACTCATTATATTTACATTAAGGAAGATTGCCACCCTGTAAGACAACCTCAATGGAGGATGAATCCTGCTCTCATAAAAATTGTTAAAGAAGAATTACAAAAATTGTTGGATGTAGGATTCATTTATCCCATCTCAGATAGCCAATGGGTATCCTCGCTAGTTATCGTTCCAAAAAAGAATGGTAAATGGCGGATATGTATAGATTACAGGGAATTAAATAAGGCAACACAAAAAATCCATTTTCCTTTGCCATTCACTGACCATGTCCTGGACACCTTGGCTGGAAAGAAGTTATTTTCCTTCCTAGACGGATTCAGTGGATATAACCAGATCCAGATAGCCCCGGAAGACCAGGACAAGACAACTTTCACATGCTCGTGGGGAACCTTTGCATATAAGGTCCTTCCATTTGGCCTGTGTAATGCTCCTACTACCTTTCAGAGGGAAATCTTGGGAATTTTTTCTGATTTGGTCGATGATAGTGTCGAAATATATATGGATGATTTTACTCCATATGGGAACTCATTTGAGGAAGGATTGGAAAATTTGGAGAAGGTGCTCAAGAGATGTAAACAGACCCATGTATCTTTGAGTACAGTCAAATGCCATATGATGAGGGAAGAAGGAGTAGTATTGGAACATTTTCTCTCAGCCACTGGAATTCAAGTTTATACGGCTAAAGTAGAGGTAATATTACATTTCCTGGTACCCAAAACACCCACACAGGTACGTATTTTGATTGGTTGTGCTGGTTATTATAGGCGCTTTATAGAAATTTTTTCTAAAATAACACATCCACTATTTCAATTGCTAACAAAAGATGCAGAATTTTTGTGGACCAAAGATTGTGAGACATCCTTCATGAAAATTAAGGGGCTGGTGTGCATGGCCCCAATCCTTAGAGGACTTGATTGGGCATTACCATTTCACATACATACTGATGCTTCTCAGACAGTAGTAGGGGTTGTTTTAGGACAGTAGGTAGACAAAACACCATATGCAATTTATTACGTTAGTAAGAATCTAATTCCTGTTGAACTAAACTATACAGTGACAGAAAAATAATTCTTAGCTGTCATTTATGCTATCAATAAGTTTTGGCACTACATCACCGGGTACTCTACTATTTTCCATATTGATCACGCAGCAATCAGGTATTTGATGAATAAACCTATTACTCCTGGTCATATTACAAGATGGTTACTATTGCTTCAAGAATTTGATATTAAGATAGTAGATAAGCCAGGAAAAGATAATGTAGTACCTGATTTCCTATCTAGAATGGATAACAATGATGAATGCACACTAATAGAAGACAATTTTCTCGATGAACATCTTTTTGTAGTCTCTACTAAACCTCTGTGGTATGCAGATATTGCTAACTATATTGCAAGAGGGAAAGTGCCTCCTCATTTGTCATATAGGGAACAATGAAAGATTATTCATCATAGTGCTCGATATTCTTGGATGGCAGGGTACCTTTTTCATACAGGAGCAGATAAGCAGTTCTGGCGTTATGTGTCTGAAGATGATATTTATGAAGTATTGAACGCTGCCCATGATGGCCCTTATGGAGGGCATTTTGCAGACAAACGAACAGACCATAAGGTACTACAAATGGGATATTACTAGCCTTCCATTTTTTGTGATGCTCAAAATTATGTCAGGAGGTGTGATAGTTTCCAACGTATGGGGCAGCCCAGTAGAACTGGTGAAATGCCTTTGCAGGCACAACTAGTTCTTGAGCCTTTCGATAAATGGGCTATTGACTTTGTTGGACCCTTTAACCCACCCTCCCAGTAGAAATTCCACACCTTGGTCTGTACTAATTACATGACTAAGTGGGTGGAAGCCAAAGCGGTTGTGAGAAAAATAGAGCAGGTAGTCTCAGATTTTCTATTTGAAGAAATTTTTGCTCGTTACGGTACTCCAAGAGAGGTTGTTTCAGATGGAGGAGCACAATTCACATCACACAAGATAGCAAAGCTCATGCAAAAATATGGGGTCAAGCACAGAGTGACATCTCCATACCATCCCCAGGTGAATGGACAAGTGGAAAGCACAAATAAGACATTAGAAAATATTTTTACAAAAACTGTGGCATACCATCGTCAGGATTGGGCTCAGAAACTTCCATAGGCTCTATGGGCGTACAGAACAACATGGCAGAATACAACCAGGTTTTCACCATTCGAGTTGGTTTATGGGAAATCCACGTTGTTTCCAATAGAATTTGAAATAAGCATGCTCAGAACAGCTCTGGAAGTTGGTTAAGATCTATCAGATGCCCAGAAACACCAATTGGCTCAGCTTAATGAACTTGATGAAATACATTCAATGGCTATCCAACGAACAACTGTTATTCAGCAGTAGAGAACGAAATGGCACGATAAGTTTATTAGAAATAAGGTGTTTCAAAGTGGAGATTGGGCACTACGTTATGACTCTCATTTTAAGGATTTTAAGGGGAAGGCTTGCACTCATTGGATGGGACCTTATGAGGTGAATGTTGTATTTGATAATGGAACAGTCAGGCTAGTCACAATTGACGATACACGTACTTCCTTTATAATCAATGGACATCGCCTAGACTATACCACCGGCCAGCCTCTAAGGATGCTTTTATTAAACAACTCTCTTAGAAATCTGGTTTGAAGGTTATCATCACAGAGAATCCTTCCTCTGCACCCTTGTTGTAAAAAAAAAAAGAGAAAAAGAGAATATATATATATATATAATTCTGTTATATTTTCTTGTAATTTTGCAGGAGCTACGACTAAGGAGTGAAAATAAAGGAATTTTCTTGTTGCTGCTACTCATGGTGTTGTTAGTCAGTTGTTGCTTCTCATGATGTTGTTCCTCGGTGGCTGCTACTCATGTTGTTGTTACTCGGTTGCTGCTATTCATGATGTTGTTATACCAAGTGTTGTTACTAGATGTTGTTACTCCTTGATCAATGTTGCTACATCGGATGCTCTTTCTCTCATTGCTGTTACTTGGTTGCTGCTACTCATGTTGCTGTTACTCGGTTGCTGCTACTCCAATGCTGCTACACCGGATGTTTTTACTCGATTTCCGCTACTCATGTTGTTGTTACTCGATTGCTGCTACTTCGATGCTACTACACCAGATGTTGTTACACTGATGCTATTACACCAATGCTGTTACATTGTTGTTGTTACACCGGATGCTGTTACACTGATGTTGTTACACCGATGTTGTTACTCTGATGTTGTTACTCCGCTGATGTTACACCGGATGCTATTACACCGATGTTGTTACACCATCAACATCATTACTCCGCCGCCATCCTACCAACCATCCCATCATCCAAGGAAGCCATCAAGTACGCCTCCACATGAATTTTGCTGATTTAATTAAATATCCCATGTGAAGATTTTAATGTCGCGGACGGAAAAAATTTAAGTTGGGGGGGGGTGTCGTCATGCCAAGGACGGTGTAATAATTTCCCCACAAGTTAAGAATGATATTTCACTTATGGTACACCTTACGAATCCCATCAATATGTGGTATCATTATTTAAATCGTATTGGGATTCATAATATGTCTCATCCACCCTGTACGAACAATTATTATTTCTATTCTACCACACTTACCATACTCTTTTATGATTTTTCTCATTTTTCGAGAATTACCAACTGTATTTACCGTTACCACCTGTCCATTTTCACTATGTTGTTCCTCCGAATTTGGTACCCACCACCTTGCCCAACGATCTGCTGCTACATGAAGTGTTGCTACAAGTCTCCATAGTATGGGTGGGTTGGCTATGCGGCATGAGCCTAAAAACAGAGTTTCAGTTCGCATCAATCTAAAGGTTTGGCAAGTTTTTGTCGACGCAGGATGGGATATCTACTTTGATAGATTGCAGGGATTTGATGGAGGTATCACAACAGAATTCACACTCAATTTAGAGGAGAAACTTTCGCGGCTTAGAGCTCTGGAAGTTCATGTCATAGAGGAAGTAATTGTAAAGGTTAGCAGGCTGAGACAGCAGGGGTAGCAATGGTTTGCTCGGAAAGTTTCTCTCCCGGCATTTCCCGTATTGTTTTTGCAGGCAGGAGAAAGTGTTGTTCAATTGGGCAGGGGATACAAGTGCAGAAATGTCGTATCCCTGGAACGAAGTTGCAGGTTTTGTAATAAAATACATTACCTGCAAGGGTTGGGCCTCAGCTCTATTCAATTATCACTTTAAAATTCTAACACACTGTAATATTCCAAATTTTGTGGAATATTAATTTTTTCCATTTGCACTTAGGAGAATAATAAAATGGGTAGGAAACCCATTAATTTTATCTATAGGGAATAAAAATCCTATTATCATGAAGGAGGATCACTTATAGAGCTGGATTTCACACCTCCATGTGTGAAAAAGCGCTTTTGCAGGATGACTAGGTCAAGTTTGACCAAGTCAAACAGCGCAGTGGCATGAGGTGGAGAGCACATTGTGGGCCAGCGCAGTGGGATAAGGAAGGAAACTTCTAGAGGAAGGAAACCCTAATGAGTGGGGTCCATGAAGAGGGAGCTCACATTGTTTAAAAGAAGGGCAAGGCAACCATTGTTCATCATCTTGAGTATTATTCATCTTTGGTCCGGTGGACTTGCAACAACACCTTGTTGGTTAGCAAGAATTGCCAAGGGAATTCATGTTTAGGAATTCCTATCCTTCTTGAGTAGGTCTTGGAGGATTTCACTTTATTCCCCATATTTAGACATTGATTTCAAGCATCATCTATCTTCATCAGCGTAGTTTCAGCTGGAGATTGTGCATTGTTGCTGGGTGTTGCTGGGGAGGTTTTCTGCAACACCATCCTTAGCTTGTTTTCAGAGGAGGGAGCTTCCATATGTTCAGGAGATCAGCAAATGAGGTTCACGATCTTATTCCATCATCTTTGGCATCAGGCCAACCACTTTCCATCATGTGCAGTGCAGTCCCTCTCTTAGACAATGTTATTCTTGGAGATCATTTGCTGTGAGGGATTAGCAGATAGTTGGAGGTTGAAATCTTAAGTGAAAGGATCAGCCTTCCACTTCAGATTTCATTGGAGGAGGCCATTTCAGATTGCAGATCATATCCAGCCATCTCCTCCCATTTTTTTTATGATTTTCTGCTGCCCAGCAACTCCGACATTATTGTATTTTCCTATTTTGTACATGTATTGTAGCCAATCCTCTTAAGGATTGTTGTACTAGTGTTTTTAGGGGTTGAGGGCTTGCTCCCCCTCATTTCTTGAGCTATCATTGATATATCATTGTATTTTCATATTACATGTTGTGGTGCCTCATATAGACAGCGCTGCCATAGCTAGGGAAAATTTATATAGCAGTGTTTTATCACATTTGATGTACATGTTTTGTTGTGGCTCTCATTGCCTAGCCTGCATGAGTGATTCCTCAAAGCATTGTATTCTATTGTTGCTATATTATACATTGTTCAGCTATTTGCATCTTCATGTGCCCTGGCTCATTAAAATAACATTTTGGATTCCTTGTATGTTCATACATTTGTTGCAGCCCAATTCCTTGAGAAATTTCTGAAGCGAATACGTGAGGGAGGCTTTTCTCTTCACCTTATAAGGGTTTCCCTTGATCCCAATCCTTGGATTTTGGTCTTAGAAACTTTGGTCTAAGGGGATCCAGGTCTTGGTATCAAACCCTATGGCCTCCATTTCTGGAAAATGCATTTTCCAGCCATGGAATGCTAGCTATTCCTAAAAGGGGATATTACAATGGTATCAAAGCACCTTTCTTGGCACAACCTGTGGCCTTCAAGCCCAAGAAAGAAGAAGAAGATGATGATGCAAAAGATGAGCTTGATCTCATCTATTTTCAGAACAAAGAAGAGCCTCCCCGAGGAGGAGAAGCAAAGAGAGGAAGAGGAAGGTCCATGCACTTCCTATTCTCAAAGAGAAAGCAAGCATGAGAGATGCTTGGATCATCAGGTTCTAGATCAATACTCGGGTGATTATAAATCCCATTCTGCAACATTCATGGGAGCTACAACATTCCCATAGTTTATTTAGCAGAAGGATAGAATGCCCTATGGAAAAAGATAAATCAGAGGCAATAGGTTCCTATTGTCTACATTTGATGGGAACACTTCAGCTAGAGCTTGGGTAAAGAAGCTAGAGGCATTTTTCTTGCTACATCCAGTGGCAGAGAAAGAAGCAGTGGAGATTGCAGTGCTGCACATGGAGGATAAAGCCTATGTTTGGTGGTTCAAATGCTTGGTCCATTCAAGGGTGAGCTCTTTTGCAGAATTTTCTCAAAGGTTGATCCAAACTTTTGATGGAGAGAAGACAAAGGAGGCAGCCATGGCATTAGAGGAGACAACTGATGCAGCCACAAAAGAAGACCCCAGGATCCACCAAGGTATGAGTGTAGTTCCACTTTTCATTTTAGCAAATAATTTGAAGGAATGTGGGAACTTACATGTAAAGGTCCAAGGATATACCCATTTTGCTATTTTAGAGCACCATGATTGCCCTGCGCTGTGCAATAGGTTCAAAGAGGAGATGAACCCTCATCCTCATGCACTATTGATGAGTCCCATCCAACCCCTGGGGTTGGGTTGTGAACCATTGGAGGATGAAAAAAACCATGACACTCCCTTGAGAATTCATAAAACCATCCTAAATATAGAGTGTGAGACAACCATTGAACCTTTGGAGGGATTAACAGCGCTGTCAAACTATGATGGAGAGGAGATGCTACCTTCATCATATTTGGATCCTCCTGGATTCAATACAATTAGGGGTGAGAGGCCTCCTTTAGGAGGCCTCCGAGGAGCTGCATTCCAATCTTCCAGGGAATGCAAGGGAGATGATTTGGTCTAGGAGAATGGTAGCCCTCATGGGAGGAGTACCAAAGGAGGAAGAAGGAGAAGACATCCACAAGGAGATGAGTGGATGTGGATGAGAAGTAAGAGGCTGATTTACCACTTGCAAATATATGATAATGGGCAGCAAGAGGCTTGGTTGCGCTAGCTCCTTTTGAAGGAGTTTGGCCATCACTTGGTGCACTCTTTTCCTGGGAGGATGGGAGTAGAGGAGAGGTGGCAGGATGTTTGCATCATTGAGCAGCAGAGAGTAGGGATGCATGGAGCTAATATGGCATATATATCAGTCATGATACCTTCATCACATGAGTTACATGATGTGAGCATGAAGAGGCAGCAAGCACTTAGATTTCTTGGACTATCTTGGGGAGAGCACAAGCATATTTGCTCTCATATGATGTATGGTGTTGCAGGAGTAGAGGAGGGCACTCTCATAATGCAAGGGGATTACTCCTTAGCTTGGACTGATCAGGAGGCATTTCCATCTTGGGAAAAGCTTCACAATTGCAGCAACATCACCAGGAGTGTTCTTGACAAGGAGCATGTCAAGAAACAAAGATTGGCATGGGCAAGAGCCTTTTTGCATGAGCTCACAGCGCTAACACTTGGGATCAGGGTCATATACATGGATCCACTTATCATCTTACTTCCAGCCTATGGTAAGAGCCTTGTGTTTACATTTACTGATTTACATACTCTTACCATTATGTTGTAGTGCATGGCTCCTCAAAGGGGCAGATCTTTTAAATTGCTCCATGAGCAAGGTTGGGCCAACCCATATGATGGAGATAGCCATCTTTTACATGGCCTTGGGAAAAAAAAATTCCATTCTGCACATGTTCAGCTAATTCATATGATTAGCATTGTATTTCAAAACATTTTGCCTTGTACATTTCTTGAGCAGCAGTTTGCAATACTGCGTTATGCACCCTTGGGAGACTGTTGGTACTTTCCAGCACCATATGAAACCACCAGTACTTCCCCTATTTTGATGATGAGCATGTTTCCATTTGTTGATATTGTCCATATTATTGGAAGCATGATAAGAAGATTGACACATGAATTTGGTGTGTCCTTGAGGGAAGATGATTCCCACAGTTTATGCATGACATGTTCTAAGGGGAACATGAGGAGAGATATGGCCACCCCAGCCACTTATTTGCCTTCTTTTGAGGTGGACCATGAGTTTGATGATGATATCCATCCATTTTATGTATATGGGCATGTATTTTATTTTTTATTTCTGATTCACTCATCTATTTACTATTCAGTAGTAGAGGTGATATTTTCTGCACAATGCTTGCCATGTTATTTTTAGTAGCTGCAGTGGATGAGATTGCGTTGTAGCCCTATGAGACATTTTTTGTACCTTGCTACACATGGTACAACCTACAACAAACATTTCATTGGGGTATTCTATGATGATCATGTCCTACTCATCATGGATGAAATGTATTGGGCCAGCTGGGTTATCATTGATGGAGGAGAGATCCTTGGAGGATTGCTCTTCATTTTGCCACTTGAGGGAAATATCTTTGTAGCCCATGATCAGCACACACTCTACACTTATCACAAGTGGAGAGGAGGAAAACATGGGGCAAGCTATGAGGCTTTCCATATTCATATTTGCAGCCCACCTTCATTTCCGGAGCTCAAGGTGGAGGGAGATTTCTATGAGTTGCCATGTTGGGAGGCAACTTATGTTGTATGGATGATTTCTTGGGGATGGGAGATCCATATGGGGATGATGAATCCCATTATATATCAAATATCATGCCTCAAGGAGGCCCTTAGACAGCCCATTGTTTCCTTCATGGATATTTGTTTCTACATGATAGCTATTTGGGGATGTTCACCAAAGGCTAGATTGCATATGTTGGAGGGACAACCTGGACACTTGATTGATGATATGGCATCCTTGGAGGATTTTATCATGTATGGATGCTACAAGGAAAGTAAGGGGAAATAAATCCATCTATCCTTGTACTTTCTTGAGGACAAGCAATCTTTGAGAGGGGAGGACTGTAATATTCCAAATTTTGTGGAATATTAATTTTTTCCATTTTCAGTTAAGAGAAGAATAAAATGGGTAGGAAACCCATTAATTTTATCTATAGGGAATAAAAATCCTCTTATCATGAAGGAGGATCACTTATAGAGCTGGATTTCACACCTCCATGTGTGAAAAGGGGCTTTTGCACGATGACTAGGTCAAGTTTGACCAAGTCAAACAACGCAGTGGCATGAGGTGGAGAGCACATTGTGGGTCAGCGCAGTGGGATAAGGAGGGAAACTTCTAGAGGAAAGAAACCCTAATGAGTGGGGTCCATGAAGAGGGAGATCACATTGTTTAAAAGGAGGGCAAGGTAGCCATTTTTCATCATCTTGAGTATTATTCATCTTTGGTCCAGTGGACTTGCAGCAACATCTTGTTGGTTAGCAAGAATTGCTGAGGGAGTTCATGTTTAGGATTTCCTCTCCTTCTTGAGTAGCTCTTGGAGGATTGAACTCTATTCCAAATATTCAGACATTGAGGTCAAGCATCATCTATCTTCATCAGCGCAGTTTCAGCTGGAGATTGTGCATTGTTGTTGGGTGTTGCTGGGGAGGTTTTCTGCAGCACCATCCTTAGCTTGTTTTCAGAGGAGGGAGCTTCCATCCCTTCGGGAGATCAGAAAAGAAGGTTCATGAGCTTATTCCATCATCTTTTTCATTAGGCCAACCACTTGCCATCATGTGCAGTGTGGTCCCTCTCTTAGACAACGTTATTCTTGGAGAGCATTTGTTGTGAGGGATTAGCAGATAGTTGGAGGGTGAAATATTAAGTGAAGGGATCAGCCTTCCACTTTAGATTTCCATTGGAGGAGGCCATTTCAGATTGCATATCATATCTAGCCATCTCCTCCCATTTTTTTTATGAGTTTCTGCTTCCCAGCAACTTTGGCATTATTGTATTTTCCTATTTTGTACATATATTGTAGCCAATCCTCTTAAGGATTGTTGTACTAGTTTTTTCAGGGGTTGAGGGCTTGCTCCCCCTCATTTCTTGAGCTATCATTGATATATCATTGTATTTTCATATTACATGTTGTAGTGCCTCATATAGACAGCACTGCCATAGCTAGGGAAAATTTATATAGCAGTGTTTTATCACATTTTATGTACATGTTTTGTTGTGGCTCTAATTTCCTAGCCTGAGTGAGTGATTCCTCAAAGAATTGTATTCTATTGCTACTATATTATACATTGTTCAACTATTTTCACCTTCATGTGCCCTAACTCATTAAAATAACGTTGTGGATTCCTTGTATGTTCATACATTTGTTTCAGCCCCATTCCTTGGGCAATTTTCGAAGGGAATAGGTGAGGGAGGCTTGTCTCTTCACCTTAGAAGGGTTTCCCTTGATCCCAATCCTTGGATTTTGGTCTTAGACACTTTGGTCTAAGGGGATCCAGGTCTTGGCATTAAACCCTGCTACCTCCATTTCTGGAAAATGCGTTTTCCAGTCATGGAATGCTAGCTATTCCTAAAAGGGGATATTACACACACCTTTGATTTCCACAAAATCAGGTGCATGCCCTAAACATGCCATTTTTCCTATTGAAACAACTGCAGCATATGGCATGGTCTACTTGGTGCTCTCGCCGAATGATGGAAGTACTTTCTAACCATGGATTGGTGCGATTATTGGTCGTGCATGCAATAGGGAGGTTGTGGGTTTCTTGGGTGGAACTCTGCGGATCCTCAAAAGAAGCGGTAGCAACTATGATTGCTACTAGAGAAGAAGAACCAACCTCTCTGGCTATTCAGGTGGAAGAAGAACCTTCAGAGGAAATTTATCAAGAGGAACCCAAGGAAATGGAAATAGAAATTGATCAGGAAGAACCTGAGGAAGAAGAGATGGTGTTTGATCAGGAGGAACCTGAAGAGATGAGTATGGAGGAAGTAATTGGCAATGCAGCTGAGGCTGTCACACAAGAACCAGCCTCATTGGAAAAGGCCATAGAAGAGGAAATAAGAATGGAAGAGTTATTTAGCGACATAGACGAGGCTGCCACACAAGAACCAGCTTCGCTTGAGGAACCCACAAAGGAAGTAATTATGGACATTGTGCAGGAAATTGATATTGTTATATAGTCGGCAACCTTTTTCAATGAATAACAAAGGAATGGAATTATGGATAGAGGAATGGAAAGTCATGATGTTTCACAAGAAACAGCATCACCTGCCCAGATAAATATGGATGTTGATACACTTGGGGGTGTTACACAAGAACCACCCCCAATTTGGCCAGAATAGGGGGAGTCAACCCACGAAATCGATGTCGGACCTCAAGAATCAGTACCAACTGTGAAATCAAAGGTGATTCCTGAGGAAAAGGAGGCTAAATATGGAATGAGTCAGGTGGTAGATACTGTTCCACAAGAACCAGTATCGAACCATGAAGAAGAAGTGGTAAGAAAAGGGCAAGAGGAAAGAAGGGAATTGAGCCACGGAATCGATGCTGCTCCACAAGAACCAACATCGATTTCGGTTGAGGTAGTAATGCATGAAGTCCTGGTCCAAACTGGAAATGATGATGATGGGTCTGTTCCCTGTTCTCCGTTACAGTCCCAGATACCCAGAGGGACGAGGGGATTTCGTTCACCCAAACGGGTAATGGAAGAAATGGTTGTTCCCCCGGTACTAAAATTTGTTGACACAGCCAAGATTGGCCCAGAAACTACCGAACTGGAACAATTGGAGGTTCACCAAGAAGACATAGTTCCTATAGAAACATTAGAACACAGAGGGGTCAATGAAATTTCTGACCAAATAACAGGAGTTTCCGGAAGAAATGTAGAAGAAGAAGGACCTGTGGATAGGGGGGGTCGGCTAGGAGGGCTTGAGGAAAGAATCTGGAGAGGATGTTGGCAGCATTCCACCACCTTTTGAGCCTGTCGTAGGTCTAGAACCTGAATTCACTGTTAAACAGGAATGGGTTGAACAATGTGAGAAAAGAAGGTTACCTCTCATAAAGAGGTATCAGCTGCAGTTCAGTGAAACCATGAGACTAAAAAAAGAGGCTTGAGATTTGAAGAAGCAAGTTTCATGTTTAAAAAGGAAGGTAAAATCTATAAATGGAGGGCAATAAAGCCGAATATTGAAGTCTCCACTGCAGCTACCCAGACTGACCCAATCGAAGAATTGTTTGAAGGTCGAGAATTTGTATTGGTTGTTGAAATTCAAAAGTGGTAGTTTGTTGCAAGCAACCATACGAAAGAAACAACTAGGGTTCAAGAACAGGTTGTTGGAGTCGTTACAGGGTACATAGATCAGATATACAAGGCATGGCTGAAGCAGGCCAAACAGAAGGCCAGGATAGAAAAGTTGGAAGAACAAGTTCAATTGCTAAATACAAATAAGGAGAAGATGTTCTCCCTAGCATAGCAGGTAATGGCCTGCAAACCTCTTGCACATAGCTATGCCTTATTACTTCATGAAAAATTTCTTTTCTTTTGTCTTGAAAGTATATATAAGGAGATTTGGTACAAAATTGAGGACCACATTCAATTTCTCTATATTTTAAAAATTCATGATGTTATAGGACAACACTTAATGTGCGAGCTCTACATGCAAGGGTATTATTTAAAGCATGATCAGTCCTTTAAACCCATTCCATTCATGGGGGACATCCACTTAAGGGCTTTCACCTCCTATACCATTAATCAGATTAAATGGAGAAATTCCTCGGATACATTTGAACAAAATCAAGCCAGAAAGCCATTAATGGTGAGAAGAGAGCATGGTCAGTCCTCGAACATTTACAACAAGAATTATACCTTTTACAGATTGAGGGCCGTAAATAACACATGTTGGCAACTTAGAAGTGGTGTGTTGACCTGTGTGTCGGCCAGATTATGAAATTTCGCAAGGAAGCCTTGGACAATTGTCAAAAAAGATGGATGTTGTCTTCTTCAGCCATCAGGGTAAGAGAACCATTTGGGGCATCTAACTTTGCACGCGCCTTAGAAATAATGGCGTTTTATGTGGCATGTATTCATACCTGTGGGATTAGATGGATGGGATTAAGATTTCAATTTCCCCTTTTATGGCTGCCAGCTGCACAGTATACTCCTGCTTATAATGTTGAACCCGACTGGTGGAAAGACATTGTTTTGACAGAAGGATATAAGCCACCAGGAACAGAAATGGCTGCAGAAGATGACCTCACCCAGCTTCATGCCGATCACAGTCAGTCCAATCCAGATCTGAGGAGATGACAAGCTGCATGATGACATGTAGATAGACCAGTTGGGGGAAGATGTTGGGCACCGAATTTGTATACTTTCCTCTCCCATTTTTACCCTATCTTTCTATCTCTTTGTGCCATTATTTATCTTAAAAGCATGAGGTAAAACCCTTCTTCCTATATTTTATGGGATAGTTGATTAATGATGTATTTGTCATGGATTTTTTACCTTTTCACATATTAACTCTTATATTTCTTCAGATTTGGCTACAACATGCGCGTTGCGGCCGCAAGTCAAGGCACAACCCATGATTTCTAGTGTCTTCCTTATTTTCTGCTACAGCATGACAGCCATGGGTGTATCAGTTCTATCTTAGGCTTTCTTACAGTGTCTTGCTGGGAAATCTGGTTGCCGTTGTAATAATATGTATTTTTGTAACAATGGAGTCGTTGGGAGAAATTGGGGGGTTTCAGGACTATTGTATAAAGAGGCCTACGGGCTGTGAATTGGGAGACCTTTGGTGGATATACAGACTTTGTAATTAATATTTTTATCATTAATTGAATATACAACAGCTCGTTATTTCTCCTGTAATATTTGATTTTCCACATCCCTGATCCAAGAGTTGGGCCCACTCTTGTGATCAGGTGCTGCGTTTTTCTTTCTTTTCTTTGTAGTGTTGTGTTTGGTGTGATTCTTTAATTAATGTTACAGTCGCGTTAATTGCTATGGATGCCTTTTATTTCTGCAGTTCATTCATTGTTGTTACAGTGGTATTTGTGTTATAGATTAAACCTGTGATCTACAGTGGACCATGTCCTTGTATCTGCATATAATTTGTCGTTAGTCTTGAAATAACTAACGCCCTCGGGTTGATAATTTATGTGGAAAAAGGGTTGAATCTTGTTCATATTCGGACACCAACAATATGTCCAACACCATAGTGGTGACAGTCAGCCAATTTTTTAAGAATTAATTAGTGTGTATCATTTCCCTTAAGTAATGACTAGTCGAATAGAGTTTTCCTATGATTCAACACATGATTCATATCTATTAAGTTTATTATCTAGCGAATTCCCTTTAGATAAAGCTACACTAGTGTGTGTAGGAAATAGATTATTTAATACTTAATCAACTCTATTAATGAGAAATATCTAACACTCCTTAATAATCTGGGCACATCTTAAATTAATGCTTTGGCACACACTAACATTTCTTATCAATTCGCATGTCTTGGAACATCTTTGTACCTAGAACATATTTCCATGACATTGATGCCCAAGCACATGGTGGCATGTGATAGCACAACATAGAACTCTCCTAGCATGTGTTGGCATGCATTTAGTCCCTAGCATGCCCTGTAACACCTTGGTTGCATGCATTGACATACATTAGCACTTGGCACACAATGAAACTTGGCATGTATTGGGACCTATTATTAGTGTGCCTAGCCTGCCCTTTTCAAAAAGATAACATATCGACTTGTTAACCCTCTTATGTGTTCATTTCCTTGCATTTTGTCTTGGTTATTCCTTTCATTGCCTTGACACTTTGTGACGCATATTGACATACCCTGGCACCCTGCACATCCTTAGCACCTGGCATGTATTGGCATATCTTGGCACATATAATTGAGACACCATGGAAATCCCTAGCACACTTTGGCACTTCTTGACATGCCTTGATATTCCCTAAAATGCCTTACCAATGCTTAGCATACCTTGTCACTCCCTCCTTAGCATGATAGGTATCACTCATTAACACTATTCCCTGGCACAAATTTCTCATATTCATTAACTTCCATGAATTTTGACCTAGTTCTCCCTTAAAGTTTTCTCCTAGTACTTCTTAACACTCCTCGACATGCATTATCACTCTCTAGCACACCTTAGAACTCTTCAACATGCCCTTCCACTTCATAGAATGCATAACACTCCCTAACACATATTGGCGCTTGGCACGTGTTTGCTCTTGGAAAGTCTTAGCATGTATGGAATACGTTGAGATGCCTTGGTATGATTTGGCATGGTTTAATATTAAATTTATTTGAGATTAATTGTTGGAAAATATATGAGAAGAAACAAAGGAAGACTTGGCACTTAGAATACATTAAGACTTTTCACTTGGCACCTATTGGTGCCTAGTTTTGGTGTGCCTAGCATGCCCCTCTTGAAAAAGGTATATTGATGACTTATTAACCCTATTATGTGTTCATTTCCTTGTAGTTTTACTTGTTTCTCCCTTTTGTTGCCTTGACATTCCCTGGCACGCATTGACACGCCCTTGCACATCTTGGCATGCCTTATCACTTGGCACATCTTAGCTTGTTTGACATGCCTTCGCACTATCTGGCACATCTTAACATTCACTAGCACGCCTTGGCACTCATGTCCTCACAACTATCCTTTACATTTTTCACAACTTGGGAACCCAATCAAGTCCTTGGATACTGCAGTTCATATGACAACATTGGCTTGCTTCAACCACAAAAACTTGACCAATTTCACCTACCGCAAGTAGATTGTGCCTTGTTCACCTAAGAACTTCCTATAACTCATCTTATGCCACTCATGTCCAAGCTCAACTTGTCCCACTTAACTAGTTACCAAGGCAATGATCATATGATCTAGACATGGCCATAAAACAACTAAGCAACATAGCTTACACATGCAATATTTCACGTGTATGTGCAGTTCATATAAACAGTAGAACATTAACTGAGAGTTTGCAAGAACCACAAGATGCACAAGGCACACAAGATATAAGCTAACACAAGCTGAGTGCCCCAAAACTTATACACAACAATGTACAGTATGAAATTATCTAGAATAGTTTAAAACATGATCATGTAACCAAAGTGTGCCACATCTCATATAAAAAAAAATAGCTAAGGGAAAAGCAATGTTGTGCCTAGCACAAAGTGATCTCCTTTTGTCTAAAACTACTATGTTGAGCCCTGTATAACAACCGTAGGCTTTCCTCCTGTAAATCCTATTCTAAAGCTCTCCTAACACACTTCATCCTTAGCACACTTGAATTCATTGACACTCCCTCGCACACACTCTTATTCATTCCTTTCCATGCATTTTGACCTAATTATCCCTTGATATGCCCCGACACTCACTAACACTCTAGTTCAGCGTGCATTGACATTGTTTGACATGTGTTACCATGCCTTTTCATTTGTTTGCATGCCCTGACCCTCCCTAGCTAGCATGCCCTCACAACTACCCTTACTTAATTTGCATCTTGGGAACCCAACCAATCCCTCGCTTGACTACAAGAGCTTTACCAAGTTACAATTACTACAACTAGACTATGTTGTTGAATTGTGTAGCTTGGGAGGTACTCCACAAGCCTAGTGAGATGGGTTTGTGTGATTTTGGTCACAAAATGATTTGTGGGCAAAGAATCCAAGCAAAGGGATTTTGGATCCAAGATGGGGTTTAAAATATAAAACCAAATTAAAAAGGAAAATTAATATTTCCTAAGGTCTAAGTGGATAAAAGTTGTAAGTTCTAGAGGTTTCCTAACAGGTCTAGAAAAAAATATTTAAGGATTCCTTAGGATGAAGGAAATAACATCAAGTGAGAAGGATCTCATTTGATCAAGGGGGAGAAGAGATATGTAGTCCTAAACAGGCCATGATCATTAGCATGTTTAGCATTCATTAAGATGCCTCAGTATTCTTTGGCATGGTTTAATATTAAAGTTATTTGAGATCAATTATTGGAAAGTAGAAGAGAAGTAACATAGGATGACTTGGCACTTAGAATGTACTAACACTTGGCACTTGACACTTATTTCCACCTAGTGTTCGTGTGCATAGCATTCCCCTCTTAGAAAATGTAAATTGATTACTTACTAACCATGTGATGTGTTCATTTCCTTATAGTTTAACTTGTTTCTCCTTTTTTTTTCCTTGATAATCCCTAGCATGTATTTTCACACCCTTGCACATATTGGCATGCCTTAGCACTTGACACGTCTTAGCATATTTGAAATGCCTTAAAACTATCTGGCACATTTTATCATTCTCTAGCATGCCTTGGAACTCATGCCCTCACAACTATCCTTACCTTTTTTCATGACTTTGGAACCCAATCAAGTCCTTAGCTATTGCAGTTCATGTGACATTGGTCTTATTCAGTTGTAACAACTTGATCAATTGAACCTACTACAAGTTGATCAATTGCACCTACTTCTAGAATTCCTTAACACTACCTATCATACCTTGTCACTCCCTCCTTATCACACCTGGAGGTCACTGACACTTCCAATCACAAACTCTTATTTGTTAATTTCAATGCATTTTGACGTAGTGCTCCCTTGTGTTTCCCTAGCACTCCTAGTTAACACTTCCTTGCACGTGTTGGCACATCTTAGCCGCATGCTGCCATATCAATCTATCATTCCTTAGCACTACCAAGAATGCCTTTTCACTCCTCCTTATCACACTTGGAACTCGTTAAAACTCCTTTTCACACACTCTTATTCATTCATTTCCATGCATTATGACATAGCTCTCCCTTGTGTTTCTCTAGCGCTCCCTAACACTCCTTGGCACACATTGGCACACCCTGGAACTTGGAACAACTTGAAATTCTTTCCGAGCACTCTATCATGCCTTGGTATTTCCTAGCATACCTTGTCACTCCCTCCTTAACACACCTAGAAATTTCTAACACTCCCTGTCATACACTCTTATTCATTCATTTTCATGCAATTGAAACTAGTCCTCCATTATGTTTCCATGGCACTCCCTAGCATGCGTTCGTGCCAATTGCTAGAACATAGCACATTTTGGAATGCCTAACATGCGTTGAAACTTTGTATCATATGTTAGCACTTCCTCGGATTCCCTACATACCTTGACACTCCATAGTTTTCATGCCCTCATAGATAACCTTAATTTTTTTGCGACTTGGAAACCCAACCAAGTCTTTGAAAAAATAGTGTTGTGTCTAGCACAAAGTCTCCCTTTGTCTGAAATTGCGTTGTCCATCCCCTTATCACAATCATAATCTTTCCTCCTTCAATTCCTATTATGAAATTTTCCTAACACACTTTGTCCATGGGACACCTGGAATTCATTGACACTCCCTGACAAACACTCTTATTCATTCGTTTCCATGCACTTTAATAGTTCTCCCTTGTGATGCCCTGACACTCCCAAACACTCCTTGTCATGCATTAAAACTAACTAGAATGTGTTAGCACACCTTTTAATTCATTGGGATGCCCTGGCACTCCTTAACTGTCATGTCCTCATAACTACCCTTATTTTTTTTTAGACTTGGGAACCCAACCAAGTCCTGCCTCGACTACAACAACTTGACTAAGTTTCATTTACTACAACTAGAATATGCCTTGTTCACCTAATAATGGCTTATAAATAATCTTAGGCTACTCATGTACAATATTAATGTATCCCACTTAATAAGTTACCAAGTCAAGGCTGACATCCAATCATGGCCATAAAACAACTAAGCAACATAGTTTACATCTTGACATGCCATCGCACCTGAAACGTCTAACAATCCCTTGGAACTATGTGGCATGTGTTAGCATCCCTTGCATTCCTTGACATGATTTGGAACTCCCTAACACACCCTACCATTCCCTAACAGGCCCTGGAACTCTAGCATGCCTTGGCATTGTCTAGCATATAACCTTTTCATTGCCTCCTTAGCACAGTTGGAACTCGCTGACACTTCCTATCACACACTCTATATTCGTTCATTTCCATGTATTTTTAACTAGTTCCCCCTTATGTTTTTGTGGCACTCCCTAACACTTTCTAACACACATTGGCACACCCTGTAACTTGGCACATCTTGGCATGTCGCCTTGGCACTCTAACATTCCTTGGCACTACCTAACATACATTGTCACTCCCTCCTTAGCACACCTATAATTTTCTAACGATCCCTGTCACACACTCGTATTCAATCATTTCCATTCATTTGAAACTATTTCTCCCTTGTTTTTCCCTGACACTCCAAAACACTCCCCTGACATGCATTGGCACACTCTAGCACTTGGCACATCTTGGCATGTTTCTCTAACCTTTAGCATACCTTAGCACTGCCTAGCATACCTTGTCACTCCCTCCTTAACACACCTGGAACTCACTGACACTTCCTGTCACAATCTCTCAATTATTCATTTGCATACATTATTTTCACCTAGTGCTCCTTCGTGTGTCCCTAGGACTCCCTAACACTTTCTAGCATGTGTTGGGACACCCTGGCACCAAGCACATATTGACCACATGCCACTCTAGCACACTAGCATTACTTAACACTACCTAGCATACCATGTCACTCTCTCCTTAGCATACCTAACTGACACTCCTTGTCACGCACTCTTATTTATTAATTTCCATGCATTTTTACATAGTTCTCCCTTGTGTTTCCCTGGAACTCACTAACAGTCAACACACATTAGCACTTGGCACATCTTGGTATGATTCCCTAGCACTCTAGCATGCCTTGGAAATATCTAGGATATCTTATCAGTCCCTCTTTAGAAAACTTGAAACTCCATAGCATGCCCTATAACTCCCTGGCACATATTGGCTCTTAGAACTTGAAAATTATTGGCATGTGTTTTGATTCCCTGGAATTCCTTGGCATGGTTTAAGATAAAATTTATTTGAGATCATTTATTCACAATTAAGAGAGAAGTAATAGAGGATGATTTATCACTTAAGACATGCTAAAACTTGGTCATTGGCATGAATTGGCACTAATGTTGGTATGCCTAGCATTCCCCTCTTGAAAAGGTAAGGTATTGAATTATTAACCCTCATATGTGTTCATTTATTTGCATTTTAACTTGGTGTTCCCTTTTCTCGCCTGGCACTCCTTGACATGCATTCGCATACCCTAACACCTGGCACATCTCGTCATGCCTTAACACATGGCATGCCTTGGCACTATCTGGCACATGTTAGCACACCTTGGCACTTCTTGAAATTCCATAGCATTCCCTAATATTCATTGTCGCTCCCCCCTTGGCATGCCTAACACTCGCTGACACCCCCAAAAAACCTTCTTATTCATTCATTTCCATTCATTTCACTCGATGATTTATGTTTGATGGTGTGCATGTCTAGAAAGAGTTCTTTTAAGAGAATTAAAAAATGATCGTACCATTAATGACATAAGTAATTGCAATATTCTACATGAATTACATTAGGAAACTACACAAGATATTTCAATAATGGAATTTTTAGGGTTTTTTGTTATGGTGCGGAAATGGTAAGAAGTGAGTGGTTAATATGGCATGTGGATGTTTAGAATGCCTTCTCACTCCCTCCTTGGCATGACAACTAGCACTCATTTCCACTTCCTGACACACCATCATATTCATTCACTTCCATTCATTTTTACCTAGTGCTCCCTTGTGTTACCCTAGTACTCCCTAACACTCCTCAACATGCTTTGGTACTCTCTACTTAGCACTTTTTGGCATGCCCTGTCACTTCATAGCATACATAACACTCGCTGACACACATTGGCACTTGGAACATGTTAGAGCTTGGAAAATTCTTAGCATGTCTAACATGCATTGAGATGACTTGATACGCTTTGGCATGGTTTAATATTAAAGTTATTTGAGATAAATTATTGGAAAGTAGATGAGAAGAAATAGAGGAATATTTGGCATGTAGAATGCACTAACACTTGGCACATGGCACCTATTCGCACCTAGTGTTGGGGTGCCTAGCATACCCCTCACAAAAAAGGTAAATTGATGACTTATTAACCCTCTTATGTGTTCATATTCTTGTAGTTTAACTTGTTTCTCCATTTGTTTCCTTAACCATAGCTGACATGCATTTTCACACCATTGCACATCTTCGAATTCCTTAACACTTGGAACATTTTAGCATGTTTTACATGCCTTTGCACTATATGTCACATATTAGCATTCCCAAGCATGCTGTTAGTCTCCTAAATTGCATTATTTTTTACCATTCTTCCCTTCCCAAATCGTAATCATTTACCTTGTTTTACCTATCTTATGTGCCCTCATCCTGCACTAGTGCGAGAACAATGACACATTTTGCATTAACTTCATATTTTACATTTTTTTAACTAAACTTAGAATTTATTAACTATTTATTACGTGATTTCTTACTTATAATTACTTTCGTAACTTATTGTTACCTCCTATGATATTTAATAGATAAACACTTATCTTGATTGTTGATTTTTAGTGTAGAACAGATCTCGCACCAACACTAATGCCGTGAATCTTGGCAGTGACTATGGATCACTTGGGTTGTTGCCTATTTTGTACTACCTTAGCTACGATCGACGAAGACATATCTGAAGGCAGCCGAGTCCTAGCTATGATAGTAGTTAAGTCTAGAGTAGCTGAGATCAGACTTAAGAGAGACGAATAGCTGGAGATATCCTCGGCCTATTCTGTTAAAAGAGATTTAATTTTGAAGGCCGAAAGATTATTCTGCAATCAGTTATGTAATTTATTATAATGATTTCTATAATTGGCTATGTAATGGTTAAACGATCCTTTTGGCCTGCAGACAAAAGGATCTATATAAGAAGAAATGTAAATAGGACAAGATGTTCAATGTTTTCATAGAATTGAATAGATCAGAGAATAGAACCAGTGAGGCGGTAATAGGTATGTCTTGTGTTATCGCCCAAATCTGGGCTGGATATGTAATCGTGCATGTAATTTCTTTAAGGAACTAATAAGAAGAACTTCGCCTCATGCTTCATAAATTTCATCATTTGGCTTAAACAGTTGATGAGTTGATACTGAGTAGCATTTTTGTTTGAAAGGGGAAAGCGCTGGTTGGCTAAGGGCCCAGCCAACCCAGCACGTTTTCCCTCCTTGTTGTTCTTGTAATTTATGTTTTAAATTTTCAAGTGTGATTTAATTTACATCATTTGAATTTATGTTTGAGTGGAAGAGGATCTGCTGCGTGAAGTAGTTAAGTTACTTTCTGCACGGTTGATTTATTTTCCTTGCCTGGTTCGAGCAGGAGTAGTTACCTGCCCCAGTGCACATTGGTGTGCTATTCACTTTCTGCACGATTTGGTTTATTTCCTCTGCTTGGTTCGTTCCTGCACCAGGGCATGTTGGTGTGCTATTCACTTTCTGCACATTGGTTTGGTTTTTCCCTGGTGTAAGCAGGAGAACTGTTCTTGCACCAGTGCTAGATAATATAATGTAGCAAGCCTTTTTAGTTTACTTCTAACAACTTTCCTGCTTTCAGTTACATTTTAATTAATAAATATTGTTCTCTTACCTTCTACAGATATTCATCTTTGTTGATATATGATTTGGTTTTATAACATTGCAGTAATGAATCATTGATTTCAAGAATCAAAAGTTAAAGTGTAAGAAGCTCTGATCAAGTACAAGAACCAGTTTCTTGGTACCAGATCTAAGTGTTGTGGACTTGAGAAATTTCAGGGCCCTTGCATGAAGAAAAGCATTTTTAGTACAGGCACTACTTTACACCTTCTGCATAGATCGTTGTTCCTGCACTAGTGCAAGATCGGTTCTTGTGGGAAGGATATCTTTACATGAGCAGGTTTGAAAGGGCCCATCTGTTGAAGATTGCTAAGGTATCTTTTCTAAAGAAAACTCATTCTAAGTAGATGATCAATATCCCGCTAGAGTAATTGCCTTTAATTTTTTCTGAATCTCTCTTGCAAGTACATTTCTTTTTGTTCTAGCCTCAGATTGTTTTGATGGTTTGAGTTTCCTTTTTCTCTAAAGTTTGATTCTGCAATTTTTCCTTTAAAAAGTAGGAGTTGATATTAGAAATATTATTACCATCTATGGCATTGCATGTGCTTCATCTCTAAGTTTACGAATCCCCCGGGTTGACAATTTAAGTGTTGAGGACTTTACTTAAGTGTAATTCCTGCACCCAACATTTTGGTGCCGTTGTCGGGGAGGCGATTTGATTTGGTAAGAATTTTATGATGATGCAATATGGGTAAGTCTACCTTTATCTTTTTGTGCTTTTTTTTTTATGCAAGTGTGGTGAGCCTTATTTCAGCCAATAACTTTGAAAATCAATTATCTTCAGATCCTTAATGTTATATCATCTTTGGGGTGTTGTAAGAACCCCCATTACTAATATGTGTGTGGAGACAGGAACTATCAATCAACCAGATGGACTTAAAGATGATAAAAAGTATGAAGGTTCTCTCTCAAGCCCTAGCAGCTATTGGGATCTTGATCTCTACCTCTCAGGAAGAAAAATTCTTGACAATAGTCAAGGACTTGTCCATTTCTCCACCATCACAAGAGGATTTATAAGTCTCTTTTGAGGAGACAAATGAATCATTCAATATAATAAATGGAGAAAATCCACTGGAACCTAAGATCGAGGAGTTCTTGACATGTCTATCAGCAAATATAGAATGTAATCAAGAGACTACTCACCCTATGGAGAACAATCAACATAACATGGAAGAAGAGGGCGAACAGCATGGGCCAAATCAAGAATGGACCAAGGCTACCATGATTACATTGAACATTGTTTCCAAAGAACTACTCAAGCAAGGCAACATTATCCTCTTCTAAAACTCTTGTCATCATATCATTTACATTCGTTGGTTTTTCATGCTCATGCACACTTTCAAGTTTGTATGATAAATTTGAGCATGAATATATATTTTCACCTGATCCACACATGGCTTCATTGGAAGTACTCCTATACATAAAAAGAAGTCTTCGGCCTCTTAGGTAAAGTAGGGTAGGTGAATAAAGTTGTTAAGATGCTAATTGGGTTTTTTTAAAGTGTAGTCATTAAAACTACTTTTGATCCGCTTTGGTTGTTAACACACACATCTGTGACACATCTTGTTGAGTATGATTCACTCTAATACCTCATAATTTTCAAGTAACCATGACTAATCACTCTAAGAAGTTGTCATCTGATATATATAATTTTATTTTCCCTTAGAAGGTACTATTAGAAACCCCCCTATGGAGGACCACTCTTGTTAAGATCATAATAAGCTACTCAAGAGAACACTAGCATTCTTAATTCAAGAAGTCTTTTATTCATTATCTGGGATATATTTAATAAGTCTTTAGGGCATAGGAACTAGTCAGTAATGATTAGTCATTAAAAAATTTTCACACCATCTCGTATTCTTAAGGATTAGATCTGTCTCCCCACTTATTAAGTAACCTTTTAGGTTGATCATAATCAGAGTATATAAAAGATTTAGGGGAGGATAGGAGGTCCCATGATGAGCCGACCTACCATGATCATGAGACCTAGCATGCATGACATTACTGCTTCTGGTCACCAAGCCAGAGTAATGGCTTTCAACCGAAAATTTGGAAGACTGGAGGTCTCATCACGAGCCGACCTGTTCATCCATGTTACTTCTTATGAGTGGCACTACCATTAGTTGGTCACCAAGCCAAAGCAGTGGCCTTCATCTTAAATTCAAATAAGATAACTCTGAATCCATGCCTAGTAAGTGGGACACATACATTTCGATGGGTCAAAAGACACCCCTACCGAGGTTATGGACACCTGCGGGCAGTAGGGCTATGTCTGTGGTATTAAAGTTAATTACATACTATGATTTGCTTGGCTATATTTCTCTTCCCCTAAACTTATATTTTTTCCTTGGAAAATGGTTTTAAAGATGATTTGAACATGATTCTTTGAGTTATATCTTTCAAAAATCAAGAATATTTAAGGATGTGGTACCCTTAGTAAAGGTTATTCTTTGTTCTATATTAAGAGGAAATTTAGTTTGAATCCGGATGACAACGGAATTTAGAGTGTTCAATAAAGAGGTTGCTAATTGGTATCATAACTCATTTTGACTTTCATGATATTTAGGGTGATGAATTACTCAATGATGACTGCTCAGAAGATGCTGGTTGGCAACAATGTGTATTGATGGTGGTTGCCTCTAAATATGCACTACATAAGCTAGGTACAAGATTGCTATAGTAGGTGCATGAATTTGAGGTATTTATTTTGAGATTGCACCTTTTCAACAAAATTTGATTTTCATTATAAGGCTTTGGGCAGAAACAAAACAAGGAATTCATTTGGGACAAGGTAACAGGTATGTACCATACTCTTTTGTCTATAATTCTCGCTGCAGTTATTTTTCTTGCACCAGTGCAGGCAAACCTTCCAGAATTTTTTTTTCCTTTCTTCATATCCCATTTTGTAATTTTCCCTTAGCTTTCTTCTCGGAATCCTAGTATAATTAACCTTCCCATATTCTTCTAAATTCACCCTATCCTCTTCGAAGAAATCCCACTTTAACCCTGAATTTTTTTCCTATTCCACTTCTATTTTCCCTCTTTTGGTACTTTCCTGGAATCCCTGTGATAGAATTCCTTCCCATTCTAATATTTTCCTTTCCCACTCCTTTTTTCCCTCATGAGTTTATTGCGGGATCTTGCATACAAAGAGCAGAAGGATGTGCTCTGAAACATCAAGATAGGGCGAAGTAAAATTCAAAATAAGTTGAGGAAATCATGTGAAATCCAGCCTATATTTTAATTCTCTGTCTTAATATTATGCTTGCACTAGTGCAAGCATGTTGTCCTATATGATAAGATGAGTAGAAAAGTAGTAGCAGAATGATATGATTTAAGCGGTGCAAAGATCATTACAAGCATGCGCCTCATCAGCAGCATAGCACAAGTTATCATATGACATAAGAAAGTGATCATAATGGAAATTTATATGATGTTTTTCATATGATTGACAAGTATTTACGCTATTATATTACCTAGGAGGAAATTAGTTAAAAGTAAAAAGTTTTTTAAGTAGAAATCATGATCTTTTTAATGAGTGCTAAGTTCCTTTTTTGTAATTATGAATAAATGTAAGAATCGTGTTAATCGTTGGTTGCATATAATCTACCCCACTCTGCAATAATTTGAAATTTCCTTCACTCATAACTCCCCCCCGCTCCTCCATTCATCCCAAACATCCTGTCATTATTGTACCTAACCGCTAAACCACTGTTGCGCATACCAATTAAGCTTGATTAGAAATGATGAGTATTTATGGAAAATGAATCAGAGATACGGTTAGATCTTTATGTATGAAAGTCAATTCCCCGGTATTGCATGCAAGCCTAGGAACTTATTGTTCATAGCCGATAGCGACAATGCCGCTCATCCAAAATGAGCCCTTGTCTCTTAGCAAGATTGAGCAAACTGCCGAATTTTGCAACAGTCTTCCACTGTTGTAGGAGTCGGGATTTCTATGGTTCCTGTAGAAGTTCGATGGGCATGACAGGGATGTCGCCTTACAATTTGCAAGAAGCTTTAAAAACAACCAAGTGAGAATTGGGCCGCTCAAATTCAAATTCATGAAGAAATTTGTAGCAACAGCAACAGGTTCGGAGAATACGGGAGTGGAGTGGTTCAAGAACCAGAAGCTGGAAATTAAACGCTAGCAGCATTTTGTCACGGATAAGAAGATGGAGGTCAATTGGAAATGCGGATTTTTGCGCAAAGCCCTGCTAGGTCAATGGCAGGATCTCCTATTTTTTTTGCACAAATTTGTGACCTGTGAAGGGAGATACACCTGCACCCTAGTGTATCATTTTAGACTGCTACAAAATTTTGAAGGAGGCTGACACATTCGTTGGAGGATGAACTTCCCCTACTTTTTGCTCAGAAGCTTGGAGAAAATGGCTAGAAGCATATAGGATGGAAGGGAGGACCAGGCTGATGCACGATTATACCATCACGGCCTGATAAAAATCATGGTCTTAAAATAGCTAGAAATCAAAGGTATGACATGGGAAGAGCTATTAAAACAGCTGCATGGGAAGTCGACCAAGGAAGAGAAGACACAGGCCCCTAGTACAAGCAAGGGCCTAAATAGAAGCAGAAAGGGAAGTCCTTCTTGCAGTAGTGTGAAAACGAAGCAGACATAGAAATCGACAGAAGGGAAGGCTTCGTCTTCCACTCAGGAAACAACTAGCGCACTCGATGAACAAACACCTCCTAAACAGGCACAGGCCTCTGAACACGACAGGCTGTCGGTTCTTGTAGATGCGGCGAATATTGCACAAATTGGGGATGATATTCCACTGGAAAATCTTATCAGAATGCCCCAAAAGAAGAGGAAAGTTTCAGATGTAGGAAAATAACCACAACCCCCACAGGGTATGGAACCCCATCCTGCACCGGTACAAGAAGAAGTCGCGGCCCGAGAAGAAGAACCTAAGGAAGAGGAACCGAAAGAAGAGGAATAATAGGAAGAAGAGGAACCTAAGGAAGAAAAATTAGACGAGGAACTGGATGAAGAGGAACTTGAAGAAGAAGAAGAGGAAGAAGAACCCACAAAAGATGAGGAACTGGATGAAGATGAACCGGAGCAAAAGGAAGGAGATCTGGAAAAAGAGGGACCGCAGGTAGAAGAGTTCGTTGACGCGACCATGGCAGATATAGAAGTATCGAAGCTAGTGACAGCCCCTACTGAGATAGAGGGAGGAAAAGAATTGGTGACTTCTGCTGCTCGCATAGTAGAATTAGAACTCCAAGTGCAAAACTTGGAGCAGCTTGTGACCAAATCACAAGAGGAGAAAGAACAAAGCAGAGAAGAATTGATGGCAGAGCTCAAATAAAGGAATAGCGAGGTTAAAGTTTGGAAATATTGGGCTGGATGCTTTTTCAAGCGGTTGAGAAAGGTAGCAAAGAAGTTAAGGCACATCAAGAGGAAGAAGGCTGAAACATTGCAGCCTGAGGACAACATGCCAGAACAGGACTGAGTTGGAGTATTCAAAAATTTTGGTTTTTTGTAGAGGTAAAAAAGTTGTGTGAGGACACACAACAGTTTAGGGATGGGAGGATGTTAGTCCCCTAAATTTCATTCTTTTTTACCGTTCTTCCCTTCCCAAATCGTAATCATTTGCCCTGTTTTACCTATCTTATGTGCCCTCATCCTGCACTAGTGCGAGAACGATGACACATTTTTCATTAACTTCATATTTTAAATTATTTTAACTCAACTTAGCATCTATTAACTATATATTACATGATTTAATACTTAGAATTACTTTTGTAACTTATCGTTACATCCTATGCTATTTAATAGATAAACACTTATCTTGACCGCTGATTTTTAGTGCAGAACAGATCTCGCACCAGCACCAACACCGTGAATCTTGGCAGGGAATCCAGATCACTTGGGTTATCGCCTGTTTTGCACTGCCTTAGCTACGATCAACGAAGACATATCCGAAGGCAGCCGAGTCCCAGCTATGACAACAGTTAAATATAGAGTAGCTGAGATCAGACTTAAGAGAGACAAACAGCTGGAGATAGCCGCGGCCTATTCTATTAAAAGCGATTTAATTTTGAAGGCTGAAAGCTTATTCTGCAATTGGTTATGTAATTTGTTATAAAAATTTCTGTAATTGGCTATGTAATGGTTAAATTATCCTTTTGGCCTATGGCCAAAAGGATCTATATAAGCAGAAATGTAAATAGGACAAGATGTTCAATGTTTTGATAGAATTGAATAGATCAGAGAATAGAACCAGCGAGGCAGTAAAAGGTCTATCTTGTGTTATCGCCCAAATCTGGGATGGATATGTAATCGCGCATGTAATTTATTTAAGTATCTAATAAGAAGAGCTTTGCCTCATGCTTCGTACATTTCATCATTTGGCTTAAACAGTTGATGAGTTGATACTGAGTAGCATTTTCATTTGAAAGGGGAACGCACTGGTTGGCTAAGGGCCCAGCCAACCCAGCACGTTTTCCCTCCTTATTGTTCTTGTAATTTATGTTTTAAACTGTCAAGTGTGATTTAATTCACAGCATTTGAATTTCTATTTGAGTGGAATCAGATCTGCTGCGTGAAGTAGTTAAGTTACTTTCTGCATGGTTGATTTATTTTCCTTGCCTGGTTCGAGCAAGAGGAGTTACCTACCCCAGTGCACGTTGGCGTGCTATTCACTTTATGCACAATTTGGTTTATTTCCTCTGCCTGGTTCGTTCCTGCACCAGTGCATGTTGGTGTGCTATTCACTTTCTGCACGTTGGTTTGGTTTCTCCCTGGTGCAAGCAGGAGAACTGTTCTTGCACCAGTGCTAGATAATATAATGCAGCAAGCCTTTCTTGTTTACTTATAATAGCTTTCTTGCTTTCAGTTACATTTTAATTAACAAATATTGTTCTCTTACTTTCTACAAATATTCATCTTTGTTGATATATGATTTGGTTTTATAACACTGCAGTAATGAATCATTGATTTCAAGAATCAAAAGTTAAAGTGTAAGAAGCTCTGATCGAGTACAAGAACCAGTTTCTTGGTACCAGATTTGAGTGCTGTGGACTTGAGAAAGTTCAGGGCCCTTGCACAAAGAAAAGCATTTTTAATACGGACATTACTTTACACCTTCTGCATAGATCGTTGTTCCTACACTAGTGCAAGAAGACTGCACTAGTGCAAGATCGATTCTTGTGGGAAGGATATATTTACATGAGCAAGTTTGAAAGGACCCATCTGTTGAAGAATTCTAAGGTGTCTTTGCTAAAGAAAACGCATTCTCATTAGATTATCAATATCCTGCTAGAGTAATTTCCTTTATTTTATTTCCGAATATCTCTTGCAAGTACATTTCTTTTTGTTCTAGCTTCAGATTGTTTTGATGGTTTGAGTTGCCTTTTTCTCTAAAGTTTGATTCTACAATTTTTCCTTTAAAAAGTAGGAGTTGATATTAGAAATATTCATACCATCTCTGGCATTTCCTGTGCTTCATCTCTAAGTTTACGAATCCCCCAGGTTGAAAATTTAAGTGTTGAGGACTTTACTTAAGTGTAATTCCTGCACCCAACACATGCCTTGGCACTCATGCCCTCAAAACCAGCCTTACTTGGGAACCTTACATTCCCTGGAACACCTTGTCACTCCCTAGCTATCATACCCTCATAGATAGCCTTACCTTTTTTGCAACTTGGGAACCCAACCAAGTCATTAGAAAAAAAATGTTGTGCCCAACCCAAAGTCTCCCTTTCTCTGAAATTACTTTTTTCCACATCTTATCACAAAAATAGGCTTCCCTCTTGCAAGTCTTATTCTGAACTTCTCTTAAAACACTTCATCCTTGGGACACGTAGAATTCACAGACACTCCTTGGCACACACTCTTATTCGTTCATTACCAGAAATTTTGACCAAATTCTCCGTTGTGTTCCCCTGAAACTCTATAACACTCCTCAACATGCATTGAAATTTTCTGCCATGTGTTAGCACACCTTTTCATTCCTTGGCATGCCTTGGCACTCCTTAGCTATCATGCCATGATCACAACTACCCTTACCTTTTTTTAGACTTGGGAATCCAACCAAGTCCTTCCTTGACTATAATAGCTTGATCAAGTTACAATTACTACAACTATACTATGGCTTGTTCACCTAAGAACTTCCTATAACTCATCTTAGGATACTCATTTCCAATCTCAACTCATCCCACTTAAAAAGTTACCAATTCAAGGCTCACATCCAATCGTGGCCATAAAACAAATAAGCAACATAGTTTACATATTTACATGCCATAACACCTAGCACGTTTAACACTCCATTAGCACTATGTGGCATGTGTTAGCATCCCCTACATTTATTGGCATGTTTTTAACTCCCTAGCACACCCTAGCACTCCCTGACATTCCCTAACTCTCTAGCATGGCTTGGCACTGCCTAACATATAACCTTGTCACTCCCTCCTTAGAAGACTTGGAACTCGTTGACAATCCCTATCACACACTCTTATCCATTCATTTCCATGAATTTTGAACTAGTTCGCCCTTGTGTTTATGTGGAAATCCCTAGCACTCCTTGGCACACATTGGCACACCCTGACACCTAACGCATCCTGTTTTTCATGCTGGCATTCTATCATTCCTTGGAACTACCTATCATACCTTTTCACTCCCTCCTTAGCACAGCTAGAACTCACTGACACTCCCTATCAGACACTCTCATTCATTTCCATACATTTGAAACTAGTGCTCCCTTGAATTTCCTTGGCACTCCATAACACTTCCTGACATTCATTAGCACACCTTAGAACCTGGCACATATTGGCATGTTTTCCTGACCCCTAGCATACCTTGTCACTCCCTCCTTAGCACACCTGGAACTCACTGACACTTCCTGTCACAAACTATTTTTTGTTCATTTCCATGCATTAATTTTACCTAGTGCTCCATTGTGTCTATGTGGTTAAGTTGTCCTCTTAATACAAATCGTAATTAGAATCTAGAATGGATAGATATTTGCCTTTAAACTGCAGAAGTCAAAAATTTACGTTTTTGTTACATTTGATGGATCTTGTGCATGTATGGCACACCAAGAAAAAACAAGGGGTTTAAAGAAAGCAAAAATTGCATGATGTTCATGAGCCAAAAATAGTCGACATAGAATTTTAAACTGCAGTTGAAGCGAACGACTCTATTTTTTACTTTTTTGATAATTTTTTATTCCCTCCTGCAAAAAATCCACCCTTCAGGAGCCAGAGCAAGTGGAACAGTGTGGTGGGAATTCTGCTGAATTTTGAAGATGGATGCTTTACTCGTTTATATCATTTGATGTAGTTGGTTGACGTCATAGCTGTGGAGATGCACACCAGACACAATAGCTATGGATATAAACATTAGATTGGCCTCTGAGGGGGAAGTAAGCTCAAGATGTTGCTCGCCTTCGTCGACAACCTGCCCACTAGGTATTTATAAAATGAACCTCCGGAAATGACCAAGTTGAATATTTTTCTATTTTCTGATTACGTTTAGCTCGCCAAACCCCCATATTTTAATGCCTTGGAAGTTAATTTCTTGAGCTTGCTTTATTTTGATGTCTTGAATCTGAGTTGCATGTTGTGTTTGCAGTAGTCTTTAACCTATTTTAGTATTTTTTTGGTCTAGACCCCATATTTTATGTGTCTGTGTCCTCTCAACTTATTGATGGAGATATTTAAACTCTTTAGGCCTTTGAGCAACCCAAACTGTGAAGGAATTATACCGCCTAGCCTATTGTTTGACAAGTTAATGAAACCTTCAGACAAATAAAGAAGTTGAAGTTGAAAATTTTGTTCGTAGCCCTTGAAATTGAACATAGAACATAGCATCAGTCTTGTCACTCCCTGGCACACCCTCATATTCATTCACTTCCATGAATTTTGACTTAGTGCTCCCAAATGTTGTCATAGTACTCCCTAACACTATGCATTAGCACTCTATCACACCTTATCACTCTTTGACATGCCCTTCCACCTCATAGCATGCATAACACTCCCTAACACACATTGGAACTTGGCATGTGTTGGAGCTTGGAAATTCTTAGCATGTCTCACATGAGTTTAGATGCCTTGGTATGTTTTCGCATGGTTTAATATTAAATTTATTTGAGATCAATTCTTGGAAATTAGATGAGAAGAAATAGAGGAAGATTTTGCACTTAGAATGAACTAAGACTTGGCACCTATTGGCACCTAGTGTTGGTGTTCCTAACATTCCCCTCTTGGAAAAGGAAAATTGATGAATTATTAACCCTATTATATGTTTATTTCCTTGTAGTTTAACTTGTTTCTCCCTTTTTTTGCCTTGATATTCCCTGGCACGCATTGTCACACCCTTGCACATTTTGGCATGCCTTGGCATTTGGCACATCTTAACATGTTTGACATGCCTTCTAACTATCTGGCACATGTTAGCATTCCCTACGATCTATAAATGGAACTATTTGTAAATGATGTGCATAGTATCCATTTCCATTTAATTAAGTGTCCAAAGTATTTCCCATGTCTTGCAGGTTAAACAAAGTGTTTCTGGTAATTGTTTCTGAGTTTTTGTGTAAAGAAATGTTAATTAAGTTTACTGTTTAACATATTATATTAGAAATACATAGCAAGAGAAATTCACCATAGCATAACACAACAAACTGATGAGGCAGTTCACCCCTCCTGGGCTACATCTGTCGGGTCCAAGGCTCCCAATCGACATGTCCTTACTCTATTAAGTTTCTCAAAATGGTTATACAGTGAAAAATATACCTAAACAGGAGAAACAAGCTGTGAATTTGACTTCAGAAGATAAAATAAAGCTAAAAATGGCTTTTGTTTCACCTTAAATAGTGAAGTACAGCCCAATACAGCGACATTCCCTTGATGGACCTGATGGCTCTCCAAGCTTCCCTGAATAAAAAATCGATTTATAACACCTATGTTCACTCTGAAACCTATCCCAAACTCTCCAGAATGCTCATAATAGCCAAAATTGACTAAAATTTCATCTTGTTTGGTCGAAAATTGAGAAACTTATGATCAAAACAAATTTTTCCCAATGGCACTAGAAAACCTCCTCCAAAACTGGAGGAGCTCCAATTAACTTCGAAAAAAATGGCAGAATGGCTTAAAAGGAAGAAATACGCACTAAGTTTGGGCGCAACAATAAATTTAACTATTAGTTGCTGGTGCATTCACATGCTGAAAACCCGGACAGTTAACTCCGCTGGCGGTTAATGTTTTAGCCCCTGCCCATGGTCAGGGTTGGAGGTCTTGTGGTGAGGGCTAACCCCAAAGGGACTTAAACCAAATCTTTCCGCTAGTTTGAAAGGGCTTAACCCTAGTCATTGCTCGTGGTCGCGTGGTCTACAGCCCTAAGCCCTGGGGGCTTACCCATATTTTTCGCCCGTTCAACAGATACATAACCCGACTAGTTGTGCAGCATCTACATGAGCCGTTCATGACATGACCTGAATGGTCGTTCACTTCCTACACTAGTGTTCAATGCCCGACTCGCCCGTTAACTCCACGACCCAACTCGCCCTCATTTACATGCCGCCAAACCTTCTGTTCAATAACTGCACGCTGTCGTGTTGGTCAGGTTGACCCTGCCCAAGGTGTCATGTCGAGGGTTCAACCCACCTTGCCCACAAAATTTTAACATGATTTTTTAACCTTTGGCCTGGGGCCACATGGCAGCCTCCGGTAGGCCACATGGCACCCTGTAATAGGCCCATAAAAACTTCAATAAAAAATGAAATTTGCCACATAAAATTTCTGAAAATGACTTTTTTTGTTCAAAAGTCCAGTTTTGGAGGTCATTGGGCGATTTCAATCTTCAGTAACTTTCACATACGACATCAGATTTGAGTCTCGTTTGTGGTGCTAGAATTGCAGTGACGAGGCATTTCTGATGGTTTAGATTGCAACTAATTCTGAGCAGTTCCATTTTTTAGCATTTTTTCAACTTGGACATGATCTCTTGATCACACCTCCCCATTGGGAAGCTTTTGGACCCCAAAAGCCTTCAATTACCTATTAAGAAGATGAGGGTATAGATCCCTCACCTTTTCCACCTCCATCCATTTTTCCTTACTCGGTTTGTTGCCTTTAAGACCAACTCAAACATAATCAACATTTCCCCTCCTCGAAGTGCTTGTCCTTTTGTCAAGGATAGCATCCTCTTTCAGCTCATCCAAAAATTCTGGCAAGAAATCCTTTATGGATGGTAGCTAAATGTCACTTTCATGATAAAAAATTAAAGGAGGTTCATACAAATGTATATTTTCCACATTCACAACGGAATACATTTGCATATATGAAGGTAAATCTAGTTGAAAAGCATTATTTCCAAATTGTCTAAGGATCTTGAATGGACCATAACGAATAGACTTCATTTTTTTACCTTCTCCTTGCATTCTTTCCTTACTAATATGCAGCCATACCTCATCTCCTTCTTGAAACTTATGATCAATTCTATGTTTTTCATGCCTCTCCTTGTACTTGCCTTGACTTTTTTCAAGTTGTTCTTGAACTTGCTGATGTATGAGCTGAATTATTTCAATGAACATGCGAGCTTTGTCAATGTCACTATGTCCATCAATGGCAACATACTTCTCAAGAATGAAATCTAAAGGTGACAGGCAAATACCCAAAACAAGCTTCAAAACATGAAGTATTTGTAGAAGAGTGCTTGGCCCGGTTGTAAGCATGATGAATGTAATGCAAATGCTCATCCCAAAGCTTGGGATGCTTGCTACAATAACCTCTCAAGAGATGTACAATGGTTTTGTTCACTACCTCTGTTTGGCCATATGTTAGTGGATGGAAAGCAGTACTCTTCTTCAACTTGGTGTCCATCATCTTCCATAAATTGGACCAAAAATTCCCAACAAATATGGAATCCCTGTCACTAACAATAGAAGTAGGCAAGCCATAATGAACCCATGCATGTTGAAAATATAAATCAGCAGTTATATATTTCTTACATGGCATAAGAATACACATCTTGCTGAATCTATCAACTACTACATAAAGATAATCATGTTGCTTTCTAGATAATGGTAGACATCCAACAAAATCCATAGAAACACTTTCCCATGGTCTAGAAGGTATCGGCAATGGCATATATAAACCAAGCTTCCTATTGATAGGCTTGCTTGTAGCACATAATGAACAACCTCTAATGAAATGTGAAACAATATCTCCCATGCGAGGCTAGTAACAATACCTCTGTAAATGTGCCACTGTTTTGCTTACCCTGAAATGTCCAGCAATAAGAGAAGAATGAGCTTCTCTCATGATACTTAGTCTCTCCCCCTGTGGTATACATAACTTTCCCATATGAAACAAAAAATTATTATGCAAGTGATAATCATTCTCCTCAACATGATTCCCTTCACTCAAGTTAGCATACACATCCTTAAAATCAACATCTGATGCATATTGTTTTATGTAGCTCTCATGTACAATAGAATCATTCTTAAGTAAAGTAGTAGCACTAATAATAGGCCTTGAAAGAATATCAGAAACTTTATTGAAAATACCTTTCTTGTACCTTATTACCAAGTGAATTTTTGTAGGAAACCCATCCATCTGAAATGTCGTAACTGTTGTAATTTACTTTGCGACTGCAAGTACTATAAAGGTTGATGGTCGGTATGAACAATTGTTTCTTTACCCATCAAATAGTGTTTCCGCTTTTTGACTATTTGTACCAATGCATAAAACTCCTTATCATATGTAGGATAATTCACAACAGCACCATTAAATGTCTCAAAATGAAATGTGATAAGCTTACCATGTTGTAAGAGAATTGCACCCATGGCGTAATCACTAGCATCAGTTTGAATCTCGAATGGTTGTCTCAAGTCTAGTAATGCAAGGACTGGAGCTGAAATTATGTTCTCTTTCAAAGAATCAAAAGCTTTCTGTTGCTTGCCTCCCCATTGGAAAGCACACTTCACGCTTGTCACTGCATGCATAGGAGCTGCTATTGTAGAGAAGTTAGAAATAAACTTCCTCCAATATTGAGATGCACCCAAAAAAATTCTTACCTCTGAAATGGATTTGGGAGTAGGCCAATTCACAATGGCTTCTACCTTAGAAGGATCAATTCTCAAAGCACCTCCTCCTACTGTGTGTCCCAAATAAACCAAAGAAGTCTTTCCAAATTCACACTTTGATATTTTAAGAAATAACTGATTTTTCTTCAAAATATCAAGTACTTTCTTAACATGCATGACATGCTCTTCTCTAGTCTTGCTGAAAATTAAGATGTCATCTAAGTATAAAATAACAAAATCATCAAGAAAATGACGTAAGACATCATCCATTACCCGCATGAAAGTTGCAAGTGCATTACATAAACCAAACGGCATAACAAGCCACTCAAAGAGTCCCTGTTTGGTTTTAAATGTTGTCTTCCAAATGTCACTTTCTGCAATTCTAACTTGATGATAACCACTATGTAATTCTAACTTAGTGAAATATTTATCATCTTTCAAATGATCTAACAAATCATCTATCGTTGGGAGTGGGTAACAATTCTTTACTGTTATCTTGTTCAATGCCATGAAGTCCACATACATGCGCCAAGTTCCATATTTCTTTGGAATCAACACTATCGATGACCCACATGGCGAAGTGCTTGGTATTATGAAACCTTTGTCCAACAAGTCCTTAATTTTCCTCTTTATTTCAGCATTATTCATGATAGACATGTGGCACATGCCTATGTTAGGAAGAGGACAATCTTCAATGTAATTGGATTTCATGTTGAATCTCCCTTTTAGGAGGCAAACCTGTCAGTTCCTGAAACATATCATGATGTGCATCAACTACATCATATAAATCTGATTTAAGCTTGGAATCACAATTTTCAAATGACTCATGATTCACATCAACCTTAGGCTTAACCATAAGAAGTACAAAACTCTTACTGGAATTCACTAGTCTTTTTACCTGTCCCGCTTTTACCATTGCTATATTTGTCTTCTTGCGATGTGCTCTGAAAATGAACTCCTTGCCATATTTAAAGAGATGATACTTATTTTCATGGCGATGGAAGATCGCTTTCCTATCAAATAAGTAAGGACTTCCCAAAAAAATTCCTGATATATCAAGCAGCACTACACCAAGTTCAACTGTGTCAATAAAGTGTGCAGTAATCGCAAAACGCAATATGCACTTTCTTGAGACTTGTAAGTTTGCATCCTTGCATATCCATCCAAGTGGATATGGCTTGGGATGTGGAATGGTCTCAAGTTTAAGCTGTTTGACCAAGTCTTCTGATATGAGATTTTCTTGTGACCAACTGTCAAACAGTGTGTCAATTTTTGTATGTTTTGAGACTACCCTCACATGGAACAATTCAATTCTTTCTTCCTCATTTATAGTTTGTACATGACAGTTTGAAGTACTAGTGCTTGGCTTAGTTTCAATTTCCTTTCCCTTCACACTCTTCAAACCCATGGCTGCAATTTTGGTTTCATCACCTGAATCATCACCTAATTCTTGTGGTGTAGTTGTATTAGCTGCAGTTTTCTTCTTTCCTTTGTTTTTGTTAAACTGAGTTCTTTTTTCAGGATGTAATTTCCAACAATTTTTCTCTTCATGGCCTTCTCTTGAACAATGTTTACATATCACTTTCTCACCCTCTTGTTTTACAGATGCATTCATTTTTCCTTTTCCCTTAGAGGTTTTATCTTTGTTTTTCCCCTTAAAAGGCTTGTTTCTACCCTCATCAAAAGTGTTTTTCCCTCTAGCCTCTAAATGCGTAGCTTGTACACAAAATTCATCTAGACTAGTAGGATTGAACATAAGGATAGTATGTCTAAGGTAGCTATGCAAACCACCTATATATTTCAGCAAAGTATCTTGAATTTGTAAGTATACCCCTAATAAGAGTGCTCTTTTCCTAAACTCTTGGGTGCAGTCTTGTATATTTTGTCCCTTAAGCTTTCTGAATTTTTTCCAGTTCATGATAGCCTTTTGTAAATGAGCTAATGGATAAAATTGCTTCTTAATTGTAGTAATAAATTCAGCCCATGATAAAGTGATCTTACCATGTTTTTTAATTTCATCCTTGGTCTTGGCTTCCCATCATACCAATCCTACTCCATCCATTCTCAAAGAGGCTAACTGTATCTGAGTGTCATCATCATGAAGGTTTTGTATCCTCAAGTAAACCTCCAACTGCCTTATCCAATTGTCAAGTTTCTCTGCATTGACTTCACCGTTAAACATAGGCAACTCAAATTTAACATCAAGATTTAAAAATGGACTTTTACCAGTGGTTTTAGACTTGTGAGATTGATTCACCGAAGTATAGGATGACGATGTAGAGGAAGAGGATGAAGATGGGGATGGTGGATCACATTTCCTCCATGTCCTTTCTTTGACTTGTCATCACTTTTCTTTCCTCCTGAAGAACCCTCTCCTTCTTTCTGATGTTTAGACCCTTCTCCAACAAGCCTATCATTCCTTTCTTGGTAGAGTATCCTCACCATCTCAGTCATGTCCAAAAAAGCTTTTCGAAATACCCGTTCTTCTTCTTTAGGATCAATGTCTTCAGGAGCTTCTCCTTCTCTTGAAGACATACTTGAGGCTTCTTCAGTAACTCTTGGGGGTGTAATAGATGGTGGAGGAAATGGCTCTCTGGCCCTCCTTGGTTGAGGATTAACTTGTTCTCTAACCAATTCTCTTCCCCTCTTTTGAGTTTAAGCCTAATAAGCATCAAAAATTGCAAACAACTAACTATATCTTTGCACAAGAACAAATGCAAAGTAAAACTCTAGCTCCGATACCAACTGATCTATAAATGGAACTATTTGTAAATGTTTTGCAAAGTATCCATTTCCATTTAATTAAGTGTGCAAAGTATTCCCCATGTCTTGCAGGTTAAAAAAAGTGTTTTTGGTAATTGTTTTTGAGTTTTTGTGTAAGGAAATGTTAATCAAGTTTACAGTTTAACATATTATATCAGAAATAAATAGCAAGATAAATTCACCATAGCATAACACAGCAAACTGATGAGGCAGTTCACCCCTCCTGGGCTACATTTTCCGGGTCCAAGGCTTCCAATGGGCATGTCCTTGCTCTATTAAGTTGCTCAAAATGGTTATACAATGACAAATATGCCTAAACAGGAAAAAAAAGCTGTGAATTTGACTTCAGAAGACAGAAATAAGCTAAAATTGGCTTTTGTTTCACCTTAAACAGTGAAGTATAGCCCAATACAGCTCCATTCCCCGGATGGCCCTAACGGCTCTCCAAGCTTCCCTGAAGAAAAATTGGTTGTAAAACACCTCTGTTCGATCTGAATCCTATCCCAAACTCTCCATAATTCTTAGAATATCCAAAACTGACTAAAATTTTGTCTTGTTTAGTCGTAAATTGAAAAAGTTATGATCAAAACAAATTTTGCCCAGTGGCACTAGAAAACCTCCTCCAAAACTAGAAAAACTCCAGTTAACTTCGACAAAAATGGTGGAATGGATTAAAAGGCGGAACTGTGCGCTAAGTTTGGGGGAAGCAATAAATTTAACTATTAGTTGTTGGCATGTTCACATGCTGAAAACCCAGACAGTTAACTCCGCTAGTGGTTAATGTTTTAGCCCCCCGCCCATGGTCACGGGTCGGAGGTCCTGTGGTGAGGGCTAACCCCAAAGGGGCTTAACCCAAATCTTTCTGCCGGTTTGAAAGGGCTTAGCACTGGTCACTGCTTGTGGTCGCGGGGTCTACAGCACTTAGCCCTGGGGGCTTACCCATATTTTCTGCTCGTTCAATAGATACACGACCTGACTAGTCGTGCAGCCTCTGCACGAGGCATTCACGACACGACCTGAATGGTCGTTCACTTCTTGCATGAGTGTTCAATGTTTGACTCACTTATTAACTCCACGACCCAATTCACCCTCGTTTACATGCTGCCCAACCTTCCGTTCAACAACTGCACGCTGTCGTGTTGGTTGGCTCGACCCTGCCCAAGGTGTCAGGTCGAGGGTTCGACCCACCTTGCCCACAAAATTTTAACATGATTTTTGAACTTTTGGCCTGGGGCCACGTGGCGCCCTGTAATAGGCCCATAAAAAATTGAATAAAAATTGAAATTTTCCATATAAAATTTCTGAAAATGACAAAAAAGTTTTGTTCAAAAGTCCTGTTTTGGAGGTCATTGAGCTATTTCAATCTCAGTTACTTTCACATACGACATCATATTTGGGTCTCGTTCATAGTGCCAGAATCGCAGTGACAAGGCCTTTCTGGTCTTTAGATTGCAACCAATTCTAAGCAGTTCCATTTTTTAGCATTTTTTCAACTTGGACATGACCTCCTGATCACCCTAGCACACCTTGGCACTCATGCCCTCACAACTAGCCTTGCATTTTTTCACGACTTGGGAACCCAATCAAGCACTTGGATATTGTATTTTATGTGACATTGACCTGATTTAGCCGCAACAACTCGACCAAGTGCACCTACTACAAGTATATTGTGCCTTGTTCAACTAAAAACTACCTATCACTCATCTTAGGCCACTCATTTCCAAGCTCAACTTGTCCCACTTAACTAGTTACCAAGATAAGGATCACATCTAGCCATGGTCGTAAAACAACCAAGCAGCATAACTTACATAGGCAACATTTCAAATGTATGTCCAGTTCAAATAAACAATAGAGCATTAAATGAGAGTTTACGAGAACCACAATATGCATAAGACACACAAGATATAATCTGAGATATGTCGAGTGCCCCAAAACTTATACACAACAATATACAATATGAAATTATCTAGAATGGTTTAAAACATGAGCATGCGGCCAAAGTGTTCCACATCTCATATAAAAATAATAGCTAAAGGAAAAATAGTGTTGTTCCCAATACAAATTATCCCTTTGTATAAAACTACTATGTAAAGTCCCTTATTGCAACCGTAGGCTTGCCTCCTGCAAATCCTATTCTGAACTTATCCTAACACACTTCGTCCTTGGCACATTCGAATTCACTGACACTCTCTGACACATACTCTTATTTGTTCCTTTCCATGCATTTTAACCTAGTTCTAACTTGTGATGCCTTGGAACTCCCTAACACTTCTTAGCATGCATTGACATTGTCCAACATGTGTTGGCACACCTTTGCAATCCTTGCAGGCATGCCTTGACCCTCCATAGCTATCATGCCCTCACAACTACCCTTAATTTTCAACTTGGGAACCCAACCAAGTCCTTACTTGACTGCAAGAGCTTGACCAAGTTACGATTACTACAACTAGACTATGTTTTTGAATTGTGTAGCTTGGGAGGTACTCGACAAGCATAGTGAAATGGGTCTGTGTGAGTTTGGTCACAAAAGGATTTGTGGGAAAATAACCCAAGCGAAGGGGTTTTGGACCCAAGAGGGAATAGGAATCATGAGTTCTATTCTCAATTTAAACAAAATGATGCTAAACAAATGGTAGAAAACTCTTACAAATATTGGTGGGAAATTTAAATCCCTTTGACTCTTATGACACTCCTTTCTCACTACTCCATATTATTGTTCTACCTTCCAACACCAATATATTTCCTTTAACCATGAGTTTCCTAAGTCTCCCTATCTCTTAATATTTTGTAAATATTTTATTCTTTCTTCAACGTTTCCTTCCGTCATGATCAATATCCTTTTGTAATTGTTTGTTCCTCTTCCTTACCGTGTTTATATATTTAAAACAACATAAATTTTCAATGGATTCCTTTCTCAAAATCACTTAGTCCATGCTCTGTTCTTTAAGGATCCCATTACCATAGAGATCTTAACCACCAAAGCTCACCATTATTATTCTAGCTAGCCAACCCTATCATAGTGGGCATATGTTACCATCTCAACAAGGATAAATATAAATATTCCTTCGACCAATAACATTTTTATTAAAATATGGATTTTTCATACTAATTTAGCACAAGATCCCTTCTTGAACTAATTTTTTTCTTCCTTTGAAAAGGATTGACAATGTTTTACAACAAACTCCAACAAATATCCTTGTATGATAGTGTCCACCTAACAATTAACGATATGGATTATATAATGGTTCAAATAATTAGGAGAAACCAAAGTCCATATAATCCAATACATGGTCCTCTTTTGTAAACAATTTGGGCACTTTGTCTCAAGATATATTTTCTTTGGAAAGAGGAAATAAACAATATGTTCTAGATATTTCAAAATGGAGCACTCTTCACCTATGTTCCTCTCCTTTATGCCACATGTGATATGAATTCCAATTGTCATCTTCTTGACTTGGGCATTCTTATTTTGTAAATGTGACCCTTGACTATGTCATGAAAACCCTCCAAAACATTCTTAAATAATGGGAGATCCTCTTCATGCGTGAAGCTAGTGAAATGTGACAAGTCATCCTAGATACCTCAAAATATTTTATTTGTGCCTTCGGGAATGTGAAAGATACCCTCAATAGAAAACATGCGTAACAATTTGTAGCCAAGTGCCCCAAATATGAGATGTTTCCACTTGTGCAATTGTGCTTCCAAATATGTGAACTCAACAACAAAACACACCTTAAATACATGTATGCCTCTCAACATGTGGAAGAAAAAGTAAACCCTTAACCTAGTCTTTTTATGTTGGAAATTTGGGCATTTTTTCAAAAGATATCTTCTCTTCTTTGGAAAGAGGATATAAAAAAGATTTTAGATGCTTCTAAATGGATTACTCTTCACCAATGTCCTTATCCTTTACACCACATGATACAAATGCCAATTTCATATTCTTGACTATGACTCTCTTCTTTTCAAACATGTGACCCTTGACTATGCCATGAAATCCTCCAAAATATTTTTAAAGGATGGGAGCTCCTCTTCATGCATGAAGCTAGTGGAATGTGACAAGTTATCCAAAATTCCTCCAAATATATGATTTTTTCCTTGGGAAATGTTAAAGGTACCCTCAATGGAAAAGCATGCATAAATATTTGTGGCCAAGTGCCATAAATGTGAAATGTTGCCACTTGTGCAATTGTGCTTCCTGATGATGCTCAAACTAAAACCCTAGTTGTGCAAGGCTAACAAGGTGTCACTTTGGGTCAACTCAGGGTTATTTGCTTTTTCACCTTAACAATGAATCCTCTCATTTTGGATTACTTATTGAATCTTGGGAGTATCCCCAAGCGCAAATTTATGGGGTATTTTATGTGACTAGATCACTAGCACTGAAAATCATATTTCCATTAGATGGTTCAACATCTTGATGATCCCTATCCTATTGATCACAACTTTTGTATTCATTATTTCTTTCACCGCAACATCTCCAGTATATATTGATGGTGTTCATGAGCCTATTTTTGGTTCTCTTCTTTATGGAAACAATATTATCTCCAACACTATTATTCCTACCTTTACAACTATAAGTTTTCACTTCTATCCCATTGGGGAAGTAACTTTCGTCAATGAATGGTTACACAAAAGGGACCCTATGAGCCAATTGTTCATGTCATCATTGTATTTCCCACACGACACAGACATTCGATGGTCTATCATAGCCAAACACTCTATGATGGGTTTCATAGATACCCAACCTATGACAATGAGGTGCATTCTATTGCCAAAGGCTGTAAGCAGTGGAAAAATTATATTTTTCCAAAGAAAATAGCCATCCACATCAATTGTAGCCCTTTTCCTGCTCTAGCTTGTCCTTGGGAGTTAGTGCTCATGGATTTTATGTCATGCTTTCCCTCAACCAAGCATGGAAACAAATGTGTTTTTGCTGTTGTTTTTCGCTTCCTTAGGATGGGAATTTTGGCACCTTGTAAGAAGATTGTTGTCACAAAACCCAGTCATAAGCTCTTATTCAAGCACAATTTGGTTCATTTTGGGTTGCCAAAGACCCTATTTCCTGATAGGGATAGTAGATTGCTCAATATTTTATGGTTTAATATTTGGTCCATGATGGACATCAAGCTTGACCAAATCCATTGCCTTCCATCCCTAGATTGATAAATTAAAAGTAGTCAATGGGATTATTATAGATGTCCTTAGAGTATATAATTGTGAGCATCCACATACACATGTTGAAATCCTTCCATATTTTCAACATAAATTTAACATAACTCTTCATATTTCTATTAGCCACAAGCCATTTCAGGTGTGCTCGGGGTCCCAACAATTGGCACAAATTGATGTAGCTATATTCATGGAATAACACATGAAGATACCTCCCATACTTTGAACGAGGTAAGCAAAGCAACCAATTTTGAGGAACGTATCCAACAAATTCAACATTGAGTTAATGATATTTTGTAGAAAGTTTCCAACTCCAAGTACAACTAGATACAAAATCCATTGGGTTCCAGATAAGTCTCAGGTTGGTGACAAATTTTGGTTGGACTTGCATAAAGAGTTCGTGTGATATTCTACTTGAATGGCATCAGGTAACACAAGAGAGTTTAAGAATGACATTTTTAGGGTTTGTTTTATATCAAGGTATGAGGATCATTATGTTTTTCCAAATAATTTACATATGAATAAAAATTTTAAATAGTACATTAATCTAATATTATTTCTCTTACACGCTCCTAGGTTATAATTCAAAGCAACATAGGTACTAAAACTCGTGAAAATTTTGTTTTTTTCTCTAAATAACTAAAACTCTCAATTGTGCTACTCTTAATATTCAAACTTGCCCTATTGTTAAGACTACTTCCTCTAATTCTTATTTTTCCTCCACAAGTAAGCTAACTACTAGGTGGTCTTGAACCATTATTAACAAGCTAGTGTAGTGTTACCTAATTGTGTTTAAGAAGCATAAGGGGTGGGGTTGGTACAATGCTAACTTATCTATTGTCTAGTGCCATGCCCACTACTAGGTTCGTCCTCCCTTAATAGTTGGGACAAATTTGTTGGCCTTAGGATATGGTTTCCCATTAGTTCATTTGATTCTTTCTCATCCACAATATAATTCTACATTGCATCCAACCTATCACTTTGTAATCACATACCTCTTGTAAACCCACTCTAGTGTGTTCATCATACCTCATTGAGGTGCCTTGACTATTCCTCCTTATTGAGCTATATTTTATCATCAACCGTTTTTTTCACAACCATTCTCTGGCCAACTCCCTTCCTCGCTAGTCTCTTTTTGCAACTCCTCATTTCCTTCTTCATTTTCTCACATCTAGTTCAAACACCATTAGTTAGTTATCTCTACTTCCTGAAAGCTTGTTCAACTTGCTCTTTAAATTTTGTGTCCTCCATGGCATTTTGGTTCTTTGAGCTCTCAGATTTTCCAACCCATTGTAATCCATTCCTTAATGTAAAGTTTAACACCACCATGCTCATTGGGTTAGTAGAAAACTACTTTTCCTTCACCAACATGTCTATCCTTGTAAATTTTGTGTTCACCAATATTAAATCAATAATTGTGTTCACCAATATTGAATCAATAAATTTTAATTAACACATTAAATTAAATAATTATTAATTATTAACTCAATATATCATAATTAATAGGTTATATTAAGATTATATAATAAATCATAATAACAGGGTATATTAAGATTATATAATCATTATTACTTATTGGAAGAGTTGTTTTCCCACAATGATGGCGTACTTTTCAAATTGAGGAGCACGGTGGAGGCCAATCTTCCTCTACATTGCATTGCATCAGCAGATCATTGGGTTCTGTTCCAATCAGTAGATCACTCCTCTCCCTTCAGAGGACATGGCTTCAAATTTTTTTCAACTGCAGAACAAGGCAGTTGTGGCTTCATAGTTTGTAGTAAAGCATGGTAGTGCCTATTACAAGCAACTATTGGAGAAGAATAAGCAATATATCCAGGAACCGGATACTGTCGAGAAATGCAATGACATTTCAAAGAATTCCTTGCCGATATGAATCGTTCTGGAAGGAAGTGGACCTTCTGAAACAGAAATTAAAAAACAGGCAGGAGCTGAAAGTAGAGCATGTTGGAGTAGGAGTTCTATTTGCACTAGAATTCTATGCATGGGGTTACGTTGGTGAGATTGTGGGGTGATGCTTCACACTTACAGGATAATATGTTTGACCGGTGCCCAAAGAATTTCCACTTAAAAGAATCAATTTTGCTTAAGGTATGAAGGATGAGATTTAGTGCTTCATATTTTTTTTGGCTGAGATTCAAACACTTAATGAAAATACCTGTTTCAAGGTTCTTTTGTTTGGATTTATTGATTCAAACAGAGCCATACATTTAAAAATATTTCAGAGCAATAAATGTGCTTGAGTTGCCCCTTACGCATGGTAATTTAGTTAAATGGTTTTCGCTTTTTGTCAGCCCTATTCTTGGTTGGGACTGTTGATTTCACTTTAGACCCGCGTCATGGATTCATCATCTAGATGTTAATTATTGTCTTTTGATTGTTCCAAGATTTAATGGGTTTAACAAAAATAGTTGTTATTTATTTCTTGCTATGTGAATGCAGTAAACTATTGTTTTAGAGAGATTAATTAACAGGTGAGGCTCTTTTGGCAGCAACCCTTCCATTCTAGCACGACGAGGTTACGAGCTATGCAGTTATAGCCATTTTCTCTGCGAGGCCTGATCTTCCATGGTTTTTGCCTAAAGTAGGTATCTTTTTGGCTTTAATGTTTTGTATTACAAAAATTTTTTTGCACATATTTAGTGCATTTGAATTTTTATGAGCAAAGTGTGCAAAGTGCTCAGGTGATCCAAGATTTGATTCTGATAGGCCTATCCAATTTCCTGAATCTGCAAACCTCTTACTCAAACAACACTAGAATGGGACTAAACATGCAAATTTAGAGGCCTTATATTCATGCATAAGTCTAAACTACATATTACTACTTCACAATTGTTCAAACATAAGAGTTGAGACCATTTTCAAAGAGGCATCTTCCATAGTGGACTTTCTCTATAAGTTTATTGATTACTATTGATTATTGTTTGGCTCTTCTATTAGAAATGCATGAGTTACACCTTTTTAGTCGTGCTCCTAAAGTTGGATGCTTTCTCTAGTAATGCCCTTATGATGCTTTCTTTCTTTGTTGAATTTTTATTTTGCATGCGTTGTGTAAACATAATTATTTTTCTTTTAATGGGTTGAGAATTCCTCTTCTTCAGTGCATCTACCTTTATTTCTTCCCAAAAAACCATTCATAGGCATTTTGTAATAAAAAATGTCTGTATTTCCTGTTGTCATCAGCAGATATGAAAAAAATGTGTTTCTCCCTTGAGTTTGGCCTCATAAGGTTCAGAGCAAGTGTTGGTTTATTGTACCTTTGTACAGACATGAGATATGAGACCATTTTCAAAGATGAATCTTCCATAGTTAACTTTCTCTATAAGTTTACTTATTATTGTTGGGATTTTTATCAGAAATGCATGAGTTACATCTCATTAGGGGAATTTTGAGGTCTAAAATGGGCCTCCTAAGGAAAATGTACAATCAAAATTCACTTTATGAGAACCAATCACATTTTAGGGGATTACATCATCCCTAATGGTTGAGGTGTTATTGCTTGATTTAAAGGTACTTACTTGTCACATTCTCAACGGTGGATAAAAACTAATGGTTAACCATGGTAGTGCTCTAAGTACTTTTAAAGTCATAAAGTAAAGTACTCGTAATAAATGTTATTTCACACTTTTTGAATAAAATATTATTATTGTCAATTCATATTTTTTGAAAGAAACAATGCATATCCCTACACAATCTTCATGTATTTACACACTTTTCAATAAATATCATATTTATACACTTTTCAATAAATATTAGATTATATTGTATTTTTTTATATAGTATATTAATTACATGTTATTATATAATTTAAATAATATAAATTTTAATTAATATTACATTCTATAATTAAGAATTTAAGAATTTATATTTATATTTTATTTTAACTTATTTAAGTACAAAGTACAAATGCATTAGTTGTACAATGATAATGACTCTTTCTTTAAAAATTCATTTTTATTTATAGTCACATCAATACAATTTTTTTATCAATTTTATTTTGGTACAACTTTTAAATTGAATTTAACCATGGTTACATGGATTTTGGTACAAAAAATGAATTGCAAATTCATAAATATTATTTTATTGGTTTGGATATTATTTTATTATTTCCTTAGGAGGCCCATTTTAGACCTCAAAATTCCCCTAATTCTTTTGACTATGGTCCTTAAGCTGGACACTCTCCCCAGTAATTCCCTTATGACACTTTCTTTCTATGTTGAATTTCTCTCTCGCATGTGCCATGTAAATCTTTTCTTTTTTTCTTTTAATGGGTTGTACGTTCCTCTTCTTCAGTGGCTCTACCTTTAGATATGTCAAAACAATCATTTACAAACATTCTTTACACACCAATATGCTTGTATTTCTTGTTGTCATCAAGCCCATGAAACATCTGAAAAACTATGGTTTTCCCTTAAGTCTTACCTCATAAGATTCAGAGCCAGTGTTGGTTTATTGTACCTTTATTGCTGGCTATAACAGTCAAGAAAGTACAAGTCATCCAAGAGATCAGCTCACAAATCTGCCACATGTATCCTAACAACAGTGTTGTAGATGATGGTATTTCCCGTAGGTTTACAGTTTATGATGTTTTCAAACATGTGCATGTAGTTCTGCTTGATGAAAATGGATTTTTACATATTTCAAACTTTTGGAAAGTTGGGATCACCGTGCCACTCTGCAAATGTGATGAAAATCACATGTACCGTCCTTTTTTATTGGTCAACAACACTTGGTTCCAATTTGGGGACGTGTTCTTCTTAGAAGTGCACGAGAACCTCAGAATCATTTCATGCACATATGAAACTAACCTCCATGTTCAACAAAAATATCATCACTACATAAAATGTTGGCCCTTATAAAGAAAAGCACAATACATTAAAGCCTATGAATCTAAGAAATCAAGACTGCTGCTCAAAAGAGCTTATTCAACTCTAAACTATTGCACAGTAGATATTATTCATTTCCTATCTTGTTGTAGCATGTGCCAAAATAAGGCTTCAAATTTAAATTAGTAAATTAATGCAACCATCGCAACACCTCATGGATACAATGGTCATTTCCTATGTGCTTAGTCATCATGCAAAACTAAGAAACCTCAAAACCAAAATGTTTTCAAGATGGAATCTTGTCATTGCTGGGCTACAACAGAACCTGGGTACTTGCAAATGAAAAATGTCATCAATTTTGATGCAACAGTGGACATGATCTGCCATAAGATATGTGTAGCTATCTTGAAGAGGATGTTTGTGAACTCTGTCAAACCACATACTGCCCCATTTTCTTGAAACTCCTATTTTTCCATCACATGAGAGCACATACTATTGTCCAAATTATTGTTGTTAAAGGTCTGTATTGGATATATGAAAACTTGTCACAAGGGAAGCATGATCTGCAATTCTGCCTTTTAAGGAATATTGATTCTATAGTCTTCCATAACCATTATTAGGCCACCACAAGTGCTAGTGATCCAACCCATCTGGAAGTTCTGCACCTAAGTCTCTAAGTGATAGGCCTATAAATAGTTGGGGAATGTAGTCCACTGTCATAGCTACAGAGTTTCCCCTGAGAGATCACATCCACACTTACACAACCTTCTGTATTTTTTAACACAAGCATCAACCAATTAACATCATCAGGGTTAAGATTTATCAACAGTTCTTATCCAATATTATCTAGTGTGCTAGGGTGATTTTTTCCCTTAGAGTTGCTATTCTGGCGAGGGTTTCTTCAATAAATCTTTAGTAGTAGTACACATTTATAAAAAATATGTATGCATAAATATAAAGTGTCTCAACAACTATATAATGTATGGATGAATTTAAAATTCCCATAGCAATAATACTTCAGTCAAAGCACAACAACTCAGGGCTGACTGCCCAATAGCAATGAATGCATCCAATCAATAGTCAATACAGGGTTCATAAAGCCGTACACACTACAATTCTGCTACACTGACCAATCCAAGCGTATTATCTTAATTTAATTTCTATTGGATATTATAAGTTTATTGCACATGGCTCCGACTTATCTTAGAGATAACCACAGACCTGGAAATGTCTCTGCTAGTCTCAAGAAATCAGGTTGTTTGTCGAACTCCAGTAGGCTTGGTCCCTCTGCTTAGGGCTAATATTAACCTTAAAGGCTATGGATGGCTCAGACTTCTGAACAACACTACACAATTACCCCAGAAAATGTAATCACATGCTTTTGTCGCTCTCTTTGACAATACTACACTAATAACCTGCTTGACCCAATTATGTTGTACTGGTTTGCAAGGTCTATGTAATCCAAAGTAATATGCAACAACCTCAAAGATAAGTACTTGTGGCATTTTTGATACCAAATTGACCCGTATTCAATAATTTTTGGGCCAGCATTGGTCCATCTGAAATACTTCCAAAATCCAATTTTCATTTCTCAATCTCATGTCAAACACTAAGTAATTTTAGAGTACAAGCACATTGTATTTGTCTATTATGATATTTTAAGATGGTTTCCACATCATAATTGACTCTTGGTCTACCACCCTTCCCTTCTGTGCTAAAAATGAAAACTCTAAATCGTTTAAGCTTAAAATTCTTTCCATTCTTTTATTGTGGACAAGGTGCTCAAATTTATGCAAGGGGTTTGGGTCCCATTGTTCCTCTGGATACAAAATATCATGTGAGTTAGCTATTATTCTAGTATCATGAAGAGCACTCTTCAAAAACATTTCACATTGATCACCTCTGCTAATTCTTGTTTATTTTTTAATTATATTAGTACTGGTCCTGTCCCCCAGAGCATGCAAATGAGTGGGTACAAATTCATTCATCGATTGTGTTCTAGGATATTTATACAAAGTATTCAAGTACATGTCTACAACTACAACTATTTGTGGGATCACGTCATATAATTTGCACTTAAAATTTTTGATAAATATTTGAGTTTCTTGACTGGGTTGTACAGGGTTTCTGGCACTAGATTGTGCATTGGAATGTTCTCATTTAGCTATATTTGCATGGTACTCAATAGGCCTATAGTTTTGAACCACTGGTTGCTTGGTTCCAACATGGTTGAGTCAAATATTTAACTTGGCATCAGCCCTTTCACTCACGGTGTTGACACCAATGAAATGATGCAAGAAAATAGTCCACTCGGGATGAACCACATCCTCAATGTGCTAGAGAACATATTTCCTGCGAAAAATATTATAAGGCTCATGATCATATCCAAACTTGTTACTCCTGCTATTATCCTTTTTTTTTTTAAATCCAGCAATTCAAGTTTTTGGTTACCTGTGCATATATAGATCTTATTGATGTGAATCACACTTTGAAAGGTACCCCATAAGCTGAGTGGTCAGAGCAACCAAATCTTGTTTATGACTACGTTGAGAAAAAGTCCATTTGCTGGTTTCAAGATCATTTTGACCTATATCATCTATCATTCCAGAATGCACCTTTCCCAAGCCCCAAAGTTGTCCCTCAGTGTTGACTTCATGTGGATTTTTTAGCTGTTCATTGTCTACATTTCCTTGTAAAAATATAGTGCATGAATGATTGTCCACATGTTCATGGAGAAGAGAATATATTTACATTTGATGTGGTCTAGAGAGAATTTTTATTTGGGTCAAGCCTGTATTCTTCATCAAAGATTTTCTTGAAATCACTTTCATTCTTAGCACTGTAATTGTAAATATCATTGAGGGTTTCATTACAGGTTTCATCACTCTTCTGGGGCTATCCAACTTCATTGTTGTCAACAATAAAGCCATATAGAGATGTAAATGGATCTGTATGACTGAGAGCTTCATTAATTGCATGTTTATAACATAGATTTTGTTTTTCTACCATGGAATATTCATCACATATGTCAATAAATTTGTCTTCTAGATGAGTATTGACAGTAAAGGGAGAAACTTCCCTATCCCATCAGGATTGAGGAATAAATTTAGATCATAGGCATCAAAAATAGGGGGACCATCAGATTCCATGATATAGGATATTTGAAGGTTGAACTATAAAATTAATTGTTTCTTCACTCAGATAATCAAGAGGGTCACATTATTACTTTCATGGTTTTGAAAAACCATTTCAGTTTATTGACCTCAAACTCTAGAAAACCATGATTACCTCCGTTTATTTCTTACACGATCATGATTAAAATCAAAGTGCAACGTGGGGGTACATTACTTCTCTACTCAAACTCACAATGGAATGTCGAGGTGCCAAGTATATTACCATGAAAGTTTGCAGCTCCCTTATTTTCACTGTTTGACAAAATATGATTAATGTGATTGAAGTATAATTCTGTGACCTCAAAAGTGAATTTGGAGGGTCCCTTTTAGTGATATTGTTATCATCTTCTAGAGGGGTGGGAGCTTCTTCTTCTTGTATGGCCGCCACAAGGTCTTGAAAGGTGTTTTTGTTGGGTCTTGAAAATGTCATTCATTTCCATTACACTTTCACTATTATGTCCATTATATCACCTCCATTTCACCTCCATTTCACTACTATGTCACTACATTCATACCACTTCATTATCATTGGGTCACATTTATGTTTTTCCAAACTTTATTAATTCTTAGCCTTTTTAAGTGAATTTGTGGTTAAAAATTAGAAAATAAAGTGCATATGCTTATACCTAACAAGTGGGTTGAGATTGTTGACATGTGTAGATCAAAAGGAGACTTCTAGAAGACCCTTATGTGGCACTCTAAGGCCAAATTCGAATTTGGTTGGAGAAGATTATGGGATCAAGAGGATATGTGTCTCACTTCCTTGTTGTATTGAAACTCTAAGAGGATATATGTCTCATTTCTTAGTTGTGTTGAAACTCTAGAAAGACATGTGTCTTATCATTTCCTATTTTGATTGTAACTCTAGAGATGGAGGGAGAGATTCATGGACTCCCATTAATGAGATGACTCCTCATATTTTGTATAAATAGGAGAAACTTTCTCCTATCATAGGTAATGAGGAAGTAGATTTGTAACAAAGCTTAAGATGGAATGGGATGTAGATTTGTGAAGTTTTTCAATAAAGAAGTTCCTTGATGGTGTTTTGATTACAATTTTAAGGAGCTGAAGAACGATTACACCAAATTGGTAGCAAAGGGCCCCTGCTATTCAAGAAGGTTTTGCATGTTTTCTAGATAAGTTGCTTTCAATTTTGTTTTGTCATATTTCCTTACTTAGATTGCTTTCTGAAATCATAGCTTTTAGCATAATTTTTCATGGCAACCCGGGCATTTGCACATAGTTTTACAATGACTAATGACATGGAATCAGTCTTGTCCTTCTGCTGATTTATTTTTCTTAGCTTTTAATTCCAACACTGTTTTATTTATTTCAGTTTTGTACATTTTCTTTATTAGTTAGATTAGATATTAAATTACTCATGTCATTATCAGTTACCTCCGAAAGCCATAGCGAGACTAATGGTGAGGGATTGAAGTATGAGTGTGTAGTTTGATATTAGTTTATTTTTTCTGCAAGTTAGATATTAAATTGCTCATGTCATTATCAGTTACCTCCGAAAGCCATAGCGAGACTAATGGTGAGGGATTGAAGTATGAGTGTGTAGTTTGATATTAGTTTATTTTTCTGTAAGTTAGATATTAAATTGCTCATGTCATTATCAGTTACCTCCGAAAGCCATAGCGAGACTAATGGTGAGGGATTGAAGTATGAGTGTGTAATTTGATATTAGTTTATTTTTCTACAAATTAGATATCAGATTTCTCAAGTTGTTTATGATTATCTCTGAAAGCCATAGCGAGACTAATGGTGAGAGGTTAGAATATGAGTTGATGTAATTTGATTTAGCTTTACTTTGCTTGCGATTCTTGAATTTCTTTGAGCACAGTTTCTTTTTGCATTTAGACAGCAACAAGGGTAATGGTTTCATGATCAATAGTTCACTGTTTGTTTGACTAATATAGTGGTACATTTTCATTTTCTTTTAGGAATTAGTTTTGTCATTGTATATTTCAAAATCCATTTGAAATTTGAAGTTTGGGAAATCATTACAAAGGACATCATTGCCTTGAACATTTACATCCATACTTATCTTTTAGAATTTCCATCTCACATTAGGAAACCAACCAGGATAAAAACCCCAAGATAAATAAAAAATTCAAAAACGACAAAAAGTAAGAGATAGGTTATCTTGCACATATAGTGCGTCACACTTCGTCAGCTTACGAATCCCGGATTGACAAATTAATGTAGCAATTTAGGACACACTAAATTGACCAAACATTTTGGTGCCGTTGTCGGGGAAGTATGGCCCAAAGAACCTTATTTCTTACATCTAAAATTTTTTTTTATTAATAATTCTTGAGTATGCTCTCCTCCTGCACTTTGTGTGATCTGGAGGATCAGAAAAAAGATTGTTATGTAAAAAAATAATAATAATAATTCTTGAGTATGCTCTCATCTTGCACTTTGTGTGATCTGGAGGATCAAAAAAAGAATTGTTATGTAAAAAAAAAAAGAAAAAAAGGAGACAAAATAAACTTCATCATTTCAATTGATTCAAAAAAAAAAAAAAAAAAAATTAAAAATAAAAAAAAAATTCAATAAATTGTTTTGTTTAGTAAATTACATATGTATATTTTTAATTTTCTCAAAATATAACATGTGTAATTTTATTTAAAAAAAAATCAATAAATCATTTTGTTTAGTAAAACATATATGTATATTTTTAATTTTTAAAAATATAACATGTAGTTTTATTAACAAAAACAAATAAAAAAACAACAAAAACAAAACATGAATTTCTTTTTTTAAATAAAAAACAAAACATCCAAGCCAGCCCTGCTGATCATGACTAATTGAAACTGTCAAACATTTTGATTGATCCGCTCCAAAAGTCATCCTACGAAACCTGTAGCAATTGCCTTTGTCTTCGCTGAAAATACAATTTTGAGAGATGAGCTTTCTCGTTGTAAGAGGCAGAAGGGTAGTAATGGTGTGTCAGAGCCTGCAGTGCTTAAAGATTCCCCGCAGTTGGAGTCCCATTTCAGCGGCATCTCATGAAGAGCTCATACAGAAAGGAGGTGCTGCAAATAAAGGTCTCCAATCACTAATTCAGATGCTTGATTCTTCTGAAGAGGAAACTCAAGAAAATGCTGCATCAGTTCTCGCTGATGTTTTTGGTGTAAGAAAAGATATTTGTGAAAATATTGGAAGGCTAGAAATCATCAACCCTTTAATCAAGTTATTAAATATTGGAACTAAGCACATTGCTATGCAGTGAGCTCGAGCACCTGCAACACTTTTCTCCTCAACTGAAACTAACAAAGATGTGGTCTATACTACTAGTGGTGCAGTCAAACCATTAATTGAACTTGGGAAGTCTTCAAGAATTTCTGCGGCAGAAATGGCAATCAATGCATTGGCTAATCTTCTATCAGATGCCCAAATTGCTGAGCAGGCTTTCGAAGAGGATATCATTCCATCATTATCTCATCTTACCACCCTAGTGGTTGTTGGCCATATAATCGATGTCCACTGCCTCGAATGGCTTCTGGCAGCACTGACGATTCTACTTCTAGGAGAGGCAGTCAATCCAAGAAGCGTAAACAGCACAAGTTAGGCTGAGGATGAGTACAAGTCTTTAATTTTCAGGGTCTCAATTACCTTTGGTGAGAAAAGACCAGTTCTTAAAGCCTTCCCAGTTACGAGTGGCAAAGCATTATCCTCATGTCGTCATTGTATGATGTAGAATTCAAGCGTTGAAGGGCAATGGAACAAGGTAGGTTGATGATCTAAAAGAAAAATCAAAAATTGATTTTTGTTGCTGAAGCAGAAGCCAGAAAAACGCAACTGCTATTGACACGTGATTTTGAAACACGTTTTCTGGCTGATTAATGATGAATTTCAAAAAACGAAAACATGGGTTTTTTCACCAATAGGGTCAATTAGATAACCTAGAAATCATTTTACGAAATTCGTGGCATTCTGGGAGAATTTCTCGGTTCTTTGAAGCCCATTTTTGCCTGTCGCGTGAGGAAAAACGGTTTTTTGTTTGCACATTGGAGAGTTTGAACAGCACTTTGCATTGATTTCACCCATAATCCAAGAAAGAAGAATTTTAATTGAAATCAAAGACTCTCGTGGCATTCAATCCACATTCCACGGCCCACTAATGCCAAATCTTCACCTGCACTGATCCACCAGCAACGCAGCCACTCTCATCTTTAATCGCATTTCACCTCTTCGTTGGCAAATGAGAGCATCGACTTCAGATATTTGAAAAGCATCATAGCTACCACCCCATGCTGGTAATAGCGCAAGATCGAGGTGTTGAAAGCTTACAGATTTGAGGTGTGAGTATACAACGCAAAGCCAAATCGACATTGGTGCTCATTTGTAGAACGAAAAAAAAACTTGGACGTCGAAAACTTGGAGACATTATGGAGAATGGCATTTATGTTTTTAGTTTTTATTTAATTTCCTTATTTAATAAATTGTCTTGTTTAATAAAATTATATATGTATATTTTTTTTTTAAATGTAACATATATAATATTAAAAAAAAAAAAAAAAAAAAAATTATTTATATTTTTCAATTTTGTTATTTTAAAAAAAAAAAAAAAATTTGCATTTCTCTTTTTCAATTTTGTTATTAAAATATAATATATATATATATATATATATATATTTTTTCATTTCTCTTTTTCAATTTTGTTTTGATAATAATTAAAAAAAAAAAAAAAAATTGAATCAATGAAATGAATAAGTTATTTGCTCACTTTTCTGAAGATATTGATTAATTTTGGACTGATGATGAAAGATGAATGCCTAACTTTTTATTCAATATTTTTAGCTACAGAAACCGTCGACATTCTACAGCTAAAGTCCAATTCCGCAGCTGTTCTCCAATTCCGCAGCAGAAAAAAACCTCATTGTTCAAATCAGCCTACCTTTCTCATACAAAATCAGATTTTGATGATTCAAGTATCGTTGGAAAGGTCTCAACAAGATCTACACAATGAGAAATCCATCACTAGAGTTTGAAATGGTAAATAATGAAATAAATTGCTGAAAACAAGCAACATTCAACTTGAGGCACTAATTCCAAAACAGGTATAAATTCTTTTAATTTTTCCTTTGAGAACTTGTTTCATTAATACAAATTCTTAGTTTTGTGTGTAAATATCATAATTAGAGAGATTGATCACCTCTCTCCTTTGATAATTTTACATTCCATTGCAGAAGAAGTATTAGTTTTTTTTTGCAGGTTCCAGGAAGAAGGACAAACGACTACAAGAGAATGGTGTTTCTCTAAGAGACCAATTTGTTTCATAAAAAGGATGAACAACAACAAAGAGGAAATATGCTGATGCAAAATCAGATCCAAACACTCGAAAAACTTTCAGATACTATTGTCTCCATCACATCCATACTTCATAATAAACCATTCACCTCATTTCACTTCATATTTTCCATTTACATTCACATCCACTTTCCATTTCTTTTTGTCCATTCATAACTCACAAATGAAAGTACAAATAAAAGCAAGAGGCTCATTCACATGCTTATTGCCCATTTCCATTTCTACTCTCCATTGCCATCTTCCATTTTCATCTTCCATTTCTTGTCATTTTCGTTCCGCAAATAAGCCCTGCTTCAATGCAAATTATTGAGTCCATAGTCCTTTGAGTCTAAGTTCTTTGTAAAAACACCTTGAGGCTTGCATGCCTTAATAGCAAGTTCTCATGCTGACAAACAATGGGAATACATTAATGTCTCTTGTTCGTCAGATCTTCTAGGTGACTCGACATCAGCAAAATCATTCGTACCTAGCAAGATGTGTTTGGGCATCTTGACTCTCATTGTCATCGATGGTGAGAGTTCTCGTGTTGACTAGTGGCATCCATTAATGGCCACTAAGTCAACAATTTCCTACTATGTTCGACATCAGAACATCTTTTCACATAGTAGGAATTGTGCCAATGAGTTTTGAAGACATGAAGACTATTATTTTTAGCATTTTGAAGCAGATTCAACAAGTTTTAGTAGGAGCAATAAAAAGTCATCTTATCTCTTTATCCATGACTCCTCTTGTTCAGCCACTTGAAGAAGAATATGATTAGAATTTTGCAGCCACCACACATACAACTCATCCATTCCAAAGGGTAAGCTAAGGTACGTCATTTTCTAACTTTTGACCATAGAATTCCATAAAAAGCTAGAATGATAATTGTTGGAAAAACATTCCTCTTCATCATTTCATAAAATTGTCAATACCATCAATTGGGGGGGGGTGGAATACATTCATCTTCATATCTTACCATGTCCATATCATACTCATAAGCCCACATACTTTCAACAAATATTAACTATTACATTGTTATTATGAGCATAAAATGGCTTTTCAAAAAAAAAATGCTTAAAGGATAAATTGGATACAAACAAAATCATGGTTGTCACACAAGAACCAACCATCATGCAATCCAATAAAGATATACTTTGCAAAATAATCAAAATATCATTATGCAAAGTTCAAAGATCAAAATAGAATGCAACAACAAAAAAAAATTGGTTGTAAAACAAGAACCAACCATGTTGCAATTCAAGTAAAACACTTTGCAGAAATATGAAGTTATCAAATGATATCATGCAAAGTTAAGCCAAAGCTCAAAGATCAAAAGAGTCAATGTAATATATATTGCATGAGGACATGCAATAACTTCAGTTGGGGGGTATGTTGGGTCTTGAAAATGTCATTCATTTCCATTACACTTTCACTATTATGTCCATTATATCACCTCCATTTCACTACTATGTCACTACATTCATCCACTTCATTATCATTGGGTCACATTTATGTTTTTCCAAACTTTATTAATTCTTAGCCTTTTTAAGTGAATTTGTGGTTAAAATTTAGAAAATAAAGTGCATATGCTTATACCTAACAAGTGGGTTGAGATTGTTGACATGTGTAGATCAAAAGGAGACTTCTAGAAGACCCTTATGTGGCACTCTAAGGCCAAATTCGAATTTGGTTGGAGAAGATTATGGGATCAAGAGGATATGTGTCTCACTTCCTTGTTGTATTGAAACTCTAAGAGGATATGTATCTCATTCCTCAAGTTGTGTTGAAACTCTAGAAAGACATGTGTCTTATCATTTTCTATTTTGATTGTAACTCTAGAGATGGAGGGAGAGATTCATGGACTCCCATTAATGAGATGACTCCTCATATTTTGTATAAATAGGAGAAGCTTTCTCCTATCATAGGTAATGAGGAAGTAGATTTGTAACAAAGCTTAAGATGGAATGGGATATAGATTTGTGAAGTTTTTCAATAAAGAAGTTCCTTGATGGTGTTTTGATTACAATTTTAAGGAGCTGAAGAAGGATTACACCAAATTGGTAGCAGAGGGCCCCTGCTATTCAAGAAGGTTTTGCATGTTTTCTAGATAAGTTGCTTTCAATTTTGTTTTGTCATATTTCCTTACTTAGATTGCTTTATGAAATCATAGCTTTTAGCATAATTTTTCATGGCAGCCCAGGCATTTGCACATAGTTTTACAATGACTAATGACATGGAATCAGTCTTGTCCTTCTGCTGATTTATTTTTCTTAGCTTTTAATTCCAGCACTGTTTTATTTATTTCAGTTTTGTACATTTTCTTTATTAGTTAGATTAGATATTAAATTACTCATGTCATTATCAGTTACCTTCGAAAGCCATAGCGAGACTAATGGTGAGGGATTGAAGTATGAGTGTGTAGTTTGATATTAGTTATTTTTCTGCAAGTTAGATATTAAATTGCTCATGTCATTATCAGTTACCTCCGAAAGCCATAGCGAGACTAATGGTGAGGGATTGAAGTATGAGTGTGTAGTTTGATATTAGTTTATTTTTCTGCAAGTTAGATATTAAATTGTTCATGTCATTATCAGTTACCTCTGAAAGCCATAGCGATACTAATGGTGAGGGATTGAAGTATGAGTGTGTAATTTGATATTAGTTTATTTTTCTGCAAATTAGATATCAGATTGCTCAAGTTGTTTATGATTACCTCCGAAAGCCATAGCGAGACTAATGGTGAGGGTTCAGAATACGAATTGATGTAATTTGATTTTAACTTTACTTTACTTGCAAATCTTTGGATTTCTTTGAGTACAGTTTCTTTTGTGTTAGACAGCAGCAAGGGTAATGGGTTTCATGATCAATAGTTCACTGTTTGTTTGACTAGTATAGTGGCACATTTTCATTTAGGAATTAATTTTGTCATTGCATGTTTTAAAACCCTTTTGAAGTTTGAAGTTTGGGAAATCATTATAAAGAACATCATTGCCTTGAACATTTATATCCATACTTGTCTTTTATAATTTCCATCTCACATTAGGAAACCAACCAAGATAAAAAACCCCAAGATAAATAAAAAAAATAAAAAACGACAAAAAGTAAGAGATAGGTTATCTTGCACATATAGTGCGACACACTTCGTCAGCTTACGAATCCCGGATTGACAAATTAATGTAGCAATTTAGGACACACTAAATTGACCAAACAATTTTCATCCCATATTGTCTTTGGATCCCATGCTTAGCACAAATTTATTGAAATATTTTAAGTATAATTCCCCACCAGTATCATATCTAAGAGAGGCAATATGACAACCTAACTGTTTCTCTATTAATTCTTTGAAATTTTGAAATTCATTGAACACATCATATATTAATTATAGAAAATATACCCACAATTTTCTACTGAAATAATCAAAAAATGGAAGGAAGTACCTAGCACCAGTGGTTGATGTCATGTTCATTGGTCCACATATGTCTCAAAGTACCAACTGAAGGACCCTCTATGCTCTCGAAGCTTGTCCTTCATAAAATGATATTCAATGTGGCTTCCTTACCTGACAAGCTCTGCAAACTCTGTGGATCTTCTACAGAATGTTCAGAAGTCCATCTACTAGTTTCTCTCATGCCAAATGAGAGAGATAGGTCAAGTTGAGGTTCCCATACCTATGATTCCATAGGGGTGCTATATTTTTCAATAAAAATTACCTTTAACTTACAATTTCTAATGAGATCAATATTCAAAAATCTTAAGACAGTGAAAGCTAAGAGTTTCATATAAAATGGATCATTATAATCTTGGACATAGAAAGCACTCATCGTTGCATAGTTTCCCAAAAGGTCAAACAACCTCAATTATATGTTGAACCTACCACTTAATTTGAGGTTCAAATCCTAAGCCATCAAATTTTCAAGTGAAAAGGTGAAATAAGGAAGGTACAAGTCACTATAGGAGATCAATGTTTCTTTTAAAATTTCTTCTTCCTTCAACTAGAGGGAATGATGAGATCCTAGGAGTTTAAACTTTAGTGTTTTCAAACCTTGGGAACATATGACATGAATCATATGAAATTTTTATTTCCATTAAGCATAAGGATAGAATGATTAACTTCAATGGTCTTTAACACAATCCCTCTAAATTTGTCTCTTCAAATGTGAGGACACCCACTCTCATAAAGGACATGTTAGGAGTTTAAACTTTAGTGTTTTCAAACCTTGGGCACATATGAAATGAATCATATGATGTTTATTTCCATTAAGCATGAGGGTAGAATGATTAACTTAAATGGTATTTAACACAATCTGTCTAGATTTGTCTCTTCAAATGTGATGGCACCCACTCTCATGTTTGCATTTACTGATATTAAACTTTAGGAAAAGATAAGAAAATATAAATTGGACTAATGTATCAATCCATGTGAACATGATACCCATTCTCTCTCTCACATACTCAATGTGCAAACTTTGTCTCCTAAAGGACATGATTTGGGAAGTATATCATTTGCCTCAAAAACTTAGGTTCGAGTCAATTCTTCATGCAACATGATACTAAGAAGTTGCTAAGTTGTCTCCTATTATTATGCTAAATTTTTCAGCATCAGTTCAACAATTCTAGATGACTCTCATGGTGTTGCAATGTTATTTAATCTTACAAGTTGACATACTTTCTTAGTCCCACAATGTTGAAAAAATTTCCTCAACTATTAATCCTACAGAAACCCAATAATGGGTGAACATGGATAGGCCAGCTTGAATTTTCTCACATGTCTTCCATCTCACTTAGAAACTTATTTTGGGAACTCTTATACATTTACTATGTCAGTTTGCTAAGGCCTAAAATGGGAAAAATAAATAACAAGTGTGTGCAAGCAGCAACACACTTGACTAGATTGAAATCGGCCTAGTCTTATGATGGATGTGCATTTTAAGGGCTTCTTTCCTAATTCAAAATCGTTGAAGATATATAAACTAACTATTTCATTTGTCCTACAATTCCAATAGTGCACATGGCAAGCTTGTCTGCAAATATCTTTTTTTGCATATGGCGGGCCTCTGAATAGACTAATCTTGTACTAGCATAATGAAAACATGACCTACAATTCACCACTATGTATTAGTTTCTGAACGTTGTTTCATTATTGACTGACTAGTGAAGTATCAACCATTGAATAAGTTTCAAGCTTTGGAGAAGTCACAATATATATTATAATTTTGTCTTTCAGATTGGCCTCTTGACCAATTTTTTCTAGGAATGCCTCTTATGAAAAAATAATTTATTTCCTAACAGGTTATGACCCTCTTGAAAATACCAGGTTCACTAGAACATTGGAAGAAAATATCTAATGCACACATCATGCTACCACTACAAGCCATTGCAGAAAATAGAAACAAAGGTGAAAAAGGATCTACAACTATATTGTAGACGTGTTACAGTGACAATACTTTCTTGAATTTCTATTCTCCAACATCCATAGCATTATCACAAATAATCATAGTTTGTATTTAACTCCAAATAATATACATTCCAATAAGAAGTTGTCAATCATAGTTTTACCTTGTGGAAATGATTCTCCTTATGCCCTGCCCTCATTTTCAATCAAAAACTAGATTTCCTATATTGATAACGTTCCTACTGTAATATGACCAACTATCGGACATCTATCTCACTATAATTCTAGATAAAATGAGTAGTGTACCCAAATAACAAAGAAACTGAAAATAACATTAGATATTGTAGGGTAAGCAACTAAATAGGTAGTACGCATGATATGCTATTCCATAATTCACTACCTTTCCCATTTATAAAATAGTTTCTACAACAATTCCACTGCATATTAGTTCTTTATGTTGCTATTTATTGAGATTTTGTCTCACACGGGGATTACAATAAGCCTTTCCACAGGAGATACATATGGCTTATGCAATTGGCATACCATTGTTGTTATTGTAACTAACATTTCCGGATAAGAAGTTACAGTTGAAACATTGAATTTACTTGTTTCAGCTTCCTAATTGTTATGTATGGCATATATAATACAATATTTCCATTGGGATTCATACGTGACAAAATGAAAAAGGCTTAAACTATTGCTAAATGAAAAAATGTGACAGGCTAGGATTGGAGGGATTTTGTGCAAATTATAATGAAAAAAAATAAGTGAAGGCCTACACCTCCAGTGCAGTGATAGCATGGTTTCCTATTTATAATCTTCTAGATTTATTATTATTATTATTATTATTTCGTTTCTTTCTGACTGTTTCTCCCTGGTCAAGGAGTTTCTCAAGTTTGTCAACTCTGAATGCTAAACATGCTACTTGATGTCTTGCAGTGGAAACACCTCACATATTAGCATAGGTCCAAGATCTAGTTCTAGTACAATAGCACACATTGTGGAATATTTGGTAAGTGCCTCCTACTGAAAGCCTTGCCACTGTGACCCAAGTGCTATTTGGCCACAACTAGAAGGTTAGTGGATTGGGAAAAGAGAATTTTGTGTGCGTTGATGCTGCACACAGGGCATCTTTTTGCAAGCCCTTTTTCCCATCATGTGCAAGAGCAGTTTGCATCTGCAAGATGCACATAACATTCTCTTTGCCCAATAAAATAACCTTCTAGTGTTGCATGAGCTTCTAGCCTCTTTAGACTAATGAACTATCCAGAACTTTGTCACTCTTGGTTCATAGTTATCCTATGAGTTTAGTCTGATTGCAAGACTTTTTCCTTCACATTCCTTCTCAATTTTTCTTTCATAACCTCAGATCTACTCAAGTTTGGGGTTGTTCCCTAGATATCCCTTGGGGTCTGGACCAACCTCCTGATATGCTGGCAGTATTTCTATACCTCCAGAAAGTATATCACTTCTCATCGGAATTTTTGTTTCTCCCAAATGTCATTACTCTTGAAAAAGGGTGCATTCTAATTTAAGATTCTTTCTCCCACAACTCAACATGTTGTGTGCAATGTGGTGCCTGTTGGGTGATTTTGATGGCTTCTACGAACTATTTATTAGACAATGTTTCTAACCTCTTAGGAAGGAGCTACTTAGCAGTGGTTGCCTCTCTGAAAATTGCTAATATTAATTGTTCATTAGTATATTGAAAAATTCATCGTCGGGGATTAATGTTTCAATTTGATCAAGTGTCTCTTGTTTCATATTCAACACAAGATGGAAATTGCATGCACTCAGTTCATTGGAGTAAGGCTTTATGGCTTGCCTTGAATATTGAAAGCAAGTTACGGAAGCGATCCCTAAAGATGAAGCATCATTGACAACAATTCAAGCTCCTCTCAATGGATGTTTTCTAATCCCTCTTCTTTTTCTCCTTCCCCTTGTCATCTTCATTTGTTTACAAGACATGACAAAGATACCCATAAGTCTAAATTTTAGCCCAAAAGCAATTGTAATGATAGTGGAAATGTTACGAGAATATTTTTATTATCACTAATGGTCTGCCCATTCTAATGAGGGATGTCTTAAGAAAAGAGTTCTCAATACATATTTCAGTGCCTGAGAAAAAGGAAGGAGAAGGTTAAAATTATTATAGTCAACAATCCTAGTTACATAATTGGTTGTTGTGGACTTCCCAATCCATGGTGGGAATTCCTCTACTACTAAGTACGGTAATTCTAACAATTCAAAAAAAAATGGAAAAACAATTCTAAGCCCACAATTAGTCTTAATCATCATTCACTACTTCACTTTAGACAAGGTTGTTTTGTTTGTGAAAAATTGTTGCATTGTAGCTAATGGTAGTGATAAAAATATTATTTCACAATATCATGTGACTTCTCTTAATTTTCCTTCAAAATGTTAACCTTGGTCTGAAATTTTAGGGTTGGATGAAGGATAAGGAACCAATGCAAGTTATGAAGGTCTGTCAATTCACTTTTTCTATTGACCACTCTTTGATAGTATTAAGTATGATGGCACTCTTGTTGACTGCTATGGTCTTATTCCTTGGAAGGTTTTATCAACACGATTTCCATGCAAGCTATTATACATTGTCTTGAAACTTCCCTATTTTTGCAGAGAAGTTAGCGTCATGCTAGTGATTAATTTGAAACTATATTTTAGTGGAAAAATTCACTGTTTTTTGGTGGAATAGTCCATAATTTATTTTGATATTTTTTTACAAGTCTACTAGTCACGATGATAAATGTGTAGTTTACTTCAAAGGTTTCTCAGTTCTTTCTAGATACGCTTTTCATCATTTGCTTTGAATACTTCTCTAGTGCTCCTAAGGTCCATGTTGTTATGTTTATTGGCTATTTCTGTGGAAACTTTTTCTTGAGGTTCTGCAAGGTAAATCCAAATGAAAAGAATACTAGTTTACATATTGATATTTGTTCAAGACATTCTTGTGTGATACTTGAATTTCATAAATCTAGATTTATATTTTGTTATCTATATCAATATATAAGAACATGCCCATGGATTGTTCATATTTCTTAAACTGTGGAGTTGTTCCTTTCCTGTTGCATGTTATTTTATATTGTTATGTTGTGATTCAAATTTCTAGTTGTGCTTGCCAGTTATTCTCCTACATAACACATGCTTTGTTAGAATATATCAAAAGTTATTCTTATTGTCTTTTTATTATGTATATTGAACATATTTTTTCTAGAAACTGTTGATCTTCCTATTTTTTCTATTCCTTTGGTGTATCTTTGCACCTTTAGGGGCAATTGGTAGTTTAAAGTCTAATTCTTTAAAGGGTGCTAGCTCAATGGAAGAGCACCTGCTTTACAAGCAGGAGGTTGGTGGTTCGATTCCATCATGCCCTGATATTCATATGGAATGACGGCGATTAGTTTTTTGTGGCGGGTGCTCTTTTGACCATCACCAATGAGCTTATGGTGACATTTTTCAACCCTCGCCAAAAAATGAAATGGTGATGGTCAATAAACGCCACCATATATATGCATCAATAGTGATGAACATTAAAGGTCTGTCACCATAAATCTTTGTTTTTGATATGAAATGGTGAGGGTAATTGTTTGTCATTATAGTCATTATTCGTGACGGACCTTGATGTCACCAATGAGTTTATGGTGACGGTCAATGAACGTCACCATATATATGCACCAATAGTGACGACCATGAAAGGTCCATCACAAAAAATCGTTATTGTTCATATGAAATGGTGACGGTCACTATCCATCATTATAATCAATATTCATGACGGACCTTGAATGTCACCACAATACATACTTTCGGTGACGCCACCTTTGGTGACGTTCAGTTTTTTGGTGACGGAGGCTATTGTCCGTCACCATTTCTCATATGAAATGGTGACAGTCACTATCCATCACTATAAATAATTATTGGTGACGGACCTTGAATGTCACCACAAAACCTATACTTTCGGCGACACCACCTTTGGTGACATTAAATTTTGGTGACGAAGGCTCTTTTGACCCTCGCCAATGAGCTTATGGTTACCATTTTTTCCCCTCACCAATGTCCTTTTTTCTTGTAGTGCAAGTGCAAAAAATTTTGATCTTACAAAGAGAAATCAAAGATGATATAGATGGTTTAAAAGAAAAAATGAAGGCTGAGTTGGACAGTTTGAAGGATCAAATGAAAGCTAATATGTATCATAAAGTAGCGGAGGATCACATCGAGCATCAACAACAAGTTCTCCAACTCTCAAAGGATAACCTAACTTTGGTGCAGAACCAAATGAAACAATAAGAAGATCAACATCACAGCGAAAGAAGTTATGAAGCAGTCTCAGAAACAAGAACTCGAAAACTATGAAATCGATAAATTTCAAAGTATCTCAGCAAGTGGAAGAACTTACCTGTTAAAGATTCCACATGGGAGGATGAGAATTTTATACAGAAGCATCAAGAAATAATCAAGCGTTGAGGACAACACTTGTATGAAGGGGAGGGACATGTTAGGCCCCTATATTACTAGTATAGTCCCTTATTGTTGTTAGTGTAGCCCCCTTTTACTAGTGTAGTCCCTTATTTTTGTTAGTGTAGCCCATTTATTGTTATTGTTGTACCCCTGTAGTCCCCGTATTATTATTATTGTGCCCCATAAAACCCCACTATTGTTATTGTTGTGCCATTACATTATTATTGTTAGGTTGGTTAGGATTATATTGTGACCCCATGGACTCCTATATATAGAAATGAGTTTTTTTCATTTGTATCATCCAAGAATTGTTCATTTATTTAATGTAAAGGAGGATTCCCCCTCAAAGTGACTGATTTCTAAGGTGTTGATCTCTCTTTTATTCTATTTTGGGAGCAGGTTTCATGACATTGTGAGTTGAGTTACTATTTCCTAGAAGCCTTGGTTGGACAAATGCTTTGGAAACCCTGTAACAACTTCGGTTGAGTTCCTAGTCCTAGAAGCCCCAGTTGAACAAATGCTCTAGAAGCCCGACAACTGTTGTGAGTTGAGTTACTAGTCCTGGAAGCCTTGGTTGGAACAAATGCTCTAGAGCCCTGGACATACTAGGTAAAGACCGATATGGTGATGGTTAGTGATGTTCAATGGTGAGGTGGAATCATTAGTTGAGGGTTGAGGTGGTTGGTCTTTGGAAATCCTGGTTTGGTTGTGCTTGATGTGTTTCATGAGATCCCATATTCATGCTTGGAATATGGCACGAGGGTGATTGGCTGGAAGAAAGATTTAGTTCAACCTAGTCTATGGTCGAGTGGTACATGGAAGTCCCTGACTTGGTTGGATTTTCTTATGCTAATAAGTGTTATTTTTCTTGGTATTTTCATGAGTAAAGGTACTTGATGTTATGTGTATTTATTGGTTATTTCCTCATTGATACATCTTTGGTTATTTGTTGGTTATAATCATGTTTTATGACAATTATGATGCATGTCTCTCATCATATTTTGATTAGTATGTGAAACAAAAATGACTGATTGACTTAATAAATGATCATGTACCTATGTGAGAAGGCCTCGATCCTTCTCGACGATTCTTAGATAATTATGATACCCCTATGCTCAAATATGTTGTTAAGACTTGTAGATTGCATATTTATGATATGTTTGATGATATGGTTTTCATGGTTGGGCTTAGTTAGGTCATGTCCTTGATCAATTTTTTTGTTAGAGGCTTTGTAATGGTCTCATTTATTGTCTTGGAAAGTCTCGTCAAGTTTTAGGCAATGGTTGGATAGTAGCCCTAAAAAAGTGGCTTAAATCTCATAGTCTCTAGCACAAAACTGGCTAAAATCTACTACAGCTTCTCGCTTGCGGGCATTGTGGGAGCGAATATAGGGTTCCAATCACATGCATGCTTTGTCATGGGAGCGACTGGGGGGTTTAATTCATTAAAAGGCTAGGTTGGGCACCTAGTCTGGTGGATTAGCTCATAGGGGTCTTGAAGCACCTAAGGGAGTTCTGAGAAGTGTTGGTTCACCGGTTCCACTTCCTTAGCTGCACTTAGGGATTTGAATCATATCATAGTAACCCTTCATCACATATTTAACCCGGTGGGCCAGTAACTTGGGTTAATGTGGGAGGAGGGAGTTACACTTCACCTATTCTTCAACCACCTTCATTTTTTTGTGAGTTTTTACTACCACAATTTTTTTTCCGCTCTACATGTACTCCCTTTGGTAGATGTTTCAACATGAGTTTTAAAACCCATGAGCTTTAAAACCATTTTGAGCTAAGCAATGCTTTGGTTCATGTTGCAATGTGTCTTTCACACCGTCATGTATTATTACAAAGTCTTTATAGGATTTATTTTATGTATATGAAGGTAATCAATAATATGTTGAATGAAAACTATATGTCATCTCATTGGGGCTGCCAATGTTAAGGCCATATTTAAATATACAATTCAAAGATGTATATATAGAATACTCTAAAAAAATTGTAAAGACAATAGTTAGTTATTTTTTTCCCAAAATGCATAAAATAGGTTTTTTTAAATATAAAGTTAAAGAAGAATATGGATAATATTCAAGAATGTGTACAAATTAAAATGGTGGAGTGAACTTGAGGTAGAGTGAATTAAATATTGATAGATTTCTTGAAGGACAAGAAAAAGTAATATTGTGCATATTGTCTATCAGTATTGATTGTGATTTATTTGGGAATAAAATCTATTAGCTAAGACTTATAATAATGTATATTATTGATGGTGGGTCCTTTTTTTAATGGGGTCGAAGAAATGACCATTGTCCCACCCAAGGATTTTGCATTCACATAATAATATGCTCACCATAGTCATTAACTTTGGTGTTATTATTATTGTGGATCTTTTCATATTTTGTATTTTAATGTACGGTTGTAAATTTTTTTCTTCTTAAATGTTAGGATATTTTTAACAAAGTAAGAATTTATATTTAATTATATAATTTATTATTGTTATTATTTTAATATAATAAAAAGGTTTCGTAAGGGTGGTAGGTGTGGAGTTTTTTTGGTGTTCAATGACAAATAAAAATGGAATAATCATGGATCCTAGGCATGGCCTCTAATAACCAGAATCAAATGTATGCTTTATTCAAAAACATTGTCCTAACTCCACCTTTGCAATTAGATCTCTAATTATAATAGATGACTCTAATAACTCCATTTTCCATCTTGCTTGAGCAACCTTTCCTTTCATACAATCAAAATGAGTTTCTTGATAGAGATATATATTTTGATGTGGGCCACAACAAGTGATTTATTTGTCTTTAGAAAAAGAAAAGTATTGAGCAATGGTCAAAGGTTGTATTCCAAAAGCAATGTCTAACCAGGCTCCAGTGAAACAATTAGAGCACCATCAAACATTCCAAATACCTAATTCAACATCATTACAACAAGTACATTAAGCTAGAAATGTGTTTTGAATTAGAAAGCTCAATCATGATCATGTTCTTAAAGTACTTTTTTCCTAAGTACCAATGATCAAGTTGCAAATAATTTTCCCATGGACTAGTATTAGTTTAACATTGAGCAATGCAATTTATAATGTTGAACTTTGAAAATTAAATATTTTTTCAATAGTATTAAAAAAAATCTTTGAAATATTTGATTGGACCATAACTCGAAGGTCTTGTAGCCTTTTCCCAATATAATGCCAAGTGGATAATTAGCTCAGATGTTTTTATCCCATAATTTCTTAATTTTGTTGCAATATTCATGCATGATCTTTAAAATAATTTTTATTTTTAAGCTTTGAAAGAGAACCATCCAAATTTAAACTCTTTAGACTTCTCAATTTATTTGTTCTTACCAAAAGAAAACTATAAAATTTGATTTTCCTATTAACCACTTTTAATTTAGCATTGACAAATGCAAGTTTCAATGTTTTATACATTTTTTTCTAGAGCCTAATTTTTAACTTGAGTGGCATGTACTAAGCTACCCACAACACTTTTTTTAAATAAACTAGCACAACCACATTTACCAATGTGGTTGATATACCCCCGATAGGCCTATATGAAGCACATAGGAATTTATCAATCATAATAATAATTATTAGACCTATAGTGTTAATGTGAATATATATATATATATATATATATATATATATATATATATATATATATATATATTTATATATATATATATATATATATATATATATATATATATATATATATATATATATAACAATCAAAAAATTAATATAATGTTACAATAGTACTAATTATAATTATTTATCTCTCACCATCATTATTATACAGTTATTAACCTATTAATTGTATAAATAAATTAATGTGATATTGGTATTAATCGAGTAAATATAAATATAAATATTTTTAATTAATAATTGAAATTAGTATTAATATTAATATTAAAAATTATAATATTAATAATTATAAATTATAAATTATTAGTAACTAATAGTTAATAATTATTATTAATTATCAATGATTATAATTATTAACAATTATTAGTAATTATTATAATTATATTAGTAAAAAAGGATAAATATTGTAAACAAAATGGATTGATACTATAAGTCCAAAGGATGAATATTATAAACCCTAAGGAATATTCATATTAAAAACCAAATAGTTTAAAAACCTAAGGGATTAATATTAAAAGCCTATGAGATTAATAAACTCAAATGATTAACATTAAAAACCTCAGGGTTTAATAAACCAAAGGAATTATGAATATATAGTTCCTAAAATAAACATTTAGCCCTAAGATTAATATTATATACCTTAGTATCAACATTATAGGCTTATCTTATTAATAAAACCAAAGGATTAATATTAAAAACCTAAGGAAATAGAATTAAGCCTTAATATTAATATTAAATCCAAGGAACATAAAAAGGGATTAATATTATAAGCCCAATGGATTATAAACTAAATGGATTTATATTAAACCCCAACATTAATATTATAAACCATAGGCTTAATATTAAACCGTAGGAATATAAACTCTATGATTAATATTAGAAACCCTAGAAACAATATTATAAACCCAACAGATTACTAAACCCAAATATTAAAAACCAGAGAGAATATAACCCTAAGGGAATAAAATTAGATCCTAAGATTAATATTAAACTCTAGGAATATAAACCCTAATATTAATATTATGAGCATTAATATTAATATTATAAACCCAAGATATTAATGCTATAAATCCAAGGAATTAATAAACTCAAGGGATTGACCCATGATGGTGATTGAGTGTTCTTTAAAGCACCTTGTCTTGCGTAAGCTTGAGAAAATTGTCCTGTACTCTTGATACCAAAATGATACACTTCTCCTAACATGCTCAAAAGGCTAGGTTTTTAAAAGTAAATAAGTAAATTAAAATCACTCCCGTCAAATTTGATAGCTAACCTTGCATAATCTAAGTGCCCTAGGGGTTTTTGAGGGTGCGGAATCCATATATAGAGTCAAAAAAACTAGTTTAAATAACAAAAACCAAGATTTTACCTCAAATTTTTCATCGGATTCTTGGCACCTAAAACTCCAAAAAGTCGCACTAAAGACAACTCTTTTTTAAATTGCCATAACCACTAACACCAATAAACATGTCTATATTACAAAGATGATGCTATATCTTTGATATATATATTTTTTTACAAATGTTATACATATGTTCAAGATTTAATAAGAAAAAATATTTTTTTTGGTCACTATTTAACTTAAAATCTCTAATTAATTGAAAAATTATGATTAAATTACTTGCATTTTATAAATGAAAAATTTAATTATTGTATTGATTGAAAGCATCTTTTAACTGTTGGGAAAACTTCCAATCCTCATATTTGAATGCTTGCCTACTTCTGATTGCAATTTGTCTCATTTACTTATCAATGACTTAGTATTTATCAAATATATAACTTATTTATGTTCCTGATTTATTATTGAATTAAAAACAAACCAACAAATAAATATTATTTCTATTGTACCAAGACACACTTAGATATTATTTGTATTGTACCAAGACACACTTAGAGACTATAAAGAGATATTGTGATATTATGAAAAAACTAAGTCGATAATAAAGTTAGTCATATATATATATATATATATATATATATATATATATATATATATATATATATATATATATATAATAAAATTGATATTTTTAAATTTAATATATATATATATATATATATATATATATATATATATATATATTCAAATATAATAAAATTGATATTTTTAAATTATATATATATATTTGAAATATATATAAGAAGTTTACAACTATTACACTTATAAAAATTTGATGCATGACTTTCATCCACTTGATATTGTTTTAAATTCAAAGCACCATTACCATATTTATTATTTGCAATAAGAAGATAAAGCTCACATGAAACATGGTTTACTAGGCATAATTATTAAATTTAGTTAAACTTTTGGCTCGGGATATGTAATTAACATAAATTCCATTATAATCAACAATATGAGAGTTGCGTCGAGTTGACATTTTGTTAATATATATGGGCAAAATGAAAATGATGAGAAATGTAAGTAGAGGAATTGAGCACAATAATTTATATATTAGTTTTCATAAACCGAACATCTCTCATTTCTTTGCATAGTGCACGACATATTTTGGAAGTAGGTATTCCACCTTCTTAAAGACCAAGACTTTTGCGGACTCCCCAATGCTGTAATCTTGGCCTGCCTCGCCAAGTAAAGCAACAGATAGAAGCATCATACTATCTGGTCCGCTATAGAAAACTGATATATTCGGATCCAAAGCAGTGTATACCCCACTTCCATTCTGCACGGCCTCCACGCCTTCGCCGCCAATTTTGAATCCTTCTTCTATGAACTTCTCAATCGCATCTTTCACTGTTCCATGAAAAACTAGCCTCTCTTTCACACTTGCAGGTTTCTTTTGACCAAATTCTTCCTTTGCTCTCTCGTATCGTCTTAACAACGTTTTATTTATAATCAATTCCACCATCACTACCTGTAACACAATTATAAACATGTATAGATATGATGTGGAAGAGGAACGGGGTAATTTGAAGAAATAATATTCAAGAATCCTGAGTCATTCAATCAACTGATTCACCTTGTACAAATCGCTGCTGGACATTCTAAGAAATTGAGATTCTGCCAGTCGAAAGTGATATTCTGCAGGACTATCCCCACAAAAAGTAGAAGACATTTTGTACTGGATTCGCGTTACGTTCTGATCAGCCAAGGTTTGGGAGGGTTGCATGGCTGCCGGATCAAAAATAAGATTGTTATAATGTACTACATATCGTGGTATCGCCTGATAACAATCGTATACAACGAACTCGTCGTACAATGTGCCTCCGCCCTTCGAGAAGACTGAGTCGTTGTTGGAATTTTCAGAATTCCAAAACAATAAAAATTGTCTTCCTTAACACAGAGAAACTATTTAAAAATTTCACTCACAGACAGAGTTCTCACATAAAAAAAAATTATATTCATAAAAAAAAACTGATGTTACAGATTCTTCCTCTCTTGGAGGGATTACAATTGTCACTGCTGCTGTCACAGTTCACAAATAAAACTCACTGTCTCACTAAAACCATTCACTGCTGTGAATACTCTGTTTTTCAAAAACACTCTCTGTCTTTTACAAACAATACACTCTGCTGTGTATTAAAAAAAACTCTGCTCTGTGTAAATCAACGCACTGCTGTGCATATTTCTCATAATAAAATTATGGCTCTGTTTCTGCATATTACAACACACAAAATATCTCAGCCCTGTTTAATGCAATTAATTGACACACCCACTAAAAATCACCGCTTGGAAAATCTTTAATGTCTTCAATAACTTCTGTCAGCACCGCTCTATTATGCATTGATGGAAAATTGGTTGCTGGCAACTCTAACCGTCAATTTCAAATTTACCAGTGATCATACTGCTGTATGTATTCTCCTTTTTTTTATTTCCCGCAGTGCTGTGCATTTTAAAAAAAAACTTACTGTGTATTGCAATACATTTTATGCCTCACGGGCTTTCTAATATATATGATGCGCATATATATTAATTAAAACAAATAACAAAATAAAACATTAAAACTGTTTTATAACATATACACTGGGTAAATAAAATTAAACCCAAATCCTTTGAATCGTGAAATGTGGACCCCGCATATGTCAGCTGTCCGAGGGGGTAAGTTCCTCTCCTGGCCAGTCTTGCCGGACCCCCTCGGAATTCTTTGCTTGCCGCTCTATCTTCTTGCTGTCCGGTTTATACGGCAGTTGGAAATTAATTCCAACACTCCCCCTTAATTTCAACTGCTGGGTTTTCCTGCATACCCATGCATCTTCTGAAATATTCAAAGCTTTTCTGCTGAAGTGTCTTTGTGAGGATATCTGCAAATTGATCCTCCATTCTGCAATGCTGCAAAACAATCTCGCCATTGCTTACCAATTCCCGTATGAAATGAAACTTGGTGTCAATGTGTTTTGTTCTTTTATGAAAAACAGAATTTTTAGACAATGCAATAGCTGAGCTATTGTCACAAAATATCACTGTCCCTTTTACCTGTTCTTGACATAAGCTTCTCAACATTTTTCGCATCCAAACTGCTTGACACGCTGCTGCTGTAGCTGCCACATATTCAGCTTCTGCTGTAGATAATGCTACAACGGGTTGTTTCTTAGAAGCCCATGAAATGGCTCCTGAACCCATATAAAAAACATAACCGGAAGTGCTCTTCCGATCATCTACACTTCCAGCCCAATCACTGTCAGTGTATCCAACTAAATCTGAATTTTCTGAAGTAGTATAAAAAATACCAAACCTTTTAGTACCTTTAACATACCTCAAAATCCTTTTTGTTGCTTGCCAATGTGCATCCTTTGGCTTTTCCATGAACCTGGAAATCAAACTAACAGCATGCATTATATCCGGCCTAGTTGCAGTCAAATACATAAGGCTGCCAACTATGCTCTTGAATAAACTAGGATCAAAATCCTTGCTGCTGTCCTCTCTACTGAGCTTTAATCCCATCACTGTGGGAGTGATTGCTGCTTTGCATTCCTGCATGTTAAATCTTTCAAGTACCTCATTAACATACTTTGCCTGTGAGATGAAAATACCATTTTCATCTTGTTCTACTTCTATTCCCAAGAAGTATTTCAACAAACCCATATCAGTCATTTCAAATTCTTCTTTCATGACTATTTTAAAATGTTCAATAAGGCAATCATCATTACCTGTAAAAATAACATCATCAACATACAAGACTACAATCAAGATTTTACCGTCTTGTTCCTTGATGTAGAGGGTGGGTTCTCCCTCACACTTCTCAAAACCATTTTCCAGTAGATATGAATCTATCCTACTGTACCACGCTCTTGGCGCTTGCCTCAGCCCATAAAGAGCTTTCTTCAACTTGAATACTTTGTGCTCTTGGCCTTTCTTTTCATAACCGAGAGGTTGATCAATGTAAACCTCTTCCATTAACACTCCATTTAGGAATGCTGACTTCACGTCCATTTGGTAAACTTTCCATTTATTTTGTGCTGCTATGGACAGCACTGCTCTCACGGTTTCCATTCTGGCAACCGGTGCGAAATTTTCCTCATAATCTATGCCATGCTTCTGCTTATAGCCTTTGACCACAAGCCTCGCCTTGTGTCTCTCTATCTTGCCTTCAGCATTACTCTTGGTCTTGTAGACCCATTTAACACCTATGACATCTTTACCTTTTGGGAGTTCAACCAAATCCCAAGTTTTGTTCCTCTCTATGGCATTAATTTCCTCATCCATAGCTTCTATCCATTTCTCATCCTTGATAGCTTCTTCGAAATGAACAGGATCATCAACATGACAATATAAAGCAAACAAAGAATTGATACCTTCATTAGCTATATCTTGTTCATAAATTTCTTTCAAACTTCTGAATTTCTTACCTCTTTCATTAGGTGTACAAGTACTTGAAGAAGCACTTGAATTTCCTCCTTGTGGTGTGCTTGGAGAAGCACTTTCATTTCTCCTCAAGGGTGTACTTTGCGGTGTTGATGCTGCTGTTTGGGGATGTATTTCAGCGACCTCATCATAATTCTCATCATGAGATAAACAATGTTTAACATTCACTGTTTTCTCTATGCTTCCATCCCAAGCTTCCTCTTCAATGAACTGAACATCTCTGCTCACAAGAAACTTCTTGCTGGATGGGTTATATAACCTGTATGCCTTGGATTCCTCACTGTATCCAATGAAAATACATTTCTCCCCCTTGCTGTCCAACTTCTTCCTTAGCTGATCCGGAATGTGTGCAAAGGCCACACATCCGAAAACCTTCATGTGTGTGACACTTTGCTTTGTGCCACTCCATGCCTCTTCTGGCACTTTGTTCATAACCGCTTTTGTAGGGCACCTGTTCAATATGTACGCTGCACAATGTACAGCTTCAGCCCAATAATCATTCGGCAAGTGCTTTGCCTTTAACATACTCCTCGCCATGTTCATTATGGTTCGGTTCTTCCTTTCGGCCACTCCATTTTGCTGCGGAGTATATCTAGTTGTAAACTGTTTATGTATTCCATTTTCTCTACAAAACCGTAGAAAATCTTTAGATATATACTCACCTCCTCTATCAGTCCTTAAGACCTTGATATGCAGCCCACTCTGGTTCTCAACAAGTGCTTTGAAATTGCGGAATTTTTCAAACACTTCACTTTTCTTTTTCAAAAAGTAAACCCAATTTTTTCTTGTAAAATCATCTATAAATGTTAAGACATAGTGGCTGCTTGCAAGTGATGGAGTTTGCATCGGTCCACACACATCTGAGTGGACAATCTCTAAGGGTGCTTTTGCCCTTATGCTTTTCCCGGAAGGAAAAATTTCTCTGTGTTGTTTCCCCAAGATACAACCTTCACAAAGGTTGTCCGGTTTCTCTATCAATGGTAAACCACTTACCATTCCTTTTATGTTCAACAAATTAAGACCTCCAAAGTTGAGATGTCCAAATCTCAAGTGCCATAACCAATTATCATCTTTTGGTTCGCTTTGGTAAGTCTCTTGTGCAACTGCTGCTTTCTCTTCACCATTCTTCAAATCTGCTCTCATTCTGAGAGGGAACATTCTGTTCCTTGTCATCTTCACTTCAGCAATACACTGTTTGCTGGGTGGTTTATCCATGATGGTACAAACATCATTATCAAAGAAAACATTATACCCCTTATGGACCAGCTGTCCAACACTTAAGAGGTTACACTTCATTCCTGGAACATAATAAACATCTGCTATGGTTTTCCTTGCACCTAATCTTGTTAAAACATTTACATCTCCTTTTCCCATAACAGAAACTTTGCTATCAGTTCCTAGTGTGACTTGTGATTGCACACTTTCATCTAACATAGAAAACATTGCTAAGTTTCCTGTCATATGGTTACTACAACCGGAGTCTAGAAACCATAAGTCTTCACTCTTTTCTTCGGCCATATTACAAGCTAAAAACAAATTACTTTGACTGATATTTTCTTTTGTGAAATTTGCACTAGTTTCACTTCTCATATCTTGTTTCTTCTTTCTACATTCATTAGCATAATTACCATATTTCTTACAATTGTAACATTGGACATTGGATTTATCATACCTTTGTCTTTGATCATTCTGCTGTCCACTTTGCTGGCTGCCTTGGCCTTGATGCTGATTTGGATTGTTGCCCCTTCCTTGAGCATTTGCTGGACTGTTCCTTCCACCTCTGTTTTGGCTTCTGCCTTTTCCTCTTCCTTTGCCTTGCCCTCTTCCTCTTCCGAAAGACATCTGGGACTTAAAAGCATGTTCTAGAGATGAGTTTTCACTCCTACCCAATCTCTGTTCATGGGTAATCAGTGATGCATGAAGTTCATCCACTGAAAACTTTGTGAGATCCCTTGTCTCTTCTATGGTGGTGACAATCACATCGAATCTTGAGGGTAAACTTCTCAAGAGTTTTTCCACAATCCTCTTGTCTTCAAGAGTTTCTCCATGTGATCTAATTTGTGTAACCATTCCAATCACATGAGTGAAGAATGAGTCAATGTTATCTGACTCTTTCATACAGAGAGTCTCAAAGTCTCTCCTCAGCAACTGAAGTTTTGCTGTCTTCACTTTCTCCATTCCCTGATAAGCTGTCTTGAGAGTTTCCCATGCTTCACTAGATTTCTTGGCTGCTGCTATCCTTGGAAACACACTCTCATGCACTGCTTGATACAAAAAGAAAAGAGCCTTGGCATCTCTCTTCTTATTGTTCTTCAGTGACTCCCTTTCTGCCTGAGTTAAAATAAAAAACTCTGCTTCATTTGATGGCTCTTCAAATCCATCCTCAACTAATTCCCATAACTCTTGTGAGGTAAATAAAGCTCTCATAGTTATTGACCAGTAGTCATAATTTTTTCCATTGAATTGTGGGAGATGGATACTTCCCAAACTCATACCTGTGCTAGAACCAGCCATTCTGCACTTCTAACTATGATTTAAAAACACTTGACTGTGTATTAAAATAGCTCACTGTTCTGCAACAGTAACACAACAAATTTTATAGAGAAATACCTTCGAATTCTTCTTGTCTGAACCTTCACTCTGCTCGAGAGGCTGCTGCAACAAAGAACTCCTTTCCTTCAGCTTATTTGACCTTCAAATAGCCTGGATTGGCTCTGATACCATGTTGGAATTTTCAGAATTCCAAAACAATAAAACTGTCCTTCTTTAACACAGAGAATAATTAAAAAAAAATTACTCACAGACAGAGTTTTCAACTCAGAAAAATTATATTTCATATAAAAAAAAACTGTTGTTACAATACTTCCTCTCTTGGAGGGATTACAATTGTGACTGCTGCTGTCACAGTGCACAAATAGAACTCACTGTCTCACTAAAATCATTCACTCTGTGAATACTCTGTTTTTCAAAAACACTCTCTGTCTTTTACAAACAATACACTCTGCTGTGTATTAAAAAAAACTCTGCTCTGTGTAAATCAACGCACTGCTGTGCATATTTCTCATAATAAAATTATGGCTCTGTTTCTGCATATTACAACACACAAAATATCTCAGCCCTGTTTAATGCAATTAATTGACACACCCACTAAAAATCACCGCTTGGAAAATCTTTAATGTCTTCAATAACTTCTGTCAGCATCACTCTATTATGCTTTGATGGCAAATTGGTTGCTGGCAACTCTAACCGTCAATTTCAAATTTACCAGTGATCATACTGCTGTATGTATTCTCCTTTTTTTTATTTCTCGCAGTGTTGTGCATTTAAAAAAAACTTACTGTGTATTGCAATACATTTTATGCCTCACGAGCTTTCTAATATATATGATGCGCATATATATTATTTAAAACAAATAACAAAATAAAACATTAAAACTGTTTTATAACATATACACTGGGTAAATAAAATTAAACCCAAATCCTTTGAATCGTGAAATGTGGACCCCGCATACGTCAGCAGTCCGAGGGGGTAAGTTCCTCTGCCCACAAGTCTTTCACGACCCCCGCGGACTGTTATTTGAACGAATGGAGTGGGCCCGGTTCCGATGGGGTATGTTGCTCCAACGGGCTGCTTTGCCTGACCCCCTCGAACTCTGCCTTGCTGTCATTCCTGCGCTGTTTGGTTTATACGGCAGTTGGAAATTAATTCCAACATGAGTTAACGATCATGCAAATTGGACATAAAAGCAAAAAGGTTAAATGAAAGAAGACGGCTGAGAAATGATACCAACAGGCTCGCTTGATAGTCTTTAGGAATATGATAAGTTACCAGCTGGCTCGCTTGTTGTATGGGCGTGAGCAGGCCCCAAATAACAAAATCGGAACCGTTACTACATGGGAGCAACGCTTGAAATAAGATACTTAAGAGCTATTCCTAGATAGAGCTGTTCCAAGATCCCACCGCGAAGAATATACTTAAGCCAGATCGTTTCATACCTATGCATGAGAATATAACAATCAACTAATTATGAAATTACTTCTACCAACGTCGTAAAATCCAATGTTAATAGTACTAAGCCACCTTAAAATTACTTAATAGTACATTTAAAACAACTTGGTACAAAACTTGTGACTGAGGAAAATAAATTAATAAATGAATTAATGAACTTCCTTGCTAAAAATCCTTTTCATGAAGGGAATTATAGAAATATAAGTCACAACAACAAAATTAATTGGAACCAACCATTAGCCTAAAGTTTGTAAATGTCAATAAATTAAGAATTGATTCTTATTAAAATGGAACAATGAAATAACGTAAGTTATGATAGACTAACATAAGGACTTGTGTCGGGAAAAGAGATTAACTTCTAAGTAATGTAGTGAGAAATATATTTGAAATTTTTTAGTTGGAAGTGATAAGATAAATGTATTTGGATTATTTCAAAGTATTATATAAACTTAAAACATTTAGAATAGTTTTATTGATATTTAGGGAAATATTTGTATTATACTAAATGGGGAAAAAAATTGGAGTTATACCTAAGAATAGGGTAATCTTTTAAAAGGAATCTAGGTTTCTTTGACAACAACAACCAGGGATTCATAATACCGAACTATAGAGTGACTCGTTAATTGGTTGAAAAGGCTAAGTTTCATCAAGATCAAGATGATAAGATAATTTTGTTATGACTGTAAGTGGTAATTCCAATATTTTCTGAGTTGGCATCACGGGATAAATAAGAATATATGCAAGTTAGATTCCATGAGAAATCTAGTAGAATTGCTGGAAATGTATCTATTAAGTCCAAATGATATAGTTGTAAATTACAGAAGGAAAACCTTTAACCTGGGCAATGTTGGTTTAATGCTTTTTCGTTAAAATTTTTGGAATAGTATGAGCTAAAAATAAAAAGACCACATAGGACCATGATTGTGTATATTAAATACTTTGGGGAGTGTTTTTGGCCCCAATGAGAATTGTGGGATTGATGTTGGAGATAGATGATTAAAGGGAAGTGACTAACAGGTAACCAAATGAAATAACTAAAGAAATGTAATGCATAATCTGAAGAAATTTAGAGTTCGAGTAAAGTGAATGTTGGTAACATTTTTGTAGAAGAATTACCTATACCGGCTGACATGGAAAGGATAGCGTGCACCAGTCAATGTTACCCCTAAAGATTTTAAATATGACTTTTATAGACCTAAGTAAAGTTGATTAAATGATTGATTAGAATGAATTTATACTTTAAAAACCAATATGTCAAGATAATCACACTCACGTGATATGTTAAGGAAGTTGACAGGCATGAATGATGCAAGCAGTGAAGAATTCCCCAGACACCTCAATCAGTAGTTGCATAACTAAAAAAAAAAGAGAATTAAGTGAAAGTAAGTGAAAGTACTGTGGTAATATTTGGTGACGTGAAGTTCTTGTTATCTTCATTGATTTTAAGTATGCATATACTATTCCAAGTTGTGCTCTTGTGTTGTCATAATAATTATTTTCAATAATACATTGTGCTTTTAGTCTCAATGGCACTGGAAAATAATGAGATTAAGGATATTAGCTAAATTATAAATTATTGATAAGACTTCTACAAATAACTAGAATAGGCACGATTAGGTTCATTTAGGTAATGAGTGGATATTATGAAATTGAGAGGGTGTTTAAGGGAAAGTCATTGATTGCAAGCCATTAAAAGGAACAAGGATAAAAAAAAATCTCCCTTGATCCTTAAAACAACAAACAAACAAAAGAGATAACAAGTGTGATTACGGTAAAACTAATAGTTATTCTCACTATTGAGATAAGATAGTTATCTATTTAGTATTAACATTCCACATGATCTTATGGCTCAAATGTATTGAATGCAGTGAATGAAGTGTTGAAAAAAAACGTATGAGAATAGTCAAATTTGTATTCGAACACAAAGGAAATAAATCCCATGACTGTGATCAGAAGCAAAATTATGTACAAGTTTAATTAACACTCTAAAATGCAGGAATGCATCAAAGTGATTTTCTATATTGCACTAAAGGAAATCCTAAGGTATCTTAGGATAGGCATAATTAAGTACACTTAGACAAGTAGACAACAAGATAGCTGCCTAGAATCTGGGAGAAATGGCAGTAACCCTAAACTTTACTTATGTATATTAATATTTATGCATCATTTGATATTAAATATTAATAGTTATTGAGAAAGTAAAAAGAATTCAATGCTATGAGTGATAAGCTTACCAAGATGAAATTAACTCTTATTGAGTGTAGGCAATTAACACTGGTTGGGTACATAAATAGTAATTAATGATGTTTGTAATAAAATTAGAAATAAATATATAGATATATGCTTTTCAGTAATGATTGATGTAAATTAAGGATAACCATAATGATTGTGGATGTAGGTAGAATTGGACATGTAGGTCAAACCTCTGTGTATTCTCAATTGAAAATAAATTTATCACTAAGCACCACTTTAGCCCGGGAAAGGAAAACTAGGTAGATGAAAAATCCCATGCATGAATCATATCCAGAGGGTGTTTAGCTCTAGGAGAATGCAGTCACTCCTCCTTGAAAAGTAAATATTTAATTTACTTTTATCATAAAAATTGGCAAATCATGGGCTATGTGAAAAGGCCTAGTAGAACTTAAAAGTTCATTTTAATTATTTTTATTGAAAAAGTAATTATGATTTTGTAAATCATGAACTATGTGAAAAGGCCTAGTAGAACTTAAAAGTTTATTTTAATTATTTCTATTGAAAATTAATCATGATAAGTCTTAGAATTCAAGAAAAAAGACCTAAAAAGATATTTTAAGTTGTGAGACACTTATAGATAGTTACTTTTCACTTTTTTCCTTATAAATAAATATCTTAGTGAGAAAAAGCCACAAAAAGGAAAGAAGAAAAAGAAAATGACTGAGGCATCCTATTGGAAGAGAGAGAAATAAAGTGCAGAAACCTTGAACATGAAGTTGTTAAGGTGGGCAGTGCTAGTCATGAAATTTCCTGAGCTAGACTAAGGGCCAGTGGAATTCCTGAGAAAAACTCGTAAGTCTCAAAGGTTCTTGGTTGGACTTGGTAGTCCTTGATGTCAAAAACTAGCTTTTGAGATAATTTTCTGTCTGGTGTTTTGGAATTGAAAACGCTCTAGGGGAGAAATGGATGTAATTTTCATTCTAGTTGGTTGAGTGGAAAAGTATTTACCTAGGTTGAATTTCATTATATCTTAATCTAAACATATAAATATCTTAACTAGTTATTTTTAGAAAATGGAAAGTTTTCTTTAATTATAATTGTTTAAGTGTTTGCAAAATATTTGTTTAACAGTTTACATCACAACTCGATAGATAAAATGCAATAACTCGAATGTAAAAGAATATGAGTTATGACAGAATAAGAATGAGAATATTGATGTGTATTTTGGAATTTAAGTTTAAATGAACACTAACATTATAATTAACTTTAAAACAATCATTGGAATAGGTTAGTCCCATGGACAGAAGATTGGAACAGTCCTTGCTCTCGTTATAAATTTATACTCAATCCTACAAGTAGGGCGAACAGTTAGAGAAAACCAGGTCATGTCTACCCAATTATACGTTGTTAATAAAATAGCATAATAAATGGGAATAGTTGCAACTGAAATTTAAAAGACAGTGGAAAACTGAAACATTCCACAAACATAAGTGTGGTAGTATAATTGTGTTATATTAACTTTATGTTCAGAAAGGAATTAAATAACAATTCACGACCAAATTGCCCAATAACTATGGCTACCATTTCAAAGAAGACGGTCATCCAAGCCATATTTGGTTTTAGTAGTGCATACAAATTAAAAATACTGAAAACCTAAATTCATAATTAAAATGATAGACAAGAATACTCCATCTTAATTCCTCCTAGTATGTCAGAAAAACCTTAATACCGGTGCAAAAAAAATACAAATAGGCATTATGCAAAAAGTGAAATGAACTAGCAATATTTGTGCCACAACCCTTACAAATATTTTTAATGTTAACTATTAAGGAGAAAAGAAAGTCTTTATATTTTTCCGAGATTTATTTCTTTCCAGGAACCTATAAATGTACAGTCGAGAAAAAGAATACCTCTTTAATTTTAGTAGTATACTAAAAAAGATTTAAATTGTAACAGGGCCATGAAGTCATATGTAATCTTAATAACACACGTCGTCATCATCCTAATGAAAATTTTATACAATTTCAGACTCTATGATAAGGTCGCTGGTATGTAAACTAATCTTATAAACCAAATATATATATCAGCACTCTAATTATTAAAACCAATATTCGAGCAATTAAAACAACCTCAAAATTAGAAACACCCATTTAAATACACTTTTCATAAATCCATCCATCAATCAATCAATTATTTATATATATATATATATATATATATATATATATATATATATATATATATATATCACCAATGAATTTTAATATATATATATAACCAATAAATTTTATATATTTATGGTCAAACACCTTCACATATCTTATTCATTCTATCTATATCTATATCATCAACGAAATTTATGTATTTATAAAATTTCTGGTCAAACACCTTCACATCTAAGATAGGATCTTAAATCGGACAAGGAAAAGGTTACAAAACAACTAACCCTTATCGAATAAATTTTATATAAAAATGGGTACCATCCATCAATTTATATGACGCAACAAAAAGGAGAGATAATTAAATAAGTTGGCTAAAAGTAGAAAGTACACAAACTAATCTGTTACATGCACTGGCGTACGCTAATTTATTAAAATTGCGTGTCGGCATTGTACTATTTTAAAATCTCCCCCCCTGCTCCGTCCCAAGGACCCCACGAAATATTAAACGTTAATTATCCATTAAAATGGTCAATGATATTATTCGAAATGAAAACTACCAAATGGACAACAACCTATGATGCAATGGATATCAAATTATGATGTAATTAAAAAAATGTATTGTGCTGAAAGGCATTCTTTCTCACGTAGGATTCAAATCTTCTTAATTTTCAATTTCCTCATGGTTTAGAGAAATCAAATTTTTTGAAATGCAAACTTTTTTTTAAAATAAAAAGAGATTTGATATCTGGTTAAGATGAATTTGACTTGATATTAAAACTAGTGCAGTTATGTGATCCATCTTAACCATAAATCGGTTGGCTATGGATCTAGAATTTAATTTTACAATTATTTTATATAATATATAAACATTATTTTATTAGCATTATTATTTAAAACCATATATAATATGCAAATTATTGACATTGAATAATTTAATTAACATGGTCATTGCAATATTTTATATATTGAACCCACTTATCCAAGGAACCCACTTACATTGCCATTCCTAATTTTTTTTATTGAAATATTTTATTTATAATGCACATTGAATTTTTTAATTATTACTAATATTTTTTAATGTCACATATTAATTTTATATTAAGAATTAAATTAATTACATATCTCTCTCATCTTACAACGAAAGAATTGAATATTTTTACTTTCAATTATTTATTTTCTTTGCACATCATATATATATATATATGTTTATGTTTATTTTTTTAAGTTGATATTATAATAAATTAGTTACTTATCTAATGAAATATGAACATATAAATATGACATAGTCTAACTTATAGAAGAAATAGCTTTTTTCACCTGAATTGTCTTTTTAAAATAAAAATAAAATAGAAAAGAAATGTCCACTATAAAAAAATATTGTTATGTGTATTTAATAAATTGTCCATATAACCTAACATAATTTCATGTAAAATATTTAGGAGTAAAAAAAATATAAGAAAGTAAACATTTAATTTACTTTTACTGCAAAGACCTAATAAATCATGTGCTATGTGAAAAATCCTAATGAACTTAAAAGTTAGTTTTCATTATTTTTATTGAAAAAATAAATCATGACAAGTCTTGTAATTCATAGGAAAATATCCAAAAAAAGATATTTTCAGTTGTCAGAAGAAAAAGACATTTACTTCTCTCTTTTCTCCCTAGAGATAAAGATCTTGGTGAGAAAAATCCAAGAAAAAGAGGAATAGGAAACCGCGTGGGCCATCCTGTCGTAGGAGAAAGAAGTAAAGTCCAGAAACCTTGAACAAGATGACGTTAAGGTGGGTAGGATGTTACCAATCACATTTCCTGAGGTGGACTGAGGGCCAGTGGAACCCTTGAGAAAGACTCGTAAGTCCGAAAGGTTCTTGGCTGGACTGGGTAGTCGATTTCAAATAACCAATCTTTGAGGTAGAAAGGTCTTTACCCAAGTTGAATTCCATGACAGCTTAATCTAAATAGATAAGTATCTTGACTGGTTATTTTTAAAACAAGGAAAGTTTTAGTTAATTATAGTGGTTTAAGTGTATGAAAAATATATGTTTAAGATTTACACGACAACTCGCTAGATAGAATGCAGTAAATCGAGTATAAAAGAATATGAGTTTTGACAAAATGGGAATGAGAATGTTGATGTGTATTATGGAATGGAAGTTTAAATGAACATTGATATTATCATTAACTTTAAAACAATCGTTGGAATAGGTTAGTCCCAAATTTAATGGACAAATGATTTGAACATTCCTTGTTCTCATTATAAATTTATACTCTAGGGTGACAGATGGATAAATTTACCTATACCCATGTCATACTACTTTTTCTTTTAATTACTAGTAAAAAAAAAAAAAAATTCTTTTACCTACCAATGTAAAAGCACAACTTACATAACTTTCACTGCACCAAAGCATACATATATATTTATATATATTTTATTGATATTTCAAGCCCAACCGAATCATTGGTTGGAGTTTATTTGTTTTGGTGTTTGTAAGTTTTGGTGCTTATATGTTTCAGCTAGAGTACTTATGATAGTACCATGGTACTGATTTTCTCCTTACATAAAATAATCCATTTCAGCACTTTGGATTTTAAGTCATTTCTCCTCACAACAGTGGTAATCTTATTTGGTTTGTATGTGGGTCACACCTTGCTTACCTTGGTATGGTGGCAATCCACATGGCATGCGGTATTAAATTCTATAGTATTAAGTTGAAACTCCACCTAACATGTTTGTACTGTGCATTTACACTTATGGGACAGCTGCCATATCTCAATTAATTTCCCTTGGGATTCGTTGCCGAGGTCAGTCGGATGCTTATCGTCTCAGATCTATTAGTCAGTGGTTCATTTGGATGGGCGGGAGTTTCGGTTATGAACTTTCTTCAGCCGAAATCCTTTGGCCTCTCCACTCTAGTTCACTTGAAATCAACCTGCCATTTCTGCTTGGTCCTCCTGGTGTGAAATTCCTTGACCATGGCTCATTACATCACGGGTGCAGATTATGAGGATGCCGCTAGTTTAGATTTCAGGGTTTTATCTTAGATACGTACCCAAGCCATGGAGGCTTTAAGCGTCGAGATTTTGTTGAAAAGCTCACAAACTTAGTTTTCCAGGTAAGGCATGGCTATGCCCATATTTTGCTATCAATTGGTTATATTGTCGCTTGGCTCTAATATAGAGCGTGCACATAAATCTGTTTGCTAAATCTCTGAGTCGTTTTCCTTTTACCTGTCTCTGTTGAGAAGTATATGATAAAGATAATAGCAATATTAGAAGACTTACCACTATATTCTCTTTTTGCTCTCAGGCGTAGGCAGAGGAGTCTCCTCCATTTTCAGGTATCTACTCTAGCCGTGCATTTCCGTTGTATAAGGGTTTTATGTTCTCGCGTTTTGGCACATAATGCAGGTACTAACCCCCATGACTTGGGTTTCATTCGTTGTAGGTATGTGGAAAGCATTCACAGTTAGACTTTGACTTTTTTCCACTGCCACAAATGAATTTCTTCGCATTTCTTGGTTACACAGGTACTCCGGTTCCAGTGGACACTGAAACCTTTGGTTCTGGTCTCACGTTTTCCAACCTACTTTCGCTGGGCTATTACATTTCGATTCTTCACTGTTATTTGAGTTTTAAAAGAAGAATAGTCCATGGACTCTGTAGTAATTTTAGTTTCTCATGAATTCTATTCACTTGGAACTTTGTTCCGGAAATTGTCTGAAGGGTTAATCCCTTGGTTTTATTCTCCATTTGTATAGAGAGAAAAGGGTTTTGCTTAACTAAACTGCTAACCCTCTCAAGCACGTTTCTTCTCGAAATTTTGCAGAGTTAAGTCGAATTTAAGTTCTATTTTTTTTATGTTTCAATCTTACATATATATATATATATATATATATATATATTCATTCAGACTTGGAAAGTATTTGATTTGCTATGGAATGATTTTAACAGTAGTAGTTTACTTTCCGCATGAATGAATTTCCAGTTTGCGTTCTTGGCATAGACTTACTCGAATTATTTATTATGCCTTTTGTAAGGAATAGATTTATCTTTAAGTAGTAACTATTACCGGAATTCTTCCTTACTACCCAATATTGTATCGAAGTTATATTTGTAATATATCTTGTTTTCTTTGTAACAGAGTTGCATATGGATATTTATTTTTCACCGAAGTGTTCTTTTCTCTGCTTACACAGTTCTTATTAGCTTACTTGAATGGTGACCGGACCACCATTACGAAAGTCCAAGTATAGTGACCCCTTTTTTCATAGAATAGTTAATATGGGGTAGGGTTTCACCCAAACCCAGGACTGCAAATTCTAATGTTCAAACTTTCCATTTCCAGAAATTATATATTGCCTTTTCAAATGTTAAATGCCTTATTGGATGATACAGTGCATATTGTATCTCAGAGATCTGTTAATTTAGTTTACCCTTTGCTTCTTATTTCGGTTTTGACTATATTTGCATAAGTTATTTATGCAACGTAATGTATCATTTGTTTCCTTTTAATCGAAGGAATTGCCACTGTCTTCTTGGTAAGGTTATAATATGTTATCTACTGTCTAAACATTTAATGGCATTTTTAACAAAAATCTCTCTCTTTCTTTCTTTGCATAAAATATACCTACCCTTTTGTTTTACAGGGTTTTTGTTATTTCACCCCTACTGTAAATATGTTAATAATAATTCTATTACAGACAACCTTTCCATAACAGTACCATTAACATAACCTAGTAAACAGATTTGTGTACTTATCTGGATTTTTCCTTTCAAGCTGTGGTCCTCCCAACCATCAAGGGAGGCTATTATGTCCTCCACTTGCGCCCTAGCTCCAGAATCTAGACGGTGCCCTGGGTTAACAGTGGATTTGTCTCACTTTTTTCTTTGACCTCTGGATGGCCTATCCAGTTAAAATTCAAAAGATCTTGGTTTTACAAGGGTTGCAGTGAGATATTTTCAACTGATCCTAAAACCAGCTCTAGAAAATACTCCCCTCTACCATTGACACAGAACCCCTACTCCTCCTCTGGGATTCAACTTTATCCTCAGAGGAGTAGGTGACTGTCTTCCAACTGTTCCCAACCACCTCTTATTCTTGGAAACCTTTTCTTTACCATCAGCTTTATGTATATTCCTTATTAAAAGATTTTTCCTTTAATTAATTAATTTTTCTAATTAATAAATCAACAACTTAAATACTTTTCTTAATCAATAGTAAATATTTGAGTTTTTCTTGCCAGATAAAAGAAAACAAAACAAATTGTCTTTAACTAGTTAACACTAGTTAACTTTAATGAAGTTGTCACAACTCCCCCCCTGGAAGTAACACTGTCCTCGATGTTTCAACCTGGCTCTGTAAAGAGCTCTGGGTAAGCTTCCTACATAAATTTCCCATCCTTCCAAGTAGCTTCATCCGGTCCAAAGTGCTTCCACTGGACTTTTACTTGGATGACTACTCGTTTGCAGAGTTCGATTTCTCTTCGGTCAAGTATGCGTTGCGGCTCGACCAGAAACTCTCCATCCGGTTCTACCTGAAAAACAAAAAAAAAACGTTTTCAAGTCAATACTCACCAATTTTATCCAAAACTTCAAGTTAGGATTTTTATCTCTATCCTACTTGAATATTTTGCCGATGAATCACATGTTTTTCATCATGAACATATCGCTTCAGTAAGGACACATGTAATACATTGTGGACTTGAATGTGGCTGGGTAAAGCCAACAGATAAGCTACTGGTTCTACCCTTTCCAATATTTGGAAAGGTCCACAATATCTGGGAGGTAATTTAGCACAAGAGGTCCACTTCAGGGTACTCCTCTTGGGCTTAATTCTCATGTAGACATGATCTCCCACCATGAATTCACGGTAAGACCTTTTCTTATCTGCATAAGTCTTTTGTCGGTCTTTTGCAGCCTTCATATTTTGCCTTATTCTCTTTACCTCAACCTCCATTTCAGCCAACATATCAGGTCCCAACATTAATTTTGTCTCAGGACTACTCCTATTTATAGGTGTACGACATTGCCTACCATACAATGCCTCGAAGGGACTCATTTTTAGAGATTCCTGATATCTGTTATTATAAGCAAACTCAACAAGGTGCAAATAATCCTCCCACTTAGTTGGCTACTGCATCACATACATGCGCAACATGTCTTCCAGTACTTGGCTTACTCACTTCGTTTGCCCATCAGTCTAAGGGTGATAGGCGGTGCTAAAATGTATTTGTGTTCCCAGACCAGAAAACAAGGTTTTCAAAAATGCGGATGTGAACTTAACATCCCGATCTGAGATCATTGTCTTAGGTATGCCATGCAACCTGAAAATTTTCTTCATAAATATATCAGCGATTTGTACTGTCTTGTATGTAGACTGTACCGGTATAAAATGTGCAGATTTGCTTAATCTGTCTACCACTACCATGATTAAGTCATTCTGTCTTTTTGTTTGTGGTAAACCTGTGATGAAATCTAGGGAGATAACCTCCCACTTCCACTCAGGGATGGGTATGGGCTGCAATAGTCCCACAGGATTCTGGTGCTCCACCTTTACCTGTTGACATTCCAAGCATTTTCTTAGATACTCAGCAATATTCTTACGCATGCCCGACCAAAAATATACCTTTATTATTGCAGTAAGCATTTTCTACTATCTCGGATGACCAGCGTAATTGCTGCGATGGAATTCATTCAATATTAACTCCTTTAAAGCTATACGATTAGGCGCATAAATTTTTCCTCAGAAGGTTAGCACCTGATCTTCATTCTTTCCATACTCATATGCCTTGTCTTTCTTCTTATCTTCCTCCATTTGTTGCCACAAAAATTTATATTCTGTATCTTTTTGAGCCTCTTCTTTTAATTTCTCCAAAAATTGGCTTTCTAGCTGATTCTAGTATAATGCATAGGTATCATGAAATTTTCTGCTCAATGCATCTACTACCCGATTTTTCTTTCCTTTAACATGTTGTATTTCCATGTCGAATTCACTTAGAAAAGCATTCCATCTTGCTTGTCTAGAATTTAAATCTGCTTGCTTAAAATAATTAGTTAAGCTGCTATGGTCTGTTTTAAGTACAAACCTCTTACCCAGCAGGTAGTGCCTCCACACCCGGAGAGCATGTACCACTGCTGTCAGCTCCAAATCATAAGCATAATATTTCTGTTCATGGTCCTTCAGTTTTCTAGACTCGTATGCCACCACTTTACCTTCTTGGGTTAAGATTGCTCCCACACCCTCTTTACTTGCATCAATACATACTTCATAGTCTTTATCAGGGTCATCTACACTCAAAACTGACGCTATAGTCAAAAGTTGCTACAGCTTTTCAAAGCTGTTCTGACATTCACTTGTCCATTTGAATAGTTTTTCCTTCTTTTGCAACGATGTAATAGGGAAAGCAATTTTAGAAAATCCTTCTATAAATCTTCTATAATAACCTGCTAATCCCATAAATGATCTAATATCAGCCACGTTCTGGGGTACTTGCCATTCCATAATAGTTTTGATCTTTTCTGGATCAACAACGATTCCTTCAGCTGATATAACATGTCCCATATATTGGATTTCTGTTTTAAAGAAATCACACTTGCTAAACTTGGCATAAAGTTGATGCTTTCTTAACATCTCCAAAACTATCCTCAAATGCTCTTTATGTTCCTCCTCACTTTTAGAATATATCAGTATGTCATCTATGAAAATAAGTACAAAGTTATCCAAAAATTGATGAAAGATGCCATGCATCAACCTCATAAAGGTTGCTGGTGCATTCGTCAATCCGGAGGGTAGCACTGCGAATTCATAGTGCCCATAGTGAGTACGAAATGTTGTCTTACATATATCTTCATCTTTAATCTGAATCTGATGATATCATTAGGGGAATTTTGAGGTCTAAAATGGGCCTCCTAAGAAAAATGTACAAAAAAAATAAAATTTATAAGAACCAATAGGATTGAAGATGATGATGTCAACCATGGGGGATGATTCACCATTTTTTAAGTAAAAGGGTAAAAATATTAAAAAATAATAAAATAATAAAACTACTTTTCAACTCATATTTTCAACTTATCTCCTAAAGTTTTTACTCAAATTTCGAGCGAGAGTACTCGTTGGATGCAAAATTTAATTCCACATCCAATGAGTACCCATGTTGCATACTTTCGATGGACCCTCCTACACGAAAAATGAGAAATACATAAAAACACGTGATTGCAATCACATTTTTCATGTATTAGGACCTATCGAACGTATGCAACATGGGTACTCGTTGGATGAGGAATTAAATTTTTCATCCAAAGAGTACTTTCGCTCGAAATTTGAGTAAAAAATTTGGGAGATAAGTTGAAAATATGAGTTGAAAATGTAGTTTTTTCTTTTTTCCCTCGAAAATTTGATGATGTAATCAAATATTATATTATTATTTCCACTATTATTTTATAATTTCCTTAGGAGGCCCATTTTAGACCTCAAAATTCCCCTAATGCCAGATCTTAAGTCTATCTTAGAGAACACCTTAGCCCCTCTTATTTGATCGAATAAGTCATCGATTCTTGGTAAGGGGTATTTGTTCTTGACAGTTAGCTTATTAAGCTGCCTGTAATCCATGCACATACTTAAGGTTCCGTCTTTTTTCTTAACAAATAGGACTGGTGCTCCCCATGGAGACACACTTGGTCAGATATAGCATTTGTCTAACAATTCTTGTAGCTGCATCTTCAATTTTGTTAGTTCTGGTACACTCATTCTATAAGGAGCTCTTGACACCGGAGAGGCTCCTGGAAACAATTCTATGGTGAAGTCAATATCTCTTTTGGGTGGTAATCCATGAATTTTTTCTGGAAAGACATCCAGAAATTCCTGTACTACAGGAATCTCTTCCATCATGGGTGCCTTTTCCTTGGAATCTGTGTATCCCACTTGAATTGCATACAACTGACATCCTTTTCTGATACACTTACCCATTTGAGATGCTGTTATTGGACGTAATTGCACAGGCTTTTTAATTCCTTGCATCTCTTTACGCGTGTCATCCTGCATTCTAAAATAAACGATCTTCTCCTTGCAGTCCACTATGGTCTAGTGTTTTTCCAACCAATCCATCCCCAATAACACATCGTAAGACCCCAATGGTAAGATATTTAAATCTACCTGTAACTTCTGTTTAGCCACTTGCAATGTACAGTTAGGGACCTTTGCAGTTACTTTTCATTTTTCCTCGGTGGCTAACTGTACTAACCAAGAATTCTTAAATTTCTGTTCTTTTAATTTGCACATTTCCACTATTTTGGGACTTACGTAACTCAAACTTGCTCTAGGATCTACCAAAATTGAAACAGGTTTAGTTAGTAAAGTACCTTATAATTCAATCATTGTGGGTTGAAAATCAGCCTGTCGGTCTTGCAAGGCTGCATTGATACGTGGTATATTGCACGCCACATCCCCCACTGTAGACGCTTCATGCAGATTTGTTACAGCTTCTTTTCTGTTTCGTTGTGGAAATTTTTTATAATAATGAGCCTCCCCACAGCCCCAGCACTGTAGAGGAGGTTTAGTAATATGTCCCTGCTCTGGCTTGCTAGATGCTTTTGTGGGTTTCTCTTCCGCTGGCCATTTGGTTCTCTGATGATTCCTACCAAATTGCTTACTGATAGAATTTCGTGCTGAACCTTTAAAGCTGCCACCTTTACTGCTCTTAAAGTTGGAGCCATTTTTTTGACTTTTCTTTGGCTACCAGCTTTTCCCCCCTTCACCCTTGGCCTTAGTCTGTTGGTAGCACATTCGTGCTTTACGAATGGCTTCATCCATGGTTTGGGGATTAACAAATTCTATTCTTTCCCTCATATGAGTAGATAGGCTACCTAAGAACCTCTGCACTTTGGCTTTTTCCTCTCGAAGGTAAGGAACGTAATGTAACAGGGAAGTGAATTTAGTGACATATTCATCCATGGTCATTTGTCCCAATCGAAGATCATGGAATTCCTTAGCCTTCTCATCATAAAACCTTTCCGTCAAGTACTTGTCTTTAAAGTACTACTGGAATAATTCCCAAGTGATATCTTGCTCATCATTGCTGCGTATGTTTTTCACTTCTTCCCACCATAGAGTGGCATTTTCGCGTAACTGGTATATAGCCAATCTGGCCTTCAGATTGCTACTGTATTCATATACCTGAAAGTACTTATTTATATTAATTAACCAGGCTTCAACCACCTCCTCTGCCTCACCATCAAATTTTGGTGGTTTAATTTTGCGGAATTCCCCCTACAGTTCCACTTTCTGTCTCTTAATGTCTTGCTGATCAGACAAATTGCCCGACTCTACCTCGTTGTAATTCTTGTTTTTGTTTTTTTGGGAGGGACTCTTTTCAGCTCTGCCTGCAGTATTATTTCTGGTTTGCTGGTCTTCTTCTTCTGCTGATAATTCTTTTTCAGCACTTGGATGCTCCATCTCTTGATTTTGTTTGTCTGATAAGATTTTTAATATTTTCTCTTGATCTTGCAACAGTCGCTCATTATCCTTCCTGAGCCTTAGCATTTCTTCTTGTAGTTTCTGCACCATGTTCAACAAAAAACCAGTTTGGTGTTGTTGTTCTTCAAGAAACCGACTGGTCCTTTGGTGTTGTTATACACTTAATTGTACCCACATCTTTGGGTTCGTCATTGCTGGTGCTTGAGTTTCCTCAGGTTGCGTTTGTGATGCTATCACTCTACTCATTTTCACTCACTTTCTTTCCTTTCTCTCTGTGAACTATTCATACACACAGCTTCACTGTTAGTAGACCCTCAGGGTCCTAGCGTAGTAACCGTGCTCTGATACCACTTGTCACACTACTCCTTCCTTTAATTACAAGTAGAAAAAAAAAAAAAAATCTTTTACCTACCAATGTAAAAGCACAACTTACATAACTTTAACTGCACCAAAGCATACATATATATTTATATATATTTTATTGATATTTCAAGCCCAACCGAATCATTGGTTGGATTTTATTTGTTTTGGTGTTTGTAAGTTTCGGCGTTTATATGTTTTAGCTAGAGTACTTATGATAGTACAATGGTACTGATTTTATCCTTACATAAAATAATCCATTTCAACACTTTGGATTTTAAGTCATTTCTCCTCACAACAGTGGTAACCTTATTTGGTTTGTATGCGGGTTACACCTTGCTTACCTCGGTATGGTGGCAATCCACATGGCATGCGGTATTAAATTCTATAGCATTAAGTTGAAAATCCACCTAACATGTTTGTACTACGCATTTACACTTATGGGACAACTGCCATATCTCAATTAAATTCCCTTGGGATTCACTGCCGTGGTCAGTCGGATGCTTATCATCTCGGATCTTTTAGTAAGTGGTTCATTTGGTTGGGCGAGAGTTTCAGTTCTGAACTTTCTTCAGCCGAAATCCTTTGGCCTCTCCACTCTGGTTCACTTGAAATCGGCTTGCCATTTCTTCTTGGTCCTCCTGGTGTGAAATTCCTTGACCATGGCTCGTTACATCAAGGGTGCAGATTATGAGGATGTCGTCGGTTTAGATTTCAGGGTTTTATCTCAGATACATACCCCAGCCACGAAGGTTTTAAGCGTCGAGATTTTGTTGAAAAGTTCACAAGCTTAGTTTTCCCGGTAAGGCATGGCTATGCCCATATTTTGCTATCAATTGGTTATATCATTGCTTGGTTCTAATATAGAGCGTGCATATAAATCTGTTTGCTAAATCTCTGAGTCGTTTTCCTTTTACCTGTCTCTGTTGAGAAGTATATGATAAGGATAATAGCAATATTAGAAGACTTACCACTATATTCTCTTTTTGCTCTTAGGCGTAGGCAGAGGAGTCTCCTCCGTTTTCAGGTATCTACTCTAGCCGTGCATTTCCTTTGTATAAGGGTTTTTTGTTCTCGCGTTTTGGCACAAAATGCAGGTACTAACCCCCATGACTTGGGTTTCATTCGTTGCAGGTATGTGGCAAGCATTCACAGTTAGAATTCGACTTCCTGCCACTACCACGAATGAATTTCTTCGCATTTCTTGGTTACACAGGTACCTCGATTCCAATGGAGACTGAAACCCTTGGTTCTAGTCTCACATTTTCCAACCTGCTTTTGCTGGGCTATTACATTTTGATTCTTCACGGTTATTTGAGTTTTAAAAGAAGAATAGTCCATGGACTCTGTAATAATTTTAGTTTCTCATGAATTCTTGGAACTTTGTTCCGGAAATTCTCTGAAGGGTTAATCCCTTGGTTTTATTCTCCATTTGTATAGAGAGAAAAGGGTTTTTATTAACTAAACTGTTAACCCTCTCAAGCACGTTTCTTCTTGAAATTTCGTAGAGTTAAGTTGAATTTAAGTTCTAATTTTTTTCTGTTTCAATCTTATATATATATATATATATATATATTTTCATTCAGACTTGGAAAGTATTTGATTTTCTATGGAATGATTTTAATAGTAGTAGTTTACTTTCTGCATGAATGAATTTCCAGTTTGCGTTCTTGGCATAGACTTGAATTATTTATTATGCTTTTCGTAAGGAACAGATTTATCTTTAAGTAGTAACTATTGCCGAAATTCTTCCTTACTACCCAATATTGTATCGAAGTTATATTTGTAATATATCTCATTTTCTCTGTAACAGAGTTGCATATGGATATTTATTTTTTGCCAAAGTGTTCTTTTCTCTGCTTACAAAGTTCATATTAGCTTACTTGAACGGTGACCGAACCACCATTACGAAAGTCCGAGTATAGTGACCCATTTTTTCATAGAATAGTTAGTCTGGGGTAGGGTTTCACCCAAACCTAGGACTGCAAATTCTAATGTTCAAACTTTCCATTTCTAGAAATTATATATTGTCTTTTCAAATGTTAAATGCCTTATTAGATGATACAGTGCATATTGTATCTCAGAGATCTGTTAATTCAGTTTACCCTTTGCTTCTTATTTCGGTTTTGACTATATTTGCATAAGTTATTTCAGCAACGTAATGTATCATTTGTTTCCTTTTAATCGAAGGAATTGCAACTGTCTTCTTGGTAAGGTTATAATATGTTTTCTACTGTCTAAAAATTTAATGGCATTTTTAACAGAAATCTCTCTCTTTCTTTCTTTGCATAAAATATACCTACCCTTTTGTTTTACAGGGTTTTTGGTATTTCGCCCCTACTGTAAATATGTTAATAATAATTCTATTACAGAAAACCTTTCCATAACAGTACCATTAACATAACCTACTAAACAGATTTGTGTACTTATCTGGATTTGTCCTTTCAAGCTGTGGTCCTCCCAACCATCAAGGGAGGCTATTACGTCCTCCACTTGCCCCCTAGCTCCAGAATCTGGATGGTGCCCCGGGTTAACAATGGATTTGTCTCACTTTTTGCTTTGACCTCCGGATGGCCTATCCAGTCAAAATTTAGAAGATCTTGGTTTTACAAGGGTTGCAGTGAGATATTTTCATCTGATCCCAAAACCAGCTCTAGAAAATACTCCCCTCTACCATTTACACAGAACCCCTCCTCCTCCTCTGGGATTCAAATTTATCCTCAAAGGAGTAGGTAACTGTCTTCCAACTGTTCCCAACCATCTCCTATTCTTGGAAACCTTTTCTTTACCATCAGCTTTATATATATTCCTCATTAAAATATTTTTCCTTTAATTAATTAATTTTTCTAATTAATAAATCAGCAAATTAAATACTTTTCTTAATCAACAGTAAATATTTGAGGTTTTCTTGCCAGATAAAAGAAAACTAAACAAATTGTCTTTAACTAGTTAACACTATTTAACTTTAATGAAGCTGTCACAACCCACCATCAATATCGTCAGATCCTCTCTGCAGAAATTGGAACCCAGGTTGGAGGAGCCGCGACAAAGCTCATTCTGGAAAGTTGAGGGTTGCAATTGAGTGAGAGAGAGGAGCTGAGGGTGTATGGTGTAGTTACCCCAAAATGAAATTTTATATTCCATTGTGTTCATTTACTCATTTGGTTGATTTTTTGGACTCGATTTTAAGGTCCATAACTATGGCAATGTCAAGGTTTTTAATCACTTCTCAAGACAAAGGTTCTGAAATACCGACACCCCATGTATGATAAGTAAGGGTTAATTTTAGTTCTCCCTTTCTATTGTAGCTAGCATTGACGAAGGGTTAGCAATTGGAGGAATCCTAATGTAAATTAGGGTTTGATCCACAACATTTTCCTGCAACCCTTAACTAGTTTGAAGAACCTAGAACCGTCTGATCCAACATCTGAGGAATTGAGGAATCGACAGTTGAAGGTTGAAAAATCATCAAGGTCGAGAATGTTCTATCCGCCAAATAATATGATAGGATGTTGTTACTTTATGATTTATACATAACCTCCACGTGTGTAAGCCAGAGCGTTTCATACCTATGCATGAGAATATGACAATCAACCCATTATGAAATTACTTCCACCCACACCATAAAATCCAATGTTTAATGTTTAGGTTGAGAAGGGGTTGGACCTAAGTTGTCACAGTTTGTAAGTTTCTTATTAATGAAATAAATTACTATTATAAGTTAGTGATGTAGACAGCCAGAATAAAATAATATAAATAAAAAAAGAAGGGTCCTTACCGTGTAAATGAATTTTACAGGTGTGAATGGATATTACAAGTAGTATCAAATCCAAAGTGTTCAACGTTGTGGCTTGTTAAGGGCAAACAACAACAATTGTGTTATGTTTCAGAATGGGAAGTATGAAAATCCCATTTACAGGATCAGGTTCTTCACCCTTATTTAAATAAACCCTTGATCAAGTGGGTGCAATTAAATGGAGAATCCTGGATCATATCCCCTAGGTTAAAAAAAATGTCGAATGGAGAAAAGAAATCACTAATTATGAAATGGAAATGAACAATAAAATAAATGAACTTTTATGTTATAAATCCAAAAGGAAAGGTAAGTGAAATTTTGTCATGAGTACATTGAAGTAAATCCAAAACATGAATTAAGTCATCAAAATACTAATCGACTTATTGTTGAAGACACCCAAGGAAATGGGTGTTTATAAAACTTATTAGGCCGATAGGCCTTCTCTTATGAAATAGATCACTTTTTTGATCATCAACATATTCATTCTGCAGAGGACACCTGTTACTCAACACTTTTTATCTGGGCACGACACCTGTTACTCGTTTAAAAAATGACACTTGTTGCTCATTTAAAACTATTTCGAACTAAATCTACTCTGTTTTGTTCTCGTTATTTGCTTCGCCGATAGTGTAAGTTCATGCTCAAGAACCCACTTTGTCTCTAGCTTCTTCTACAGCCAAGAACACGTTTGCCTCTTTGCCGGAAATTTTTTCTTATTCCCATCACCATGCGGCCTTAAGTTAGCAGTAGATTGATACATGGAGCGTTGGGCAGACCCCTTTTGGTCCGTTCTCTGAGAGTATGTCATTTTCGTTTGTGCAAAGAGATGCAGCGCCGAGGAATGTTCTGTTAACTAGCTTGAATGCAACGGTTTCAAGCGCCATGGATGTCCTTGTGTCTATTGTTGACCACGTAGGGGAGAAGAAGCTTCTTGGGCAGAAAAGGCATGTTGAGTTTACACAGAGGTGGAATCTATTCTGATACAAGCTGGACAACGCTGTGTCTGCAATTTCCCACTTTGAATATAATGAGGCTCTGTATTACATAAAGTCATTGGATTACGATATGTTTGCTATTCATAGCCTTTTTTACCAGGCTGCTTTAGAATTAGAGGCATCTCTTGTTTGTTTCAAGGATCCACCCTTTCCATGGGGTTCGACACTTACCTTTCTCATGATTTTTGTTGGCTTTTTCTATGCCTTCACGAGAAGAGATAAACTTTTCTGCAGTAAAAGAAAGCAATTCTGAAGCTCCAAAAAAGACAATTCTAAGGTTCAATTCAATTCCATTGTTCTCTTGCTGCTGCATTTGAATTGGTGTTCGTCTATACTAATAGCGTTCGATGAGGTATGATCATCGTTGGTTATTGTGCAAAATGCTCCAGTTTCAGAGATCCATTTTTTATCGATGAAAATTACGGGGAGAAATAATTTCCCTCGTCAGTTTTAGATCCCCAATTTAACTCGATGACATATTTTTGATATAATTCTTTACTGGATCTCAATTTTTAGTGTGAATTGCTTAGCCAGAAATCGGTTGTGCAATCCGGGAAACCCTAGATCTTCTCCCTTCCCAAGACCACATAGACACATTTCTCTGTAGCAATGTCTGTGCAGTGTGAGTAGGAAATCAAACATATCGTTCTAATGGAATTGTTGGGTATTTTTGATTTTGTTCCCTTGGCGTCTACTTCGGATTTGAGTTAGAGTGTTGTGTATTCTGGGAATTCCAATGTATACTTCAATTACTTAAGCTAATACGTTAATGGTACTTCTTGAATAATGATTAAGAATTACTGTATAACTTATTTTGCACACATGTATATATTTATTTGCGACACAATGCATATGACAAAGATGATAGTGAGCACTTGATGTTGCTACCATTTGGGGTTCCATGGAGTTTGTTTCTTATATTTCTTAGCAGTTGTTATACAATTCAATCATACTTATACTTTGGAGTTCAGCTCCTCTACTATATGTGGCAAATTCAGTGTTTCTGTGGGGTGTTTGGGGGAATATAGTACCTTTCATTTAGCCTTGTTATCATGGCCTATACGAAGTTGCTTGTGAAGGTGAAGGATAGTTTCATATTGTGGACCAAACAAGTGAGTAAATTTTCCAAAGACAACAATATTTTCCCAAATGGTTAATCCCTACGTTCGTCCTTTTTCTTTGGCCTTGGCAAGCAACAGTTCTATAGTTGTGTAATTAGATTCAAGAAGCTGGAGTTGTACTTGTTTTGCAATGTCCTTTAGGATCCTTCTTTTTTAGTTTAAAATGGATACATATGTTTGCAATTTTTTTATCCATGGCATTATAGTATTTGTAGTGTCTGTCAATTTAAGTGCTTACCTCCAATTGGAAATCAGTTTCATGTCATCTCCTTCTACAGAGGTTTTTATATAGTACTTGGAGTTTACCGTGGAATTCTCCTCTCTAATGTTTGCTTCATGGCATTAAATAAATTTTGTTGGCTTTTTTTCATAGTTATTATATTGTATCGAAAGCCAAAAAATATGTTTAATCTGGTGGGTTGTTACTTAGTTTGACTGCCACATTACAGGTTTTGTTTGTTTATGTTATGTAGGAGTTTTACTTGGGTGTAGTAGATTACTGATATCAGTGTTTGGGTGAAGTTAACTACAATGTTGATCATCTAATTTCGTAAATGAGAAACTCACCAAGGAAGACATGGGCAGTTTATTTACAGTAGTTTGGTTCCTGTGGGAATTTCACCAATTGACACTTGAAAGCGGAAAGGCTTTAGCAATACATCAAAAATAATTTGACCTGGGGTTGCACAATGTTGAATGATCTTCAGATTTCAATTCCCGTAATCTATTTCATTGTTGATGCCTTTGATGTCGTATACTATATCTACTTGATACGGAGCATACATGAGGAATGCTATCAGATCATTGTCTCAGAAATTTGCATAGAAACTATGCATGTAATAGTGACTGCAAATGGGATGGATTTAGAGCGGGAGACGCCATGGTGAGAGTTGTTGGATTTTCTCAGAGGTTTTACAATTTCAAGGCATTTTGACAAAGTTGAACTAGTGTGTTAAACATATCAAACTAAAATTTCTCTTCTTTATCCTCATGAATTGTGATGCATCCAGTGTGGCAGTATGGCCATCTTCATTGGGAAGTTTCACTAGGGGCTTCTCTTTCTCGGCCTGCTTGTTCTTACCTCAGGGAGCCATTTCAACAAGACCTTCAAACTGGAAGAAGTAGTTTCAAATAATTTTGCTGCCCTGGATGGTTACTCCCATGCAGTGAGTCCAAATGGAAAGAGCTATTCTCTTAGTATTGAAAATTCACTTAGTATTTTTCCATCCGGAGACAAGTCTCCCTCATGTGAAGGAGATCTGAAAGGCATTGGTTCATTAAATACTACTTCTCAGCTTAATACAAGCCTCTACTTGGAGAAAGACCTATTTATTTTAGGACGAGGTAATCTAGAGATCTTATCAAATGTCAGTGTAATCTATCTGATTGCAAGCTATCTGATTCATATCAATATTTCTGGTGATTTCAAATTGGGTCAGTATGCTTCTATTGTAGTTGGAACTATAGTTATAGACCCCCAAAATGTAAGTTTGGAGGATAGTTCATCTTTAAATACGAATGCTTTGGGGGGGGCACCTCCCGCTCAGACTAGTGGAACCCCACATGGTATTGATGGTGTTGGCGGAGGGCATGGTGGTAGGGGTGCTTCTTGTACTAAAGGTGAAGGTAAGGATGAGGGAGATAACTGGGGTGGAGATGTATATGCTTATTATACTCTTTCTAAACCTTGGGATATGGAAGCAGGGGTGGGACCACCTCTATTGAAAAAAACCTTGGGGGTGGAGGAGGAGGGCGCATTTCTTAAATTTCCTTGAAATTGAAAAGCAAGGTTAGTTTAGCAATTTTATATTTTATTTTATTTTATCTTTTCTTTCCTCTATTCTAAAATGGCCTTCATATTAAAATGTTTCCTCTAATGTGGGAGCCCTTCAACTTAATGATAATCAATATCCGTCATCTTTTTTTTGGTTCAGTTGATGATCAATCTCTTTTATTTTTACGGTATTTGCGGCGTGGTCAAGGAAACATTGCTTCAACGATGCTTTAGTGAGGTCCTTTCAATCTTCAGTCCTTTCAGAAATTTGAACGGTTTTTTTAGAAATAATTGTAAAAATTGAACATTATCTTTTATAGAAATAGTTATTAGGACGGTTAGAGTGGAATTGCCAAAGTGGTTGTAGATAATTTCATTTCAAAGTGTGGTTGGTAACAAGAATAACAAAGCAGAGCTTGGAAATTTATAACACTTGTCGATCTCCTATTAATTCAACAGGAATTGCAAAGTACCCAATTTGGGAAATCTGACATTGTGCAAGCTTGCAGAAGGGTTAGTTTTATTTTTAAATGAATCTTGTTTGCTATTTCTGTATTTTTAATTCTTCATTAACAGTTTTTTTCGAAAAAATGGTTCCTATGGCATAACTGTGGGTCGATGGTTATGATTGCAGTTGCTGGATGAGAGGCATAGCAAAAATGTTATGCGGTTTTTAGGCAATTTGTTCGAAGTTTTAATGTATTGTTGGCTGTCTTTCTTGAATAATAAACCTGCCGGAGGCACAAGCAGAGTTTTTCTTTTCTCTGTTGCAAATTTGTTTCTTGGAATTCAAATGTGGTGTCAATTTTTTTGAATGTACCATAGTGTGGTCCATCTGCAACAAAGCTAGCGTGCAAATGAAATTGCAATGGTGAAATAGTCTGAAATAATTGATTTCGATTTTCAAAAAGGGATATGCTTCACAAAAAGTTTTATTGTTTGGATAGCCCTGCAACTAAGAGATTCAACTAAGTTTTAATGTTTTGCATTGAACTTCAAAATTCGAGATTTTCCAATACATTTTTTCCTTCATGTCAAAAAAATACAATTACTTCAAATTAATAATTCACAAACAATACTCCTATCGGCCTCTCTTTGCACCTTCTGGGGGCAACAACTGGATTTTTTTACTTATTAAATTAGAATTATACCCCTCCCTATTACCTATTATATTTATTTTAATTACATAATAATTTACAAACCCATTTTTAATAATTTTATTTAATTAATTAATTCTATTATTTAATTTTAATTCTTAACTAACTAACTTTCTAACACCTAGTTCTTAGCAATTAGTTTTCAATGCTTTATTTACAGGCAATGATGCATCTTTATTATTTATTCATCGAGATCGATTAATTTATTCATACCTCACCTTGTCGTGACAATGAACCACATTAGCTTGTTCAAAATGTGACCTAATCCTAATGATGTGATTAATCCAAAAAAAACATTTATCTACAATTTGATATATATATATGATTCTATTTTATGAATTTTTAAATATTAACAAATAATTTAATGTTAAAATTAAAAATAATTAATATAAAATGAATAGTATAATTAATAAAATGTTAATAAAATTATATATATATATATAATACGACTTGCACGGATTAATAGATGTAAGAATAACCAACTTGACTCCAATTAACGTGGACGCAAGCCGAAATGAAAGGGAATTCTTACCTGAAAACTAAAGAACTTAAATCTCTTAAAAATATTAAGGAAATGATATGCACTGACACAACAAGCGTAAAAGAAACCATGTCGTTCAGCGGGATAGCTCAGTAGCAATGAAAGCCATGGCTTTAAACTGCTTGCATAGATCAATGAGCACAAGAGGAAAATTCAAGAGTTGGTAGCATTATAAAAGTCATGAAAATTATGCAAATATGTATTCTTTATAACTTACATAGATTTAAGTTCTAAATTTCATAATCATGACATATAAAAGGATATGTTGTTCTAAGAGTATTTTATTATATGTTTTTGATAACATGAAAGTTTGGTAGTTTTCTAATTTTTATTAGAATATTTTTAGCACTTGAGTTGTGGAACATAGGTGGATGAATGTTGAACCATATTATTTTTTATTTGTTGTATAATTTTTTTGTTATTTGTCGTAGAATTTTGGAGGTGAAGTTTTGCATTGATGGGAACTTTATTAATAAATTAGGTTAACCATGTATACTAAAGGATATCTTACAAGGAATATGGTTAATAAAGTAGCAGGGCATGAGTTGAGTGACCTATCTGGAATAAGAGATTTCCTACTAGATATATGGTTACATAGTTCGCTTACACATGAATTGTAATGGATGGTTGTTTGCTGTATGAAATTGTTTTTTTCTTGCAAAATGCTAGTTGTTGCTTCTCTAAAATGTAGATGCTCAACTCAGATTAAGGTACTCATACACCTTTTACTATAACTCTCTCATTCTACATCGTTGGTCACGTAGAAGCCCCTCAATCAATAGAAAGGAAAATGTTTATCATCAACAAGTCTGTTACTTCATCTACTGGATTTACTCACACCGAAATCCATAATCATTCACCGGATTCTTCTAAGTCATGGATACTTTTACAGAATTTGGACCCTATATAGAATCTACCGGAATTTAATCTCGATCTTTTATATAATTCTACCGAGTTATACTCCAAAAAATTCTTATTAATCTCGTTTATTCTCCGTACAATCACTGATACAAAAACATTATTCTTTGTGAGGTATTGTACATAGATTTTATTAATATCTATGAATTACATTCAAGAGTTCAATTGTATTGAAACAACACACTAATTTAGTCGTTGAATTTCAATTAATTTCGAATTTTACATAGACATAAAATCTTTAAGGGATCACGGATGTGGATAATTCATACACAAAAAGTATGAAAATTTATTTTGCTAACCAATGTTTGTACATGCATCTGTCATTAATTAGGAGCTCTCTCATTCCTCTCTTGGTCTGATTCTACATTAACTTGGCCATCCTTTCTTCTTTTCACATTTATATTTCCAATAGGCTTACAATGAACAAAATTTGAAAACATTACATATTTTAGATACTAAATTTATGAAAATCCTGAAATCACTCCATAAATCATAATTTTAAAAATCCTAGAATCACTCGATCTATCTCTAGAATCTCATGGTTCACAACGAAAATTTACTTTTAACATATCAAACAAAATTTAGCTATCCACACAAATTTTAGACTGATGACTCATTCACTTAATTTTCCTAGAATAATCACTGAATACAATATTTATTTAAATAAAGAAAGTGAATTATTCTCAAAATGTCAAGACCCAATTTTAGAACTTTTTCCTCCAAAATATCGATGAACTAGAACGTTTAATGCTCCTTCATCAAACTTACATAGTAGAAAAATTTATGACCACCTAGTCATAAAATTTTAATCTAACAAACCTCTTGGATCCCAAACCTTGCGCTATAGTTGATCATCTATTTATTTGGCCCACTGCTCAATTGTTTCAGACACAATTACCTTCAAAATTTCAAGATTCCAAACATTGTTTTGTAGTCTTTAATTAATCACGTTTATGTAGTCTTGTACAATCATTTCCAGCATGGTGTTGACTGTATATTTTTCATCCGTCTACATTCTCTCTAACACTTTCATCATATTTTTTTGCAACCTCTCTATTTCAATATTCCATCCATGTGTATGATATTTGGACTCTCTGGTAGTACCATCTTCATTATTCTAATTTTTTCATTCATCGACTCATCCTTTCTTTTATGCTAGTTTCTTTGGCATATTTTTATTTTTTTTTAGATTTTCCCTAAATCCATGTTATAGATATCAATAGTCACATTCCTTATTTCTTAGCGAACATTACCTTGTCCACTTGTAGAATGCATCCAAGCCTCTACAATAAAAAGCTACTCCTCAACCTATTACAATATCTCACCAAGCTATCTTCGAACCTACCCCTTTGGTATCCTTGGTCCTCTCCTGTAAGACCTCTTGAGTTTCTAATCTCCTTTTAGGATTCTAGAAATCCACATTTCCTCTAAAAACATCCACTTTTCCTCCTCGTTACAACCTTAGCTATAACTTATAAAGGTTATTTGTAACACTTATTTAAGAAATTCATCTGTTCTTGGTTATAATCCTCGTGCTTTACTCATGCTCATCACTGCTACATGTAATCAATAATTTACCTCTAAAACTACTTGAAAGCATATATACCATTTACCACTTTATCTGACTTCATTTGAACATGCATACTCCTACAACCACACCTCTTGGAAATGCAACTCCTTAATTTCCTTGTGTAAGTTTCTTTACAAACCTTCACTTTCTTCTCATAGATCTACAATATGTGATACCACACTAATGCAAGGGAAATGTAATTTTCCTACAAAATTATAACCTCTTAAAAATCCTATTGATCCACACATAGGAAATTATTTATGATGAATAAGTCCTCTACTTGTTTTGCGGGATTTATTCACATCGAATCCAGTATCCTTCACCGAATTCATCAAATTCATGCATACTTCTACAAAATTTAGAACCTAAATATATTCTACCCAAATTCAATCTCAATCTTAATTGCCATTTCAAATGAATTCTTCGCAACTCTAGTCTAAACAAGTCTTACCAACTCATTTATTCTCCTTATAGTATCTCACACAGATGGACTATTTTCTATAGTGTATTATGCATATATTTTACTAATATAAACATAACTAACATTCACAAGTTCAATTATATTCCAACAACACAGGTTCAGAGACGAAAATTCATGTTAACTCATATTTCACATACATAGGAATTATTTAAGCGATCATGCATGTGGATAATTCATACACAGAAAGTATGAAATTTTACTTCATTAATCAAAGCATGTACATGCATCTATCGTTATACATAAACTCTCTCATTACTCTCTTGGAAGGATTCTACATTCTTTTGCCCATCCTCTCTTTCTCTCACACTTACTCTCTTTTTTATTGTATTTAGGCTTATAATAGATATAATTTATAAAAGTCACATTATTTTCTAGATCCTAAAAGCAGTCCATAAATCTGCTTTTTCTAAATCCCATCCCCAGAATCTCATGCTTTACGAGGAATATTTTATTTTAACATATTACAATTTTTTTATCTATCTACACAATTTCTAAAATCATGATTCACTGAAATTCCTTGAATAAATCAACTCAATATAATATTTACATAGAAGAATATGAATTCTTCTCAAAATTAAGACAGACCCCCTTTTAGGATCTTTCTCCACCAAAAAGCTTGATGATTTAGAAGCTCTGATGTTCTTTCATCCGTGTTACTCCATATGGATTTCAGTAATTTAGGTAATATTTGAGTGATGGAAGTATATGGTTATAATACAAGGATATGGACTTTATTGATTATGAGTTTCTTGAATTCATAGTGAAGAATTTGGAGTAAGCTGTTGAAGAGCTCATCGAATGATGAACATTAAGGAAATTAACCAGTCACAAAAAGTATTGATGTGGCTCTTATTTATCTGATGTGTGTGATGATACTGGAGTGTTCAGATTATTGGCCATTTAAAGGTAGTGTTTATTTTTACTAGATTGTTAATTTATAGGTGGTGGTTAGACAATTTATAGGTGGTGGTTAGATTTAGTTGGTTTGGGATATATTTTCCAAGTAATTAAATTCCTATATATATAGTTGTTCAAATATTCTCTCAAATAATTATTATTATATTTATATTTATACAATTACATTAACTTATAAAAATAATAACCACAATTATAATTTTAATACACAATAAGCATTTAATTTACCATTCTAAAATGATTAAACTAACATCACTGCAACACTAACAATGAGATCTACCATTTTTTAAATGGTAAAGCATCACCGCTGCAACACTACAAGATAAGCCGAGACAAAGGTGGAATCTGGTTCTCAATAACTTTTTAACTTTTATATGGATCCGTAACTGTTTTCAACGTACCGACTCGTAAAAGGTATGTCAAATTCCATCGCTAAATGGGAGTAAATGAAGTGATTGATACATAATTTTATATTAGAAATAAAATTTAGATTAAAAATTAAAATTTTAAAAATATTTAATCCCAAAATTTGGCCATTTAATATAAAATATCTTAAAAGTTTGATTAACTAACAAAGATACTTCAAAATGTTTAAATTATGTTTTAGGAATATTTAAGAATCTGAAAAGAAAAATTCAAACAACTAACCTCTCTTAACCATCAAATTTGAATATTCCCGAAATTTAGAATTGATATAAAAATAGCCGCTTCAATACTATACGGTTTGATGTTAGAAAAAGACCCACTTCAATACTATACAGTTTGATGAAAACTTGTGAACGATGAACGAAAGCAGCGCAGATGAACGACAGAGGGAATGGTTTCATCTATATTAATATTTTCTTTTCAAATTCTCCATTTAGTTTAAGGATTACAAAGACTAGAATAGAGTAAAGAATGAGGCTGTTTAATACAATCAAAATATATTTGGTATGGTGGTTAAAACTAATAGAATTGTATATTTGCCCTCATATAGATGGCTTTGAAAAAAGTATTTAACTTGGAAGTTAAAAATATTAGGATGAAATAGGCTGGGGCAGCGTACAATACACTGAAAATATGTTTAGTATCGTTGCAAACGTTAATAGAATTGGATGTATCTTCTTATCACGTGTTAGGATATAACAAGTACATAAACACCATCATCAGCTCTTTTTAAACTCTCCACATAAGCCTGGAGTAGCTGCTAGGACCAGCAGGTGCCTAACATCGATAAATTGGGGCCATTTGTGTTTTACACATTTTAGTAATTGGCCCTATACCATGTTGACTTACAGTTTCATTCTCCATGCCTTTTATGGTTTGTTATGAATGATGAATTTACTCGTAAGTGTTGTATTTCTGTTAAAACTTTACAACGGGATTTCGATGTCGGATTTACTCCTAACTGAAGTGGGAGACAAAACCTGCAACCTCCACTATTTTCGCAACAAAACCAATGAGAGTCCAGATTCATACTAGCTCCATGATTCGTTTGAAAGGACGATTTCTGGTGCGCAATTTTCTGGTCTCAAGAATTGGACTAATTAATTCCATGTGAACTGTAGACTTTATTGTGAAGGGCTCATTACTATTTCTAAAACTGAGCTCCTCGTCAACTTGCAGTCATCAGCTACACATGCCTATCTGTCACATTTGACGAAAAACGTGAAAAGGAATATCCAAAATGAAAGGAAACACCTTTGGCTATGTAACTATTCCCAAGTTTCACGAACACTCCCATCTGAATATACTATTTTTAATGTATAAGAGTCGATTAGCTTTTCCAGCTTTCCGTTAATGTTGACTAAGTGAGCGACCCGGAACGCTTCCTTCCTGATATTTGCCTGACCGGTTTATTTTTATGATATTCTTGTGCCTGATAGCCACTTTATATTCCTGCAGATTCCATTATGCTTTTGACCTCGTATGACATCTCTTGCAATTTCAAGCGTTAACCACCCTACAAAATAAAATAAAATAAACAAGACATTTTGTGAGTTCAGGATACCGCACATAAATATTCCCCTCAATGTAAAGGCAGGTGATGTA